>UESW01001735.1:211361-312495 GCA_900491605.1 Calamus simplicifolius | reverse complement strand
TCTTCATATTGTAATGCATGAAGTTTTATTTTAATGAGTTATCTTTCAGTGAAGAGTTATTATAGAGTATTCCAGTACTGATATGTTATTTGAAGAATAAGCTACATTTTATTTTATCTGATATCATGTTAAAAATGTACTTTGAGTTGTACAAGTTAAATAGTTTCAGCATACGATTGAAATTAAGAGGTAATGGTTCTCTATTTCTCCATAGTTAGATGGTTATCCAGTCACTGGGACTTAGGTCTCATCCCTCTATGATTTAAATGTTCTTTCAGATCAGTGAGTATTTCTGCCAGGATCACAGATAAGCAGGACAGGACCCTTAGCTGATGAAGCTTGCTTGGATGCAGAGTGTTTAAATGCTAGCCTTGTATTGAGAGGGTGGTTTGATAATTGTATTTTGTATATGTGTATGTGTACAGTGGGATGTAATGATGTTTTAGACCTTTTTGGATATGATACGAGACTTATGTTTTGGAGAAGATTATGAGTATGATGTGCGCACTTAGGATTTTTAATGTCGAATGTGAATGTGATCTTGTAAACTGCCTGAGGAATGTCATGAAAATATTATCTGAGCAGGTGATGCTTAAATGTTGATTGGGTGATTTGTGAATATAATTGAGATAAAGTGAAAAGTTTTTAACAGGATGTGTTTTCGTGTTCTGCCACTTATGATAATTAGTTGGGGTTCTCTAGCTCTTTATGGAGCGCTACATACAGACTAGTAAAACTCTATTCGATTACCACAAGTGTGCAGGTGTGCAGTCGGTGCCCCAGAGAGGAGGGGGAGCTGACAAAAACGGAGACGGCCTTCAAACTATCTTCATAGACAAAAACCCCAGACTCTAAATCCGAGTAACTCTATTCTCGGGCTCCGGCACCCGCCAGAACGACATCCAAGGGCATGCCATACCACTGGTGAATCCTCCCAAATCCTCGGCAATGATTTCTGAGACCACGTCGTCGGGGCTCATCACCATCTTGGTTGAAAGAAATACCAAGCGAAAACGATGAGCGTCGAGAGGGAAAGGCCGAAACTTTTCAAAAAAACAAGATGAGAGGATGCTGCGAACGTGCATATATATATAGTAAGTCCATCGCCTGCTTCCCCACTAAGGAAGCCGCCTTGAGGAGATAGGGCGTCTCACCTGAGGCATCGAATCGCCTCGACAAATGCTCGATCGATCGGGATTCACGACGTGGCGTAATCCCAGCCGTCACTTTTGAAAGAGCCTTAGCCCCGAAGGCAGCACGGCCCTGTAGCATTATTAGGGCATCATTGCACGAGCTGTCTAAACCAAGACGTCCCATCCGAGACGCGCCATTTGAACTTGTACTCCCTATGCCCGAACCTACGCTTCGAATAGGGAGTGGAGGGCATGTGTTGGGGGGTAAAATCAACATTGCATTAATATCCGTGCGAGGCGGCTAGGGCCGACCTCTTCCCTAGCTCGGCCCTTCTGGGCTTTCATAGCTCGGCCCTTCCGGGCTTCCCTAGCTCGGCCCTTCCGGGCTTCCATAGCTCGGCCCCTTCCAGGCTTCCATAGCTCGGCCCCTTCCGGACTTCCATAGCTCGGCCCCTTCCGAGCTTCCATAGCTCGGCTCCTCCTGGGCTTCCATAGCTCGGCCTTCTCGGGCTTCCATAGCTCAGCCCTTCTGGGCTTCCATAGCTCGGCTCTTTCGTGGCTCGCTTCCCCCGAGTCTCCACGGCCCGGCTTCACCAAGCGATCCACACCCTAATACCTACCTCCGCGGAACCTGACGCGGGAGAGCCCAGGCTTACCCAAACAGTACCCTAGACAAGGAATCATGTCGAGGCGTGGCTTAAAACCTATCGTAACTGCCCCAGGTCTACTCGACCGGATCTCAAAATATCAAGGTGCTCTCCCAGCCGTCGATCCCCTAACAAACAAGATATGGATTCCATGGCCCCACAGCGGCCTGATTCTATCCACTTCCGTATCCTAACAACCTCTGAACCTTCCAGAAGACGCTCAAGGTCCAGGTGACAGTCTATTAAATTGGACACTCCCAGATTCCCTCAGGTACGCATCCTGGCGCACACGCACCCTTTTACACGCGCACTCCCACTGCTCTCTCCGGCAGCTCGTCGGTGCTCCTGCCCTCTGAAGCTTCCGATTGGCCGCCCCTGGAGAGGTCTCCCAGAGAGATCCACCTCCCCATTGTCTGGTTGATCGCCGATTTCTTCTTCACTGACTTGAGCGTCGGAGGGTCTTCCGCAGGGGCACCCCAGCGCCTCCCGCGTGTGGACTTCTTGTGCAGGTTTGCCCCCTCTTCCTGGAGATCGATCGCGCCCGAGTCAGAGGATGGATCCCGGTGGCAACAAGAGGTATTGAAAAATTAAATGTATCTTCAGATCAAGAACCTGAAGCTAAGGATGATGACTCACCTAAGGATGATGGTATTGATACTGCTCATAATGATAAAGACTACCCAGAGATTGGAGATATGCTTATGGTCATCCTAAAGAC
The DNA here is from genome assembly GCA_900491605.1 of Calamus simplicifolius. Lineage (NCBI taxonomy): Eukaryota > Viridiplantae > Streptophyta > Magnoliopsida > Arecales > Arecaceae > Calamus > Calamus simplicifolius. The sequence goes on along the minus strand of UESW01001735.1, from coordinate 309,997 downwards.
CTACTCATAGGTGATCCATCTCAAGGTGTAAGGACTAGATCATCAATGAGAAATATCAATAATCATCTTGCATTTGTATCTCATATAGAACCTAAAACTATAGAAGAAGCAGAGAAAGATAGTTATTGGATGTTAGCAATGCAGGAAGAGTTAAACCAATTCACTAAGAACCAAGTTTGGACCCTAGTAGATAGACTAAAAACCACCCTATAACAGGATCTAAATGGGTTTTAGAAATAAATTGGATGAAATGGCTTGGTGATTAGAAATAAGGCTAGATTAGTTGCAAAGGGATATAATCAGGAAGTAGGTATAGATTTTGATGAAACCTTTGCACCTGTTGCTAGATTAGAAGCCATTAGGCTACTACTTGCATTTGCATGTCATATGAATTTCAACTTATTTCAAATGGATGTTAAAGTGCTTTTAATGATTTTATAAATGAGAAAGTTTATGTTGAACAACCTCCTGGTTTTGAAGATCATGAATTTCCAAATCACGTCTTCAAATTGCACAAAGCACTTTATGGTTTAAGCAAGCACCTAGAGCTTGGTATGATAGATTAAGTAAATTTTTAATTGAAAATAATTTTTCAAGAGGAAATATTGATAAAACTTTGTTTTTAAAAAGAAAAGAAAAGGATTTATTAATTGTTTAAATTTACGTTGATGACATTATATTTGGTGCAATCTCCTTTATCAAGAATTTGCTAAGTTAATGCAGGGAGAATTTGAGATGAGCATGATGGGAGAACTCAACTTCTTCCTTGAACTTCAAATCAAACAAGAGAAAGTAGGGATTTTCATCAACCAAACAAAGTACACAAAGGAAATACTCAAGAAGTTTGGTATGGAATCTGCTAAACCTCTTGGTACGCCAATGAGTCCCTCATGCAAGCTGGACAAGGATAAAGAAGGTAAGAAAGTAGATCAGAAGCATTACCGAGGTATGATCGGATCACTTCTTTACTTAACTGCAAGTAGGCCAGATATTATGTTTTTTGTCTATCTATGTGCAAGATATCAATCTAATCCTAAGGAATCACATTTATTTGCTGTTAAAAGAATCTTTAGATACTTAAATGGAACTAAAATGTAGAATTATGGTATTCTAGAGACTCAACCTTAAAATTGATTGCTTATTTGATTCTGACTATGCTGGTTATAAATTAGATAGAAGAGTACAAGTGGAGCATGCCAACTTTTAGGAAGTAACTTAATCTCTTGGTTTAGCAAGAAGCAAAATTCGGTTGTATTATCCACTGCTGAGGCAGAGTATGTTGCAGCTGAAAGTTGCTGTGCTCAAATCCTTTGGATTAAGCGACAACTTGAAGATTATGGTATCACACTTGATAAAATTCCTATTAGATGTGATAATACTAGTGCCATCAATCTAACTAAGAATCCAATTCAACATTCAAGAACTAAACACATAGAAATTAGACATCACTTTATTATAGAACATGTAGCTAATAATGATATTTATCTTGATTATGTAAATACTAATAATCAATTGGCTGATTTTTACCAAACCTTTGAGTGAGAAAAGATTTGTTATCTTAGAGGAGAATTAGGAGTTTGTGACCCTTTAGAATGATTTTCTGAAACTCTTATGCTCTGTTTGGATGGAGAGAAAAGTGAGAGGAAAGAAAACTGGACGAGAGAAAAGTGGGAGGAAAGAAAATTGAGAGAAAATATTTTCTCTCCTTCTGTTTGGATGAGTGGGAGGAAATAGAGAGGAGAGAAAAGTTAATAATTTACAATGACAATAATATCCTTATTATAGATGATTAAAAAATGTATCGGTTGTTTTTTGGAAGGGTCAATATTGGAATGGAAAAAAATGAAAAGCACTTTTGAGTTTTCTCTCCGAAATCTCTCCAGTTCGGAGAGAAAACTTTTATGTGGGCCCACCACTTTTTTTTCCTCTATTTTCCCTCTAGTTTTCTTTCCTCCCAACTTTTTTCTCTATCTAAACAAGATAAATTTATTTTCTCTCCTATTTTCTATCCTAGTTTTCTTTCCTCCCTAGTTTTCTCTCCATCCAAACAGAGGGTTAAGGACAACAACTATCTAGACTTCATCAATTTCTTGAAAATCCTCTATGTCCAATAAGGAAATTTATCTAGAAATTGATTCATTGTTTCCCCAATTGATTAAGGAATACTTATCTAGAGTTTGATGATTAATTTGATTAGTTTCAGATCCTTGAAATTTTAATTTTCACTGAAACTATTATAGAGTCGACACCTGCAGTTTGTGGAGTCGACACCTTCATATTTTGATGTTCTGTCTGGGCAATTAGAGCCGACTCCGGCTTCTGCAGAGCCGACTCTAATTCGGCGCTGACAGATTTCTAGTTCGGAGCTGACACCTCGCTTTGCGGGAGTCGACTCTAAGTGAAACTAGATCAAAATAAAAAGGTGGACTCAACACCCAAACAACCCTATCGTCTCCTAATCCTTTCAAAAGCCGTTCCAAACCGATTCCAACCCCTCCAAATCCCTCAAATCTCTCAATAACTCATTCCAATCGATTCCTATGGCTCCTAAGAAGCGTGCTATCATGGTGGATCGACCATTCCCATGAAGCATCGCTCGATTCGTAGGCAACCCTCACCGTCTTCATCATCTGCCACCCAAGATGCTTCTCCACCTTCACCATCTTCTCCACGCGTCGATCAATTAGCGGGTAAGGCCATTACAACTGGAAGAAAAGTAGATTTTAATTTCTTTGCTTCGGAGGGCTTCGCTATTTGCCGATTATTGAAGGAAATGGGATGGGAGAAAGTGTGTTCTTTGGATGTTCCTACGTACCCTGCCCTTGTGAGAGAATTCTACAATGATTTATGTAGAGGAGAGGGAGGTTTAGTGAGTTTTGTAAGAGGAACCAAAGTGATAATCATGGCCGAGACTTGGAAATTTATTGAAGATGCCTACTATTGGACTAGTTGAGTATCAACATGATGATAGAGGAGGTGCCCTATCTAGGATGTTAGGGAGGGAAGTATCCGAGTTTAAAAAAATCATGGCTAATCAACTAAATTTGGAACTCATGTTACTTCACAATATTTGTGGAAGAATCTTGTTTCCTAAAATTGGAAGGTTTGAGTATGTCTCGGAGCGAGGCATCTTATTGATGGACTGTATCATTACTGAAAGGCCTGTTAATTTAGCTGGAATGATGATTGGCTATATGGCAGAAGCAGCAACCAAGAAGAGATCAACACTGCCATATGGTATGATTCTGGCATTAGTTTTAGAAGCCAAGGTGTGCTAATAATGGACAATGAGCCACTAAGAAATTAAGGCATACTGATTACTATAGTGTCTCTACAATTCACCGCATGGGCTTCAGAAAAGAGAATAATATTTGAATAAAAAGAGGATAAGAGACCAGAGCAGAGGAAGTTAGAGTTGAGGAGGCCAGAGTAGAGGATATTCTTGGACCATATACTGCTGGACCTTTAGAGGCTGGACCAAGCACTCATCCTTCACCTCCACATCAGTCAGCCTTGGTATCTGAAAGATTTTCAGAGGAGCAGCTTGATCAGCTCAGAGCCCTACTGACTGAGCATGATTCGGAATGAAAGTGAAATGAAATTGATATCTGCTAAGCTTGACATGATAGTTCTACTTTGGATAAATCAGTGAATGCCATGTCATCTGAGCTTCAAAAGATTTTTGAAAGGCTAGAAGGGATAGCAGATGGATCAAGAGTCTATTTAGATGCTACTGGTCAGTTGAAGAAAGATATTGATGTTGCTGTCACTCAAGTTGAAGCTTGTCTTGAAAAATTTAAGAAAGACAAAAAAGATGAGATTATGGAAATGATTGGTCATTTGAAGAAAATTGTTTACAAGCATATTTGATTTTGATACCCTGTCTTATCCTAGATTGTATCCTAGGATTTCTAGCTTTCTTTACCTTGATAGCTTGTATCTAGGAATTTTGGTTTACTGTAAATGTACTTGAATATGTTACTTTACTATGAATGTACTTGAATTGACACATGTAATGAATCTTGCATTGAAATACAATTATCCTTTTATTACAAATTTGTCTATGAGAACCAATGACCATCTCTATGATTGAATGAACCAACAATCTGGCTCTGATAACCTTCTTTATTGATTTTAAACTCACCTTATTGCTGATAACAAAAAAGGAGAGAGAAAAGTGTATATGCATAAAGCAAATAAATGAATGAAGAAATAAGATTTATAAGATTTCAATAAGTCTTAATCAATTGGCATATCAATTGGCATATCTTAAAAGGGGAGAGAGAAATTTCTAAATTCTAATCAATGTGTATCAAAAATGATCAATCTATTTCAGTTTATCTACATATACCTTGCATAGGGGGAGTTATTCAATGCAGGGGGAGCTTAATGATTTTCTATGTTAAATCATCTTGATTGCTGTTTATAATAGAACTCAAGTATGTTTTTAAAGTTTATTTTGAAACTTGAATCAAATTCTCTGTTAGGAAGTTTTAAAGCTTTAACAATGTCTATACTTCTTAATTCAAATGAATTTTTAATGCATATACTCAAAGTTTTTGTCATCATCAAAAAGGGGGAGATTGTTGACCCAATTGTTGATTTTGATGATTAACAAAACTATTTGAGTATAACATTTGAAGTTACTAATGATTTTGATTAAGTTTTTTAGTTTATGATATGATTTATTAATCAAAATTGTAAGACAAATCAAGTTCTAGTTCGAATCTAATGTCAAGGTAAGATTGCAGACATTAGAGTTGACACATGGAATCGCAGAGTCGGCTCCGGAAATTGGCACAGACTTAGAATCGACTCCCGGACTGTTAGAGCCGACTCCAACAGAAAAGACAGAATGAAGGTTTTTCTGGCCACGACTTAGAGTCGACTCCGAGACTGTTAGAGTCGACTCTAGAAGATTTTTGTGTCGATCCCAGAAAAGTCAGAGATGACTCCAGTTCAAGCGATTTGGGGATTTTCGATTTAGAGCTGACTCCAGAAAAGTTAGAGCCGACTCCAGAATGTCAGACGCGACTTCAGAACTGTCAGAACGAATCTAAACTTTACTTTTATCTTTTTAATCCCAACGGCTATTGCTATTTTTTGATCTAATCCTTCTTACACTTGTTTCTAACGGATAGTTGTAAACTATTTATGGATTAAACTAATCTATAAGAAGAGGGTTTGCTGCATCCGAAAATGACAGGAAAAAGAGAGACAAAAAGATAAGAATAGAGAAAATCTTTGAAATCCATCAGAAAAGAAAAGAGGAAAGATTCGAGAGGAAAGATCATACTGATTCCCCAAAAGAAAAGAGAGAGATTCAAAGCTTTCATAGCTTCATTTTGAAGAAATCTCAAAAAAAGAAGCAAGCCCTAATTTTCTGATCTTCGGAGTTTAAAGAGCATTCTAAAGGAAGATCCACCCAAGAGAAGAGAAGAAGCAAGCCACCAAGATCTACAAATCAGGCTTTGATTTCTATCTCCTTATTTCGTGTTCTATCATTGTATATTTGCTTATTGGAGGAGCCTTTTTTTGATAAAAACGATTATTGTTTGTTGGGTCAATCGGATGATTGATTCCATTGAGGCTGTTAGCCTTGTACAAGCAGTTTGCTTGTGGTGTAAGGTTTTGTGCTGATGAGCCTTGAAAACCAGCTGGGTTCGTTGTGCACCCAGAAAAACAACAAGTTCGAGTGTGAGATTGCAAAATAACTCTGCTGTAATCAGATTGATTATAGTGTGGACCCAAGAGATACTTGGGAGTGGACGTAGGTGTAGGTATACCGAACCACTATAAAATCTTCTGTGTTTGCCGTGATTGTCTCATTATCTTTAACTCTCTATTTGTCCATATTCATTTTAATTTGTGCGAATCTAAGTTTTTATTTCCGCTGGGGTTTATTTTCAAAAGAGTTTAAATTTTTGAAAAACCCAATTCACCCCCCCTCTTGGGTTGCTATCTGGACCAACAAATAGATTCTTCTACAATTAAGTTCCTCTTGTTAAATACTCTATAGGCTTTACTAGTTGTTGAATATCCTAAGAATATGCCTTCATCAGATTTTGCATCAAATTTTTAAGATAATCTTTACCATTATTATGAATAAAACATCGACAACCAAATGCATGAAAATAACTAATGTTAGGTTTCTATTATGCCATAGTTCATAAGGAGTTTTCTTAAGAATTGGCTTAATTAAAGCTCTATTAAGGATGTAACATGCTGTGTTTATAGCTTCCGCCCAAAATACTTTGGGAGTTGGCTTTCACATAGCATGGTACGGGCCATGTCTTGTAATGTTCTATTCTTTCTTTCTACAACTCCATTTTGTTGTGGTGTTCCAGGTGCAGAAAAATTATGATGAATGTCATGTTCAATGCAAAATTTTTAAATAATAATTTTTAAATTCTGTTCCATGATCACTTCTAAGAGACACTATGGTGTTGTTTTTCTCATTAGTGACTTTCTTGAAGAATTTCATGAATATAGGGAAAGTCTCATCCTTATGAGCTAAAAACAATACCTAAGTGAATCTAGAGTAATCATCTACTATCACAAGACCATATTTTTTCCTCCTAGACTAGTGGTTCTAGTAGGTCCAAAAATATCCGTGTGAAGTAGTTCAAGTGGCCTAGAAGTGGAAACAACATTTTTAGATTTGAAAGAGTTTCTAGTTTGTTTTCCAAATTGACATGCATCACAAATTCTGTTATTTTCAAAATCTAACTTTAGAAGTCCTTTAACTAAATCCATTCTAATTAATTTTGAAATTAAGTGTGTGCTTGCGTGACCTAATCTACGATGCCACAACCACCCGATCTCATTAACCTTAGCATTATCAGCAATTAAGCAATGATTACTAGTAGATAAATTATCTAAATCTATTAAGTATACATTATCATTTCTATTTCCAACAAATATAATGCTATTGTCAGTGAGATTAGAAACAGTGCAGATAGAAGCTTCAAAGGAAACTTTGAAACCTTTATCACATAATTGGCTAATACTAATTAAATTATGTTTTAAACCATCAACATATAAAATATTTTCTATAAAAGTGGATGGAGTTATTTGAATTTTACCAAATCCCATAATTTGGCCTTTACCATTGTCTTCAAATGTAACAACTCCTCCTCTTTTATCTTCAAGGGTGATGAATTGCTCCTTGTCACCCGTCATGTGCATTGAGCAGCCGCTATCAAGATACCACTTTTGTTTTAATCTTTTGGCCACAAGACACTCCTGCAAGACAATCAACTTTTTGTTTAGGTACCCAAGCTTTCTTGGGTCCTTCATGGTTAGTAGCAATAAAGATTGTTCCTTTCGGAACCCATATTTTCTTTCCTTTAACACTTAAATTCTTATCAATTTTCTAAAATTGCATTCATAAGATTTATGTCCCTTTTTGTTGCAATGAAAACATGAAATATCATTTTTGCTTGGTTTCTTAATAAAGAAATTGTTTACATACTTTTGTTTTATATGAGGTCTATATCCTAGACCAGCTTTATCAAATACTGCTCTTTGGCTACTTAACAATAAATTAAGTTTTTTTGAGCTATAAGTGAATCTATCAACCATATTCTTATATTTATCAACTTCCTTCTTTAGATTAAGGTTTTCATTTGAAATCAATTCTTTTTCTTTTAAAACATCTTCTTTTTAGATTTCATATTTTTAACCTCAAGAATTAGTTCATTTTTCTCTTTGATTAGATTTAAGTTTTCCATTTTCAAAGATTTATTTTTAATTCTTAAAACTTTGAAATCATTAATTAACTCATTGAAAGCTTCATATAATTTATCAAAGGTAAAATCTTATTGGGAGTTTGGAACTTACCTCGTTGTCGTCTTTTGCCATGAAGCATATGTTTGCAACTTCTTTTTGATCTTCTTCAATAAAGATTCTTCACTATCACTCCATATTGCAACATAAGCCTTCTTCTTCTTTTTGTAGGCTTTCTTAATTGAGGACAATCTGATCTAAAGTGCCCTGGTTTCTTACATTCATAACATATGAGGGAGTCTTTTTCTTGTCCTTGTCCTTCTCTTTTTCTCCTTCCATTTTAATTCCAGATTTTCTTTTGTGGAAGGGTCTCCTTCTTTGCATGAATCTTTTAAACTTCTTAGCAAGGAGTGCAGTCTTCTCATCATCATCTTCTTCATCTCTGCTGCTCTTTTCATTTTCTGCAGCCTTGAGGGAAATTATTCTCTTCTTCTTAACTTCTTCCTCTTGATGCTGCTTCATTGTCAGCTCATGGGTCATCAATGATCCAAGCAGCTCCTCAAAGGTAATGTATTCAGATCTTTGGCTTCTTGGATGGCAGTTACTTTTGCTTCCCATGATCTTGGAAGAGATCTAAGAATTTTACGCACCAAATCAGAATTAGTATAGGTCTTACCAAGACTTTTTAGACCATTAACTATATCATAAATCTAGTGTACATACATGTGATTTATTCAGTTTGTTCCATGCTAAACAATTCATATTTGTGCACTAGAATGTTAATTTTTGATTCTTTTACTTGATTAGTACCCTCATGGGTAACTTCTAATCTATCCCAAATTTCTTTTACAAAATACATGTAGAAATTCTATTAAATTATTAGCATCTAAAGCACAATATAAAACATTCATGGCTTTTGCATTAAGCTGAGCCATTTTCCTATCGTTCTCATTCCAACCCCTTTCGGGTTTAGAACTATTGAACCATCTACAATGTGTGGGTGTGCTAGGTCCATTTGTAATGACACTCCACAATTCATAGTCTAAAGCTTGAATAAAATCCTCATTCTTGCTTTCAATATGAATAATTAGAGCCATTAAACAAGGGTGGCCTATTAGTGGATTGACCTTCAGTGAAAGATGATCCAGCTTGTGTTGCCATTTGGATCTTTAACTCTTAATCGTTGGATCAAACAAAAAAATGAGCACTAGCTCTGATACCAATTGTTGGCCCATATGGCAACCCAAGAGGGGGGGTGAATTGGTTCTTTTAAAAAATTTAAACACTTTAAAACTTAAAATCAACTAGGTGTACAAGTGAAGATGATGTAGTAAGTAAAGACAATATAAATGAGAGAGATTGGGAGATAGAGAGATAGAGACAAAGGCACGACAAACACAAAGATTTATAATGGTTCGGTGTATCCCACACCTACGTCACTCCCAAGCAACTCTTGGGCCAACACTATAATCCTTTATTACAGTCGAGTTATTTTACAAGCTCACAACTCCAACTTGTTGTTTTACACGGGATCACAATGAACCCAACAGGTTTTCACAGGCTCACCCGCACAGAACCTTAACCCAAGCTAAACTAGCTTGTCCCCGAGGTAAACTATCTCAACTAATTCAATCCCTGATTGAATTAGACAAACAACAAATCAATTAAGAGTTTACAACAATAACATCTCCTTAATTGAGCAAATAAGCAATGTAAGTAAATGGAAATAGAAAAGCCTGATTTCTGAAGCAATGTAGGGCTTGAGCTTTTCTTCTTTTCTTCTCTTCTGAATTGAATGGAATTATAACAATTGAAGAAATTTTGATGAAGAAACGGTTGAAGATTTAGGGATTTTTCATTCTTCTTCAAACTAGGAAAATCCTTTGAAATAGCTCTTTTGGCGCTTTTTGGATTCCTCTTCTAACTCTCAACAGTGAATAGACTTTGGCTCAGAAAATTTTTTGAAGTGGGATTTTTGATTTCTTTTTCTTTCTTTTTGTTTCACCATTTTTCCTATTCTTTTTATTTCAAACGGTTCAATCCCATTTATAGGCATTTCAATCCACGAGTAGGTGAAAAATAGCCGTTGGAGTTGTCCTTGGATGAACCTGATCAAAGAAATAGATCCGTTAGAGGTTAGGTAAGAAAAATATATCCGTTGGAAAACTTGAAATTCCGTTTCTGACATGGAGGTGTCGGCTCCAGGTCTTCATGTGTCGGCTCCAAATCGGGATTCCAAAAATAGTAATAAACGGTCCATCAAGGTGTCGGCTCCAAGATTTTAAGCGTCGGCTCGGCGAGATCTGGAGTTGGCTCTAACTTTCTGAAGGTGTCGGCTCCGCCAGTGTCCAAAAAATTACTCTCTGTAACTGGTCTAGAGTTGGCTCCACACTCTGCAGGTGTCGACTAACTTTTCAAGTGTCGGCTCCAGAAATTTAGGTGTTGGCTCCGAACCGTGCCAAAAATAATACTGTTCTGATACTCTCTGGTGTCGGCTCCGAGGACTTAGGGTGTCAGCTCCAAGTTTTGAACTTACATAAATTTCATTTAAATTTAAGTTGAAACTGATTTTCTAAGTAACATATTGATAAATAACCAATCTTAATTCCTGAAACACTTATCAAATTTATCAGAAACATAAGGAATATACTTATGACTTTTGTTAATCATCAAAATCAATAATTGGTCAATAGTGTTTAATTCTTATTATTATTGTTTGATCAATTGAATTACAATGAAACGAGAAATGATTTGTTATTTTAGATCTAGAATTAAACACCATTAGTTGAGCAAAAATAGAGATGCTTTACCACGATTATTGTGATTTTTAGAAAATTCAAAGTATGTAATGAGTCTCCAATTAATTAAATTCACATAGAGATATGGAGTTATTAGTTGGAGATATTTTTGCTATCGTTTGAAAGAAAATATTAAATAATTAAAAAAATTTAATCATCAATATGGAATTATTAGAATTTAATAATTAAGAAGAATAAATTGCATGAAATTTGTTAGATGAAATCAATTGCTTTAGATCGATTCTTATCATATTTTTACATGTTTAACTTTTTACGCTTTGCTAATTTTTAGATTAAATAATTTTATTTAATTTAGATAGTAGAACGTTCCTTTATATTTGATTTTTTAAATAGTAATTAATTTAGTAAATTTTGGTATTCAATAACATAATTAATCTCTGTGGATTCGACATCCATTTTCTAAAAACACTTTACTACTTGTTACGATTATGTGCACTTGCAAATTATTTTACGCGAACACCAATCAATCACCGATGCCCTCGACACCCTTTTTACCGCTGCACTTCAGATAAGCTTCTTGGTTTTATTCTTCTTTATGTCGAACTTGATTCAGGACTTAACCGGTTAGTTTTTGTAGATGGAAAATGTCCTTTTTATCGTTCGGGATGCCTGTGTTGGAGCCATCAGCAATTGCGGGTGTGCCCAAAAGGCATTAACCGCCGCTAAAGCCCGGGCCAGTTGGCCAAGGTTCAGGCTCGAGAAACAAGGGCGGTCGATGAACTCCGAGCTGCTCAAGAGGAGAGCCACTTTTTAAAGGCCAAGGTCGAGGAGGCCGAGAGAAAGGCCAGAGTTGCCGAGGCCAAACTATCGAAGGCCATGATGAGGCTAAAACTCACTAAGGAGAAGTTAGAAGACACTCTTCTCAAGTTGGGCGGTACCGAGGAGAGGGCCGATAAAGCTGAATTTGAGGCTCGGGCCGCCATGGAGAAGTTGGCTATCGCAGAGGCGGATGCTCAAGTCACTTGGGAGAAGATGACTGTCGCTAAGGCCTAAGCCCAAGAAGCCATGGAGAAGGTGGCCACCGCCGAAGCCCAAGCTCAAGAAGCCATGGAGTATTACAAAGGTTCCGCTGATTTTGCCATGGAGATGGGTGAGGCAGTCATCGACGCCTTCCTCAAAGGCTTCAAAAAGTGTAAGGATAAGGTCTCCCGGGTCTTCAAAACTGGCGGGCTTGAACGCATTCAGCCCAAAGATCTTGAAGAGGAAGAAGATCCAGAGAGGGATGGTGCCGAGGACGAACCGAGGCCTGCTGAGCCATATATTTTGTCTTCTTTTTCTTTTGACATCTTTATAATCCGACTAGAGTCGGTCTTGTTGTTATGGCACTTGAATCATATTAATGAAAGATATATTTTGCTTAAGTGTAATGTACTTAGCTTTTTGTAGCATCTTAGTCTTCTTGTGATCTCATCTTGGCTTTGGCCTTTTAACATGATAAGGCACGTTCCTAATCTTCTTGACTTTCTTTGAGGGCTAGCAGCCTGGTTGGAGACTTATGTAGAATTTTTAGGGATACTTGAACCTGCTTCCGCTCCTTAGGCATTTGTCGAAGTAATCTTTGGGTTCTGATGCCAGTCGTAGGTCCGTCGAGAGCCTTCTAAACTGCCTCGGGGGTTTCTCGGCCGGCCTGGAAGTTGACTCAAGGTTGCTAGAACCATAGATCTTGAACCATCTCGAGGGTTTCTTGGTCGGCACAGGGGTGACCTTATGATCGCAGAACCGTCAAGAGCCTTTTGGAACTGCCTCGAGGGTTTCTTGGCCAGCCCAGGAGTTGACTCAAGGTCACCGAAACCATAGATCTTGAACCGCCTCGGGGATTTCTTGGCTGGCCCGGGGGTGACCTTATGATCATGGGATCGTCGAGAGCCTTTTGAAACTATCTCGGGGGTTTTTGGGTCGGCCCAGGAGTTGACTCAAAGTCACCAGAACCATAGATCTTGAACCGCCTTGGGGGTTTCTCGGCTGGCCCGAGGGTGACCTTATGATCGTGGGACCGTTGAGAGCCTTTTGCAACTACCTCGGGGGTTTTTTGGTCGGCCCGGGAGTTGACTCGAGGTTGTCAGAACCATAGATCTTGAACCACCTTGGGGGTTTCTCGACCGGCTCGGGGGTGACCTTATAATTGCGGGACCATCGAAAGCCTTTTGAAATTGCCATGGGGGTTTCTTGGTCGGCTCGAGAGTTAACTCAAGGTCGCTGGAACCATATATCTTGAACCGCCTCGAGGGTTTCTCGGTCGGCTCGGGGATGACTTTATGATCGCAGGACCATCGAGAGCCTTTTGGAACTGCCTTGGGGGTTTCTCAGCCAGCCTGGGAGTTGACTCAAGGTCACCGGAACCATAGATTTTGAACCGCCTCGGGGGTTTCTCGGCCAGCCCGGGGGTAACCTTATGATTGCTGGACCGTTGAGAGCCTTTTGGAACTGCCTCGAGGGTTTCTCGGCCGATCCGGAAGTTAACTCGAGGTCGCAGAACAATAGATTTTAAACCACCTCGAGGGTTTCTTGGCCAGCCCGGGGTGACCTTATGATCGTGGGATAGTCGAGAGCCTTTTGGAACTACCTCGAGGGTTTTTTGGCTGGCCCGGGAGTTAACTCGAGGTCGCCAGAACCATAGATCTTGAACTACCTCAGGGGTTTCTCAGCCAGCCCGGGAGTGACCTTATGTTCGTGGGACCATCGAGAACCTTTTAGAATTGCCTCGGGGGTTCTCAGCCGATCTAAGGGTGACCTTATGTTTGTGGGACCATCGAGAACCTTTTAGAATTGCCTCGGAGTGAGAAGACAATATTTGAAACTTCTCTTATTATCATCAACCGAATACATACATTACTAATAATACCGACGGAGGTTATCCGTGTTTCAAGTGCGCGGGATTAGCCGTCCATCGAGCTCTTCGATCCGATATGCTCCTCGATGAAGTACTTCAGTAATTTGATAGGGTTCCTTCCAGTTTGGAGATAGCTTACCTCCGTCCATTGGCTTAGAGACTTCAGCCCTTCTGAGTATTAGATCTTCAGGGCGAAATGTCTTGAGGTGGACTCAGACATTGTAATATTTCGCTGCTCATTGGCGAAAGGCAGCCATTTTGAATTGCACCCAGTCTCGTGCTTCGTTGATAAAGTTGAGACTAGCTCTCAATTGAATGGGATTGTCTTCTTCATTGTATGATTCCACTCAGGCACTTGGAAGGTCGATCTCCATAGGGATGACTACTTCAGATCCGAAGGCGAGACTGAAAGGAGTCTCTCCTATGGGGATCCTTGGAGTTGTATGATATGCTCATAGCACACTTGGGAGCTCCTCCACCCATCTACCTTTGAACTCATCCATCCAGATTCTGAGTTCTTAAAGGATGGTCTGATTCATAACTTTTGCTTCTTCGTTAGTCTGTGGATGCCCGACAGAAGTGAATCGGTGGCAGATATTCAACTCGGCGCAAAATGTCTTGAATGCAACATTATCAAATTGCCGACCATTATCGGTGATGATGGTGTGGGGTATCCGAAGCGGCAGATAATAGACTTCCAGAAAAATGATTTCACCTTACTCTCGGTGATTTTGGCTAACGCCTCAACTTTGACCCATTTGGTGAAATAGTCAATGACGACAAGCAAGAACCTCCGTTGATCCAAAGCTGGGGGGAATGGTCCAAGGATATCCATCTCTCATTGAGCGAAGGGCCACGGGGCCAAGAGCAGACTCGGTTGAGAGGCTGTCTGTCACTGGACATTAGCACGCCTTTGGCAACTATCGTACTTCTGAACTAGTTCAACAGCATCCTTTCGCATAGCGAGCCAATAATTTCCCCAACGAAGAGCATTGTACGCCAGTGATCTGCCCTCCAGATGATTCCTGCATATGCTTTCATGGATCTCTCTAAGGATGTAATCGACATTTGCGGGACCAACACATTTGAGAAGGGGATAAGAGAAGGACTTCTTGTATAATTGCCCATTCAGCAGCACAAACTTGGAAGCCCTCCATCCGAGCAACCTGGCATCCATGCGATCAGTGAAAAGAGTACCGTCAGCAAGGTAGCGGATGTAGGCATCCATCCTTGTTGACTCATGTGTGACTGGTATAACTTCTTTCGTTGCATCAATGCTCAAAGTTTCTAGATGCTCGACATATGTTCTTCCTAGGGTGTTATCCGCCGAAGTGGCTAGCCGCGATAGGGCATCAGCTCTAGCGTTTTCACCCCTGAAAATATAGCTAATGCTGAAATAAGCTAATAAGGAGGTCTATGACCTGACCTTATTTAGATATCGAGACATAATAGGGTCTCGAGCTTCATACTCTTCAATGATTTATCTAGAGATAAGCTGGGAGTCGGTGAAGGCTCTGAGGTGTTTTACTCCAAGCTCCCACGTGAGTTTTATTCCAGCCAATAAGGCTTCATACTTGGCTTGATTATTTGTAGCTTTGAAGAAGAATCGGAGGGCATGCTTTAGCATTATGCCTTCAGAATTTGCAAGAATAAGACCAGTTCTGCTCCTTTAGGAATTGAAGGCACTATCAACATGGAGGATCCAAGTTTTCGTTGTGCACTTCTTAGCGTCAGAACATATCATTAGGGACTTTTCATGTTGCTCTTCGGTCCAGGTGCATTCGATCAAGAAATTCATCAATACCTAGGACTTCAGGATTGATCTTGACAGGAATGAAAGATTGAACTCTCCCAATTTGATTGCCAATTTAGCCAATCGATCGGAGGTATTAGGATGATCTAGAATAGCTCTGAGAGATTGGTCTATGAGTACTACGATCGGATGGGCTTGAAAGTATGGCCTGAGATGCTGAGTGAAAATGATTAGAGCAAAAATAATTTTTTCAGTTCTGAAGTACCTGATCTTTGCATCATGAAGCACTTTGCTAGTATAGTAGATGGGCTTCTATGCCCCATTAGAGTCGAGGCATATAAGAACGGAGTTGACTGCTTTCGAGGAGGCTGTAAGGTAAAGAAAGAGCCTTTCTCCCTTAATGCGTGTCGCAGCGCAATGATTAAAACACCTTAATTTTACTATTAGAATAGTGAGAGTAAGGGATCAATTCCATAGGAAATTAGCGATTATCTTGAAATAAATTTATAAATTTAACTAATTAGATAATCAGTAGTGCAAAATAATCAAGATATGGTCTATCTTATAGAGCACGGCCCGTACCCATAGATCACGACCCATCCCTTTAAGAATAAATCAGTCTAAATTATTTTACTTAAATAGAATTTAATAACAATTTAACATGAATAGAAATTTTATTTCAATAACATCCAAGAGTGCATATTAAAATCTAAAATAGAAGAGTTTTAATTTCTAACATGAAGAAGGCAACAAAAAAGTAATAAAATAAACCCACGATCCAGAGCTCCTGAGAACAGCTGGACGTGAACAGCCGATCTCCACAAACCACGAACGGCCTCCTCCTCCACTGCACGGACAGAAACGGCACGAACAGAGCTCTCACGAAATCCACGGACTTCTCCCAGAACAGAGGAGTCCATGGACTTCGGATGAACACCGCCCCCCCTCAATCCTCCTCGTTGCTATCCCTCCTCGCTGCTATTTATAGAATCCCAGACGCGGTGAGGATGCGGACGCGGTGAAGCAATGTTGCCAAATAGAGGACGCGGGTGACGCGGACGGTGCAAAGAAATCCCGAAGATATTGCGGATAAGATTCTAATTCCTTCCATATGAAGTTTCTATTTCAAATTTGAAATTTCCAATCCAATTTATTTCTAATTGGTAAAGGATAAGATTGGATTTGATTAGGATAAGAATCGTGTAGAAAAGAAAGCTGCGGCTGAGAAGACGATGAAGTCGGCAATGTGTTTGCCGTTTTTACTTTGAAATCCGTGCTAAATCCTTATGAAATTAATTTCGAGCTCATCTTAATCCGATTGGGTGCCGTTTGCGTCATTAAATTCCTAAAATCAAGCTCTTTAAGTTGATAAGGTTTTTCTAAAATATTATATAAAATATTAAAATATTAAATAATAATAGGTACGTTAAATTATTAATTAATAGGTTTATGATAATTATTTATGCGTTTATCACTCCCCCCAACTTGAATCTTACTCGTCCTCGAGCAAATAAGAAAATTTAGAAATATGTACCAAGCTAGTCCAAGAATTGATAGTTATCTTACAGTTCTTAAAAATTTCTGGTTAGATCATAAGGGAGGTACTTCATTGGATTATTAAGTTTATTTAGTGATAAAGTGTAGTCCATAAGAATTTATAGAAGTCTTTCTTCACCAACTTTCACTTCTCTGATTAAGTCTTCTAACTTAATTTGGGTTGGGTGTAATGTCTTTTGTAATTTAGTTCCCTTATGTAAAGTCAGTGCAATGTCCTAACCCCTTGCTTTCTAATTAACCCTTGTAGCGAGCTTTAGGCCAATGGCTCCCAAACCAATTGGTTTTAGGGCATTAGGTGTAAAACACCCCTCGGACTTACTTACTCGAGTCAAAAAGGCTTTAGGTAGGACTGACTCTACTTAGGTTCTTTTACATTCCACCTTTTTACGCGAACAACATCACTTTCTTAGGTGACGGGGCCCGGTTACTCAGTGAAAATGCTAAGAACCTAATTTATTAACTTTAAGAGAGATTTTTTTTTTTTTTTTCTTTTTTTTTTTTTTTTGAATGACATTTTCACCCATACCCTTATTAAGTAGATTGTACTATTAAGATCAGTGGTCAGGAGGGTCTGAAATTATTCTAAAAATTTTTCTGGGCTAAACCCTACCTTTTATTAGGTTTTCTTAATAATTTATTCCTCAGTATCTCAAAAATAATCTAACCATTAATTCATTAATAGACTGCTTGATTAACTTCAAATCGAGACAGAATTTGGTACACACATCTGATTATAGTTTTACTCGAGGATTTACTTATTCTTTTTCCTCCCCCCAACTTAATTTCCATTGTCCCTAATGGAAGAAAAATTAATTAATTTCAAGGAAAGATACTACCTGGTAGAGTATTTGAAGGTTGCATTGTTGCCATCTTCTTTCAATCTGCTTCTGTTGCTCTTCTCTGGTCATACTAAAAGAACATACTAAAAGAAAGAAAGTTAAAAATAACTAATAAACTGGGTTGCCTCCCAAGAGCGCTAAGTTTAAAGTCTTCAGCCAGACTGTGCTACTTATTATGATAGTGTTGGGTTCACAAGATCAATTGATTCAACAATTTCTCCATCATTAATTTCTTCTATATATGGTTTCAAACGTTGGCCATTTACTTTGAATGTATTTCCTTGCTTGGGGTCTTTAAGCTCTACAGCTCCATGGGGAAATACTTGAGTTACTATAAAAGGTCCATTCCATCGTGAACGAAGTTTTCCAGGGAAAAGGTGTAATCTTGAATTGTAAAGCCATACTTTTTGATTTGGTTCAAAAATTTTTCTACTAATAAATTTGTCATGATATGCTTTGGTTCGTTCTTTATAAATTTTTGAGCTCTCATATGCCTCATTTCGTAGCTCTTCTAACTCATTCAATTGAAGTTTTCTATTGACACCTGCATTTTTCATATCATAATTAAATTGCTTGATAGCCCAAAATGCACGGTGTTCTAATTCTACAGGTAAATGACAGGCTTTTCCAAATACGAGCCTGTAAGGAGACATTCCTATGGGAGTTTTAAATGCAGTACGATAAGCCCATAATGCATCATCCAAACGTTCTGACCAATCTTTCCTATCAGGTCTCACATTTTCTCAAGGATATTTTAATTTCTCTATTTGATATTTCAACTTGGCCACTAGTTTGGGGATGATAAGGTGTAGCTACCTTATGAGTAATTCCATATTTGTTCATTAATCCTTCAAAGTGTCTATTCGTGAAATGTGTACCCCCATCACTAATTATAGCCCTTGGGCATCCAAAACGACTAAGGATATTATGCTGAATAAACTTGATTACAACTTTATGGTCATTGGTTCGAGTTGCCATGGCTTCAATCCATTTTGACACATAATCAACTGCCACTAGAATGTATTCAAATCCAAAAGAGGAAGGAAATGGGCCCATAAAATCAATACCCCATACATCAAAAATTTCTACAACCAAGATAGGGTTTAGGGGCATCATGTCTTTTCGAGATATATTTCCTGTTTGTTGACATTGGAGACAATTACGGCTAAATTCATGTGCATCTTTAAAAAGAGTTGGCCAATAAAACCCACTTTGCAGTACCTTTGCTGCAGTTTTCTTTCCACTAAAATGTCCTCCACAGGCAAGAGAATGACAGAAGTTAAGTATACTTTTGAATTCACTCGGGAACACATCGCCTAATCACCTGATCTGAACAGTACTTAAATAATTCAGGGTCTTCCCAAAAGTAATATTTGATTTGTGAGAAAAATCTATCTTTTTCTTGTTTTGTCCAGTGGGAAGGTACTTTTCCTGTTGCCAAATAATTCACAATGTGGGCAAACCAGGGAAGACTGCTATGGGAAATTGAAAATAATTGCTCATCAGGGAACTTATCTCTGATTATTTCTTTATTGTATTCCACTGAGATCCTAGAGATATGATCTGCTACCATATTTTCAGAACCCTTCTTATCTAAGATTTCTAGATCAAATTCTTGTAGTAGAAGGATCCATCTAATCAGTCTGGGTTTTGTATCCTTTTTTGATATAAGATGCCTCAACGCTGCATGATCTGAATAAACTAAAACCTTAGACCCTAACAGATATGATCTAAACTTTTCTAGGGCAAACACAACTGCTAGTAATTCTTTTTCAGTGGTAGTATAGTTCATTTGTGCATCTGAAAGAGTTTTGCTAGCATAATAAATTACATGGGGTTCTCGATTGAGTTTCTGTCCTAGAACTGCCCCTACAGCATAATCAGAAGCATCACACATGATTTCGAAAGGTATGGTCCAATCTGGGGGCTTGATAATGGGTGCAGTGGTCAAAGCAGTTCGAAGGATGTTATAGGCTGTTAGACAATCTTTATCAAAATTAAAAGAACTATCCTTGGTCAACAAATTACACAATGGTCGAGAAATTTTACTGAAATCTTTGATGAAGCGTCTATAAAAACCAGCATGACCAAGGAAAGATCGTACTTGTTTAACTGAGGTTGGGGGTGGTAGATTTGAGATCAATTCAACCTTGGCTTTATCAACCTCAATACCTCGCTCTGAAACAATGTGTCCAAGCACAATTCCCTCACGAACCATAAAATGGCTCTTCTCCCAACTTAGGACTAAATTCATTTCCATACATCGTTTCAGTACCTTAGTCAAGTTCTCGAGGCAGCTATCAAATGATGCACCAAAGACTGAAAAATCATCCATAAATACTTCCAAAAATTGACCAATCATATCAGAAAATATGGCCAACATACATCGTTGAAACGTGGCTGGTGCATTACAAAGACCAAACGGCATACGTCTAAAGGCAAATGTTCCAAAGGGACAAGTGAAGGTGGTCTTTTCTTGATCTGCAGGAAATACTGGGACTTGATTGTATCCTGAATATCCATCTAAGAAACAAAAGAAACTTTGTCCCGCTAGCCGTTCTAGAATTTGATCGATAAAAGGCAAAGGAAAGTGGTCTTTCCTAGTCACGGCATTCAACTTTCGATAATCTATACACACTCTCCAACTAGTTGATGTGCGAGTAGGAATTGATTCGCCCTTTTCATTTTTAATCACGGTAATACCCGATTTTTTAGGTACTACTTGGATTGGACTGACCCATTGGCTATCTGAAATTGGATAAATGATACCAGCATCAAGCCATTTTACTACTTCTTTCTTAACAACATCCCTCATGTTTGGATTTAGCCTTCGTTGCATGTCTCTATGTGGTTTGGCTTCAATTTCACTATGAATATGGTGCATGCAAACGGAAGGGTCAATTCCCTTAAGATCAGCTATTGTCCATCCAATTGCCTCTTTATTTCTTTAAGTACATCTACCAATTTATCTTCTTGCTCAGAGGTTAGGGTAGATGCAATGATTACTGGAAAGGTGTCATTGGGTCCAAGGAATGAATATTTTAAGTCATCTGGAAGAGGTTTCAAGCTCTAGTGGGGTGGTTCTTCCAAGGATGGTATTAAAGGACTTGGTTTAGTTGGAAGATACTTTTCCTGTTAAAGGTATTGGATCGATTCCACAGGGACTCTCACTATTCTAATAGTGAAATTAAGGTATTTTAATCATTGCGCTACGACACACATCAGATTTTTGGAGCCGTTGCTGGGGACTTAAGTGTGTTATTTTGAAAAAAAAATTTAAAAAAAAATAAAAAAAAAAAAAAAAAAAGTAAAAAAAATTTAGATTAATTTTCTCTTAAATAGTTATTGTCTCTTTATTTTATTATTTTTTTATCTTAATGTTAGAATTGCATATTTTTTTAACATAAAAATTAATTATTACTTTCCTTTTTGCCACAAATCCACTTTAACCTAATCAAAATTTTCTTTTAATTAAATTACCTTAAAAAAACCTGAAAGAAAAACCCTAAGACACCTTCCATAAAATATAATTAATTTAAAAAAAATTATAAAAATAAAAATAAAATACATAAATAAAATAATTATTTTATTTTTATGCTTAGATTGACTTAGGTGGATTTATTTTCTGCAAAACTCAAAATTCTTCCATTGACATCTCATAATTTATTAGGAAATTAGAAACCTAATCACAAAAATCTTAAAAAATAATAATAATAATTAGATTAATTTCATTTGATAATTTTAAGAGCTGGACATCTGATTGTTGCATAGCATTTTCATAATTAACTTTAAGGGCACAAACCCTTAATCAAGATAAGGTGGGGATTTCATCACCCTTCCTTAGCCCACAAACCATATCCTTCATTCTACATTAACCTAAACCTTTAACTCTAAAATTAATTAGACATCAGCCCCTAAGGACTTCGAGCTCAATAGGACAAGGCGGTCTTGGAAGTTAGGAGTTGTCTAGATCTAGGGTAAACCTAGAATAGAGAGTCTAATCTTTGCTAACTTGATTGCTAAGAATTATTAAACCCTAATTAAATTATTCATTCCTCATAGTTCTAGGAATTTTTAGGGTATTTTCTTTAGAATTTCTCTCTTTTTCTTCTATTAAAAAAATAATAAAAAAAACTAAATTACTTTTGCTTTAGAGTCATTGGTAGGGTTTATGCTTGGTTGCCGATCGTTGCAACCCAACCTTATACCCCTAGATCCTGAGATAGAAAGAACTATTAGAGCAAACAGACTCAGAATTATGGATTCTAATAACGAAAATAATCAGCCACGACAGTTAAAAGAGTATTTCACTCCTTCAAGGTATACCTACTCTCCCTGCATTCAAGTGCCTCCAGTAGAGGCTGTCCAATATGAAATTAAGTCAAGTGTAATCCAAATGTTACCATCTTTCTATGGACTTACAAATGAGGATCCCTACAAACACTTAGATGAATTCTTGGAAATTTGCTCAACTATCAAGATTCAAAATTTCTCCGATGATGCACTTAGGCTTAAGTTATTCCTTTTTTCCCTAAAAGATAAAGCCAAGTATTGGTTAAATTCACTGGACACTGTTATAATTTCAACTTGGGATCATCTTCAGAGAGAATTTCTTAAGAAATATTTTCCTATAGGAAAAACGAATCAAATTAGAAAAGCAATAACAAGTTTTTCCCAGATAGATGGAGAAATGTTTCATGAGACATGGGAGAGATTCAAAGAACTGATTAGAAAATGTCCACATCATGCTATACCCAAATGGCAACTGGTTCAATGCTTTTATGATGGTTTATCAGAAAAGCACCGGCAGATAGTTGATGCTTCATGTGGTGGGACATTTATGTTAAAAAATGAACATGAAGCTTGGCAACTCTTTGAGACATTGAGTGAGAATTCATTACATCACATGTCAGTTGCTCATCGAGACCCTCCCATAGGACCTAAAAGAGGTGGAATATATGAAATAGGTCATTCTACATATATCTATACTAAGGTAGATGAATTATCCCATAAACTTGACCATATTTTATAAGTTGGAAACATCTCTTCCCCATCTATTCAATTACATGAGGTATGCATAATTTGTTCGAGTCCAACCCATTCTATAGGTGAATGTCCAGCTGTATACCAATTTTCTGAACTTGTTCAAGAACAAGCCCACCAAGCCCAAACCCGATTAGCTCCTAGAACAGGAAATGATCCATTTGCAAATACTTACAATCATGGCTGGCAAAATCACCCAAATTTTTCTTGAAAACCTCAACCTGTAGCCAATTCATCATCGATCAGACCTAATTATCAAGAAACCAATTTTAGAAGCATGCCATATTCACAATACCCAAACATCCCACAACCTCCACCGAATAATCATCCTACTTTTGAAGACAAAGTGTTACAAGCATTGAAAGGGCTAAAAATAATACCCAAATCCTTTACTCCCACACACAATCTATTGCAAAACTAGAAACTCATATAGGTCAATTAGCCACAACATTCAGTAGAAAGGAGGAGGGTAAGTTACCTAGTCAGCCTATCGATAACCCAAAAGGACAATTCATGGCTGAGGGTTCTAATAGTCTTGACAAATTCCCAAAACATGCTAAATCAGTCATGACTCTCAGAAGTGGAAAAGCATTGAACCCACCTGAACCAACCCAGAAATTAGAAGTGGCTAAACCAGAAAAGAGAAGAAATGAAGAAGAAAAGGAATTCAATGAACAAGCAATCATACCTAAAGCCCCATTCCCTAGTGCTTTAGAATCTCTTTGCCTTCAGATAAGAAGAATATAAAAATGAATGAGATGCTGGAGTTATTTAAGTAAGTCCAAATAAACTTACCTCTTCTCGATACTATCAAGCAAGTTCCGGGTTATGCCAAATTTTTGAAGGATCTATGCACACAAAAACGGAAAGCCAAGACACAAATACCAAAAAGATCCACTTGATCGAGCAAGTTAGCTCAGTTGTTCAGCAAATAACCCTACCTAAACTAAAGATTCTGGTACCCCGATTATATCATGTGTCATAGGAAACTTCACAATCAAGAAAGCATTATTAGATTTGGGTGCAAGTGTAAACCTTCTCCCAAGTTCAGTGTTTGAGTTATTTGGATTTGGAGAATTAAAACCCACTACAGTAACACTACAATTGGCCGATAGATCAATCAAAGAACCTCATGGAATATTGGAAGATGTATTAGTAAAGGTGGATGAATTATATTTTCCTGTCGACTTCCTTGTGTTAGATATGGAATCTAGCAGTAATCCTAACCAAATTCCGATCATCCTTGGATGACCTTTTCTAGCTACTGCTAATGCATGCATAAATTGTAGAACAGGTGTGATGGATGTATCTTTTGGAAACAAGAAGATGAGATTAAATATTTTTAATGCTTCCCAAGGACCACCTGTGTATGATTTAAATGAAGTAAACATGATAGAGGAAGTAGTAGATAAGAAATTCCAAAGTTTGATTGATTCGGATCCTTTACAAACATGTCTTACATATTTTGGAATAGATGACTTTGATGTTGATGAGTATACCAAAGAGATAAACATGTTATTAGAACCCCTAAGTTCGACACCATTCCTCCTTGGATAATAAAATAAATCCATGATCCAGAGCTCCTAGGAACAGCCGGACATGAACAGCCGATCTCCACAAACCACGGACGGCCTCCTCCTCCACTGCACGGACAGAAATGGCACGAACAGAGCTCCCACGAAATCCACGGACTTCTCCCAGAACAGAGGACTCCACGGACTTCGGATGAACACCGCCCCCCTCCAATCCTCCCCGTTGCTATCCCTCCTCGCTGCTATTTATAGAATCCCAGACGCGGTGAGGATGCGAACGCGGTGAAGCAATGTTACCAAAAGAGAGGACGCGGCATGGACGCGGTGCAAAGAAATCCCGAAGATATTGCGGATAAGATTCTAATTCCTTCCATATGAAGTTTCTATTTCAAATTTAAAGATTTCCAATCCAATTTATTTATGAATTGGTAAAGGATAAGATTGGATTTGATTAGGATAAGAATCGTGCAGAAATAAGGAAGCTGCGGTTGAGAAGATGATGAAGTCGGCAATGTGTTTGCCGTTTTTGCTTTGAAATCCATGCTAAATCCTTATGAAATTAATTTCAAGCTCGTTTTAAGTCCGATTCGAGTGTTGTTTACGTCATTAAATTCCTAAAATCAAGCTCTTTAAGTTGATAAGGTTTTTCCTAAAATATTATATAAAATATTAAATAATAATAGGTACATTGAATTATTAATTAATAGATTTAGTGATAATTATTTATGCGTTTATCATCCCTCCTTTGGCTTTGACAACAACGATGGGTAGACAAGAGCTCTTTCAGTTCTTCAAGAGATTTCTGACAGTCCTTCATCCACTCGAAGCTGTTCACCTTGCGTAGAGCTTTGAAGAAAGGTAGACATCTTTTAGCTGATTTTGACAGGAATTGGCTCAGAGCGGCCACTCTCCCGATGAGCCATTATACCTCCTTCTTATTGATTGGTTGCCTTATGTCAAGAATGGCTTGAATATTCTCCGGGTTTGCTTCAATCCCTCGCTGGTTCACCAGAAAACTCGGAAATTTTTCAGTAGTGACCCCGAATGTATACTTGTGAAGGTTGAGCTTCATTTGGCGGCACCGAAAATTATTGAATGCTTTCTCTAAATTGGCAATAAGGTTGGCGGTGCATATGCTTTTAGTTAATATATCATCCACATACACCTTCATATTACGCCCGATTTGATCTTTAAAGATCTTATTCATCAATCTCTGGTAAGTGGCTCATGTATTTTTTAAACTAAAGGATATTACCTTGTAACAGTAGATGCCTTTCTCGATGATGGAGGTATTCTCTTCATCCATCGGGTCCATCTTTATTTGGTTATATCCAAAGAAGGCATCCATAAAACTAAGAAACTCGTGACCGAATGTGGAATCTACCAATTGGTCCATCCGTGGCAGCGGGAAGCTATCCTTTCATTACAAGAAAAAGCGTCATTTGCGAGGGATTTTCTGAGGAAAAAAGGAAAAATTTCATCGAAAATATAAATTTTCGATGGATTTCTGATGGATAAATGGTCATCGAAAAAACCCTCCCCAGAAAAATTTTTCGAGGAATTTTTCCAAGGGAATTTATTTCCGAGAGATTTTCGATGGAATTTATCCCTTGCAAATTTCCAAGGAAAATTTTTCCTCATAAATTTTCGAGAGCTTTTCGAGGGAAACTTTCAGAGGGAAATTTTTCGAGGGATTTTCCGAGGGATAAGTTCCGAGAGATTTTTCGAGGATAATTTACCAAGGGATATTCTGAGAGATTTTGCGAGGGATTTTTGAGAGAAATTTTCTGAGGGATTTTGCAAGGGATTTTTTCAAAGGATTTTGCTAGGGATCTTCCGAGGGATTTTTCGAGGGAAAATTTCTGCGAGGGAAAATGTTCGAAGGATTTTGCGAGGGATTTTTCGAGGAATTTTTCGAGGGATTTTGTGAGGAAAAATGTTCGAGGGATTTTGCGAGGGATTTTTTGAGGAATTTTTCGAGGGATTTTGTGAGGATTTTTGAATTTTTTAAATAGCTTTTCTTTATTTCCGACGCTAAATAAATATCAAAATGGCTTTTTTTAAATACACCTGGTTATATATACAAATTATCCATAAGTTTCATCATATCCAAGGGTTCATAACAAACTCATAACAAGCTCAAAAAAGTTTATAGCAAGTTCATCATATCCAAGTTCATAACAAGTTCATAACAAGTTCATAACAAATAAGTTCAAAAAAGTTGTACACGTGTCATCATATCCAAAGTTTCATAACAAAAGAAAAAAGTATCACAAAGAAGTATCGTTCTAATTATAGAAAAAGATAAAAATTATAAATCATCCTCCTTGTGATCATCATCATCATTGACATCGCAATCATCATCATTTGCAGAGGTAGCAACTGAGATGGTGCTGAAACTGTAGATGGATTAACCTGCATCTTTTTCATCATAAGATGTATAAACTCCTCGGTACGGAAAATCTGAGCAGATAGCTCATTGTTTTGAGATGCTAATTGACTATTCTGATTTGCTAACTCCTCATTTCGGGTAGCCAACCCCTCATTTCGGATAGCTAACTCCTCATTTCGGGCAGAAATAGTCTCAAACATATTATAAATCCTCTCTCGCTCCTGAATCCACTCCTCAGGAACTCGTGAGGATGTGCGGCTAGAAGATGAGGCTATCAGCAAGCTAGCCTGGGATCCAAGTCCATAAATTCTTCCCTTATTTACCCCAACTGTCTCTTTCCATATATGCATCATGGAGGGCTGAGGCTGCTACTGTGATGATTCCACACCATCCTCTCCAGTTGAGCTTTGACTTGATTCCACCTCTTACCATTTTTGTATAAAATTAGTATGTAAAAGATATTAGATATAATTAGTTAAACATACAAATAGTATAAATATATGAATTAAAGTAGGGTTTTTTAAATACTTATATGTGATGTCTCTGCCTTTTTATTACCCACTGATTGCCATCCTTTTTCTTTGATGGGTGTGTCTGAAGAGCTCATCTAATGTAGGTGTCTGGTTCAACTTCTGTGTCTGAATTTCATAATATAAACAACATTATCAATTTCTTTTAATATGAATAAGAATAGCATATATATAAAGAAAAAGATATGCAGGAGAACTGGACTTGACTTGGTAGGGGCTGCAAAAATAGTGAATTGGTTACTACTTGCTTGGTGGGTAATATTACTATAAGAATATGGACAGGAAAAGCACTTCATAAACAAAATATTGACTAATATTTGAAAGCATGACAAGCATAACTCATGAACGTAGACAGAGATGTAAGATAATAAAATATTGACTAATACAACAAACTCAACCGTGATTGAATTTGAGATAAAAGAGTCTGAAACAGGAGATAGAAGAGGTCAAGATGGGTGAAACAACTGCTGTTAAGTGGATGATGAAAAAGGTAAAGGGAGAGATTCCAAGACTGGGAAGCAAGCCAAGCCACCTGAAAATACATCAGGCTCATCCAAAGGAAAATCAATTCTGCATTCTGTGAAGTGGGAACGTATATTTTGGATGTGGTAAGTGCTTTCTCTTTAAATCATTCTGCCAGCGGATATTTAGGAATGCTTTCATCTTTGGTTAAGCTTGATACATGCTAATAGATGAATTTGATAAACTCATTACTATGATGATCAAAAATTAAAATCTTAATTCTGAAGAACTTTCA
Source organism: Calamus simplicifolius (assembly GCA_900491605.1). NCBI lineage: Eukaryota > Viridiplantae > Streptophyta > Magnoliopsida > Arecales > Arecaceae > Calamus > Calamus simplicifolius. Next base: position 282,217 of record UESW01001735.1, on the reverse strand, counting down.
TTCCAATTTTGAGGCTGAAAAGGTTTGACAACTAAAAGAGATTGAAAGTCATAATTTATAAACAAATGTGTAAATGTTTATGCTGTAATTGGAATTTTTGGAGAGGATGAATCATAAGAGTTTGGCAGTACCCTTTGGAGCTTTGAAAATTATCTATGAATATGAAAAGGAAGCTAGATCTCTAATTTGGCCTTGCAGATTTCGTTTTGCCACAAGAAAATCCCTCAGTGAAGTGGCTGTAGAAAAAATTGGAGGACACACACACATACACATATAAAGAGAGAGAGATAGATAGAGATAGAAAGAGAGAGTTGTATACATATCAGATACAGATTGTGTATTAGTTGTCCATACCCATCTCCTTCTTCTTAGAGGATATTAATATGTATAGATATTATGAGGATGCTAAATTTTTATTCATATTTATAACTGCATTTCTAAGATATTTTGATGTCACTTTGGATGCAAATCAGGTTCTTGAGCAAAATAGGATGGACAGATTTTAGTATAAAATCTAGACCATAGATGTTTTCAAATAAGTGGGAGAATGGCAAATACCTAAGAATTCATATAATTAATGGCCATCTTTTAGTCATCATAAACATATGCTTATGACACTTTCAATGGAAGAGTATTTGTTTGTTTTTACTGTGTTGAATATCCATATATTGGAATGCAGAAAAAGAAAAGAAATCTTAGAATGCAAAAAAAAAAAAAGAGAAAAGAAATCTTAGTATTCAGATATCGGATTCTGAACACCTTAATGTTCAAATNGAAAATGACGGCTGAATGACCATCATCATCAGAATTGAAACTTTTTTCTCATCCACAACCCCAGATATGGTGCTGTGTAGGAAGGTGTCCTAAGATTTCATTTCAAGATTTCATCATATGATGGACAGCCCCAAAATTTCCATGGATAAAACAATCAGAAACCAATCATCCAGAGGAGAGAAAGTAAAATAAAATAGAAAACAGATTCAGAAGCAAAAGAACAGATGCATCACTCGAACCTTTTAGATCCTCAGTTCAAGTGTTGGATTAATATACTAGCACTTCATCATTATCTGTTGATGAAATATCATAAAGCATATCATCTAAAAAATAGAACTTTGCGTGAAAAATCTTTTTCATTGAACTGTGTTGTGCATGAACCAATTGAAAGAATAACTCATTGGATTTAAATAGGGTAGTGAAATATATTTTTAGAACCAACTGATATATTACATTTGCATGCCTGCTGGGACATGCATATGCATATCTTTTAGAAAACACTTCACATTCACACTCAAAAGAATTAAGTTTCATTGTTCTTATGCATATCTTATAGTCAAATCTCAAACACTTCACATAAAGAAAAGTAGAGCAATGCAAATGTCAATCATATTCTCATTAGACAACAAATGGCTCATTGTGAGGTTTGACTGGGCTATGCAACAATTTGTATAATTTTGACATCTAAAAACTTGCACAGCCTATTTATTTAAAAAAAAAAGAGAGAGAATAAAAACATAGCCCATATTTATTACAAGAACATATTCATAAGTTGAAAAAAATGAAGGCAAAATAAATTATTATACATACCAATCTTGTTGCATGGTCATTAATGCTGATAGAACCACCAGTGTGAAGTGGGAAGCCCAATCCACCACAATGGGATGCACGATTCTTCTTGTTCTTCTGACTTCTAGCTTTGAACTCATCACTATCCCAATATTTCCATAGCTCGTGCCATACACCCTCTCCAATCCAATCTGGCTTGCGGTCACGATTTTCACGAGTTTCGTTAAAAATGTCTGCAAGACGATATGAACCACGATGCTCCCAATTCCTCTGAATATAGTGCTCATCCTCTGGATCCCATTGAATTTTTTCTAAAAAAAGAAAAAAATTCAATATCAATAAAATGCATAGATACTTTAAATTAAGCAAAAATAAATAAAAATACTTGATAAACTTAAAAAATATTGTTATCTCAAACTCACGAAACCACATGTCTTGTGTCCTTTTTGGAATCTTCTTCCACGAAGAGTAAGGGCCGTCATACTTGCTCTTAAGGATTTCAACCAAAGCATGGGTCACCATTTGGTCATCATTGAAACTGTACATATTAAAAATAATCAAACAATCACATATATTCATTTTAATGGAATAAAATAGTGTAATGATCTAAATGTTATATAGTTTTACCCATAGCCACTTGGATTTAATAGTGCCCTCTCTGATGTTTGTGTGTGCAAGCCCTCCTGGCTAGAAGTTGTGGTAGAAGTATGCATAGGTTGGATTGGCAGTGATTGCCCAGATGGCACCACAGTATGAGAAGAGGAAGGGCTGTAAGTAGGGCTAGGTGTGTGTGGTATGGTATTTGGGTATGAAAAATAAAGTGATGGTGGCATAGTAGAGGAAGAGGGTGGGGTAGTGAAAGTGATAGGAATGGAAGGTGGAATGGAACCAGGTGGTTGAGTAGTAAATGTCCTTGAGATCACAGTAGGGGGATGTGGTGGAATAGAAGGGAAAGGAGAAGGCATAGTAGAGAGATGTGGTGGAATAGTAGGGAAAGGAGATGGCATGGTTGAAGAGGGTGGTATAATGGGAGAGGAAGATGGTGTGACAGTAACAGAAGGTGGTGAGTGAAGCATCTGAGGGGCCATGGTGGTTGAGGGTACTATTAAATCTGTGGTGGTTGTGGTGGTTGCGTGAGTCTTCTTTAATCGAGTAGTAGATAACTTTCCCTTCCCCTTCCCAACTCGATCTGAAGATGACATCTGTAGATGCACAATAATGTAAATATAAAACAAAACAAATTTAAAGATATTAAATAAGCATATATAAACAAGTTATCATCTATTGACAAGAAAAGTACAAAATTACGTAGAAGCTATTGATAAAACAGGTTATCATCTATTCTCGATCTGAATCATCTTCATTAGTGAAATATTCTTCCTCTTCCTTCTTCCTCTTGTTCCTCTTCTTCCTCTTGTTCTTCTTCTTCCTCTCCTTCAACTTCTTCTTCATCTTCTTTTTCTTCATTATCAATGGTGCCTTCAAGATATGCATCAACCTCCTCAAATAATCCTTCACTATCTCGTAAATTTTCAATGGTCTCATTATCATATATTGCATTGACTCGAGACATTTCCTCATCTTGAAAAGCAGGCTCCAAAGTGTGGTCATTATCTACTCGACCTCTCGGTCTTGTCTTGATCACCACCCACTACTCTACCTTATCTCTTATCCTCCCAGGATAAGGTACATAATATACTTGCACCACATGTTGGGGAAGAATGAATGGATCAAACTTTGCATACCTTCTATGATGTCGAATCTCAATAATATCATATTATTTGTGCACTTTCATCCCCCGATTTATGATTGGATCAAACCATTCACAATAAAATAGCATCATTGTTTTATCACCTTGTCCTGGGTACTGTAACTCCACCACCTCATTAAGAATACCATAGAAGTCACTTTCATTATCACCATGTCCTCTGCTCTTAACACATACTCCACTATTGATTATTTTTTTCCCTCACTATATGCGTGTGTGGAATTTGAATCCACCAATGAAAAACATGGGCCATGTTTTTACTACTCTCATAGGACCCCAGCTAAGTCATTCAAGTGTTGATTTTGTATCATACTACATGGATTGTGCACCTATCATAAATTACATAAACAATGTATTAGACTTATGTTTCATATGAACAAATAATTTTAATTTGCATAACAATTTAAAGCTTACATTATCTTTGAACCATGATACAAATGAAGCCTCAATCATTGCATCTATTTGAGCATCACTAAGACATCCAGGTGTGGAAGCACGCACATACTGCACAAACATACTAAAATACCATAAAATATTAGTTTTATTGGATTCATTGACTGAGTATAAAGTTTTTATGGAGTTAAGGAGGATGTGACACTTACTCTAGATATGGCTTCACTTCATAACAATTTAATAATATATGTAATGTTGCAACAGTAAGCTCTGCATTAGTCAAATACCGTGTTCTACATTGACCAGATGGGTGGCCAAACTGACTGAATATTGAAAGAGTTGGTTGGCGCCTTATTTCATAGTCTTCCCTACCATCATTTCGATTAGCTCCAATGCCCATAGCATGTATGTGAGGCTCAAAATAATACGAACAGAAGTAAGAAGTCTCTTGTGCTAAGTATGCTTCACATATAGAACCTTCAACGCGAGCTTTAGTTTTGACCTTTTTTTCAACTTATTAAGGAACCTAAGAACATAGCATTGTATGTTAGCACATGTGATATATGAGAGATTATGTGGATAAAGATGATTTGAAACAAATATAGAAATATTATTCTTTACCTCAAAGAGATACATCCATCTGTATTGAATGGGTCCACCTACTCGTGCTTCATATGGTAGGTGAATAGGTAAATATTCCATTAAGTCAAATAAACTAGGTGGGAATATACGTTCCAACTTACATAAGATGATAGGATATTGTGTTCCATTTGTACCAAATCCTTCACCCGCAGCACAGTTGAGCATAAGTCTCTAAAGAATATACTCAACTCAGTAAGAGGCTTCCATATTGGTTCCGATAATGCAATAAATGCAATAGGCAACAAACGTTCCATAAATACATAACAATCATGACTCTTCATACCACATAACTTGCCTTCGTTCATATCTACACATCTACCTAGATTTAAAGCATATCCAACCGGCATTTTCAACCCTCTTATCCATTCACAAACAACTCTTTTTTGGTCTAGTGTGAAGCTAAAATTTGCTTTTGGTTTCACCACCTTTCCATTAGGTAACTCATAGAGCTCCAAATCTCGCTGCCTACAATACTCTTTCAAATCCATTCTTGCTTTAACATTATCCTTTGTTTTGTTTTTTACATCCATAACAGTGTTGAAAATATTGTCAAACACATTTTTTTCTATATGCATGACATCTAAATTATGTCGGATTAAATTCGTCTTCCAATATGGCAATTCCCAAAATATGCTATGTTTTGTCCAATTATGACTTTCTCCATATCCACTAAATTTACAAGGACCTGTTTCAGTTATTTTGGGATATCGACAAACTTTTTCCCATACTTGGTCACCTGTTAATCTGAGAGGAGGCTCCGATCTATCAATTTTGTTTTTTCGAAAGGCATTCTTATTTCTTCTAAACACATGATCAAAAGGCAAGAACTGATGATGACAATCAAACCATGTATTTTTACCCCCATGCTCCAAGCGAAATGCCTTTGTTCTCTCTATACAATATGGGCATGCTAATTTTCTAGCTGTACTCCACCCTGATAGCATGCCATATGCTGGAAAATCATTGATTGTCCACATTAAAGCAGCTCTTAATAGAAAATTTTGCTTTCTTGAAATATCATAAGTAACTACACCCTCATTCCACATAACTTTTAATTCATCTATCAATGGTTGCAAATATACATCTATCATGATCTTCGGATTATGCGGTCCAGGAATGAGCATGGTTAAAAACATATATGGAGCGGTCATACACATATCAGGAGGCAGATTGTACGACGTAACAATTACTGGCCAATAGGAGTATGGTGTAGCAGAGAGACTGTACGGAGTAAAACCATCAGCACATAACCCAAGTCTAACATTTCTTGGCTCTAATGCAAACTCAGGATATGTACGATCAAAATGTTTCCATGCTTCTCCATCTGATGGATGGCACAAAACATCATGTTTTCATCTATTCTCATAATGCCATCTCATGTGCCCAGCCGACCTGTTCGAGGCATAAAGCCTCTTAAGTCTAGGGATAAGTGGCAAATAATGCATCCTCTTATAAGATACTTGACTGTGATTCCCACTTCCCATCCTATATGGTCTGTATCGAGGATGACCACAGAACTTGCAATCAATTAAAGACTCATCATCCTTGTAATACAACATACATCCATTTAAGCAACAGTCTATTTTTTTAGCAGATAGGCCAAGCTTCGAAACTAAACTCTTTGTCTTGTAGAAGTCAGGAGGTATTAAGTTACCGGAAGGACATATTTCTTTCATAAGCCCCGCAAATTGATTAAAACAATGTTGAGATATATTGTTATCAGACTTGATACTCATCATTCTAACCGCAACTGACAACTCTGAGTGATTAGAACAACCTGACCAGAGCGGCCACTACGCTGCATGCAACATCTCGTAAAACTTTTCAGCCTCTCTATTTGGAGGCTCCTCCACATAATTTGGAGCATTCCTATTCTGATAAGCATCCACATTGCTATTATAAACATCTCCAAAATTTGGACCAGCAGCATCAAAAATCATGGCTTCATATCTATCGGTTGGCTCATTATTATTCAATTGACCACAACTAGAAGCCCTAAATTGAGCAGTACTTGAACCAGCAAATTGCATTTGATCAACACCATAATTCCCTATTGGTTCAATTTCTCCATGTTCTGTCCAATACCAGTAGTCAGGTTTGAAACCTTTTTTATAAAGATGTACCTTCACTTCCTCTACAGTCAAGTACTTTATGTTTTTTCACTTGAAACAAGGACACCTAATTTTCTTCTCACTCAAAAATATAGGTTGTTGGCATGCAAAGTGAATAAACCATTCCAACCCTATTAGAAACTCATCTGTATAACCCTTTCGGTCGGGTAAAAGTCTATTATACATCCAACTACGATAATGACGAATGTCCATAATAATGAAGCTTTAGAGTGTTCTCTTGATAACCAGCCTAAAACCATAAACAATTGATGCATGTTAATTTTGAGTTTGTATGCATGTACTATACAAATGCTTTTTAACCATTGTTGGAGTAAATATAAAGTAATAGTTTATAGGTTTTTTTTTTTCTATAGAACACATGGATGAAGAATATAAACAAGTAATTAACATAATAATGATCAAGCAGCAAATATGTCAAGTAAGTATAGCATTTATATAGCAAGGCTACATTAAAAAAAGTCAAATCAATCTTTTTTTATCACATAAGATAAAAGAAATGATAAAAGAATAAGCTTGGAAGGCAGCAACAAAACGAAAGTACAATTTTGCTTTTTCATGTAAAATAAGAAGTAACACCATAATGCAAAAATTGGGAAAGAATAGCACTAAAAGAAGAAAAGCAGAGAACAATAATGAATCGCAGTTGTGGCATATGACAAGGAAAAGTGACCTGTCAAAACATGTCCAAAGAGTGTAAGGGCTACTAATAGATTGTGAGATATAGTGCAGTTGATCAGGTGAATCTTTGACATGGAAAGCAATGCTGGCAATATAGATTTGTGCAAGGAGAATTTGGCTTTAGAAATAATTAAGACCAATATGTGCTACTTGGCAATGTCAAAAGGCAACAAGGAGGTTTGGCATTGGCAAGCAAGTGATGGAACAGCAATGGAAAGTTGTGATTAGATAATGGTCAAGATTTGCATACAAATGAAGCAAATTAAAGATAAACCATCAGAAGGCACCATAGGATGAATGATATCCAAGTATTATTGCACAAAACCCAACTGTATTAAGAGTATCAAAATTCAACTGCTAGCATGCACTGAAGAAATTAGTCTCAAAGTTGTCTCAAGATGGAGATGGATAGAGGCACTTTCTACAGAAATAAGAATATAACATCCAGTGTCTCGATTAGTGATCTAAACCTTTTAGGAAAGGATGCTAGTCTGGTATATGGGTTTGTATCATGTACAAACCCATACTGGCAGTCAACCCAGATTAGCATGTATGGCAGCATATCACAAGGACACACTACAATAGGGTTCAAACATGTTATGCTCAGTGGACCATAATTTTAAAGAAATTGATTATTAAATATATATTTTTAATCAGAAATTCAATACAGATAAGTTCAGTTCTTGCATTTTCACTTTAAAGATAGGTCTTAGTCATTCTTTTCAACATGTTATCTGATATAATCATCAATTTTTGTCATAGTTTGTTGATCAGAATTTTTCTCATGAAAATTTCATATATTTCAATTGTGTTCAATGGCAAGAAAATACATATTTCACCCAACATAAGATGCTCAATTGAAGAGACATATTCTTAGTTGAGTATTCAAAACATGTTTGCACATGTCCAGAGGGCAAACTGTAGTGTGGATGCCAAATGAATGGGCCCGTGCTTTTCTGTGTCTTTCAACATGGTGGCATGTCTTATTGTATAGGTGCATATTGATACAGTATTGTCAACACAACATAATATTTTCAAACATCACAATGGTATATGGCACTTTGTTTATTGCATTGGTGCAATATTTGATGTATCTGTAATATAATATGTTCAAGTATATCATGATACATGAGGCAGACATGTATATTACAATACCTGAGGCAGATATGCAATATGTGGAAGATATTACTAAAGTAACATCATGAAGCATGAATAACTAGGTTGTAAAATGAGACCCTGGGATGGAAGTAAGCATTTTAAACAAAGAATCAAGCAATTTGAGAGCATAAATATGACTAGAAAAGGGCAAAGCAGGACCATCCAAAGATATGCTTAAAAAAACTAGTTCCAAGGCATCAAAATAAGAAGTAACACCATAAATCTCTATGCCCTCGCATCGCATCGAAGATGTCAATTAAAGTTAATAATCTGGCTTTAATCACGGGAGGGGAGGCAGATGGAATCCACGAGGTCCATGCACTCCCTCATTTTCTTAATTTATATCATCTCCTGCGGAGACAGAGTTTATGATTATTTTTGGCTTTAAACACGGGAGGGGAGGCAGATATAAACCAATCCTACGAGATAGAGTGTCCGATTATTTCCAAAATTCCGCCCATACCAAATTGATAACCATACAAAATATGGCCCTAGTATCATTTATATCATCTCCTCTTACTCATTAGTATCGATTCTACGCAACAAAACTGGGAATGGTTGATATGTTGGGAGAAAATAATGCTCTGTTCCTCTCTGGAGCAGCCGTGAGGCTGCTGCCATGGCTCTGTTCCTCTCTGGAGCAGAGCGGTTTCGCAATGAAAATAATGCTCTAAAATCCCTTGAATCTCTTCATTAATCTTATGCTATGCAGATCATGGTTGAGGAAAGAATGTAAATCCCTTCCCTAACCACCATTATACAAAGAATTTCAAACAAAAAATGAAAGGAAATTCGACGTGGTCAAACCCATCGAAGTGAGACAGTGGACGATTCGTCCTCGTCGGTCCTTCCCTATCCCCCTTCTTCACCGATCCCTTCCCCTCCTCCCTCCTCCCCATAGCCATATGAAGGGATTAAGAGGGAAATGAACATAAATATTTACCTTGTTTGCACGTTCCTAAGGTTTGAATTGCTCCCTTGCTTGTCCCCTAGGGCTTGAGTTTCTTGGACGGAAGAGATGGAAGCCCGACGGTCGTCGGACGAAAGAGATGGAATGCCGGCAGACGGAAGAACGAAAGAGGATGAACGCTGGCGGACGGAGGAGAGGCAATGCGAGAGGACGGAGGAGTGGGATGCGAGCGGACGGAGGAGAGATTAATGCCAAATGAAATATGGCCCTAGCGGTGGGAATTAATTTTTTATTTGAATTTAATTGATAAAAAATAATTCAAAAGAGAGGGAATTCGGGCGCTGGGCGGTGGAAGCGGTGGGAATTGATTTTAAAAATAAAAAAATAATTTATACTATTTAAATATTTTTATAATAAATGAAAAAAAAAGTTGGGATCATATTATAAATAATTTTAATAATATCATATTCTATCTCTATTATAAATTTATTTTTATAATTTATTTTTTAAAAAAAAGTTGGGATCATATCATATTCTATCTACCATTATAAATTTATTTTTAAATCATTTATGCCTATCTTACATAGATTTTTTTAAAAATAAATTATGGATCCAGAATAACATGTTTTACTTAGACTTGATGATGAATTATAATACATTAAAAATCATATTGGTTGACTAGACATGAGTATTTGTATTATGAATTGATGTATCTAAACTTATTTGTGAAAGTACGTTTATGGATCTTGTGAAATTATTGTATGATTTATAAATTAATTTGAAATTGGGGCATGTGTTCACTCTCTCAAGTCTAACTATAATTAAGACTTAGCCATTGGAATAGACCACTGACCATGTGTAATCATGAATAAGTTCCTTTCAAGACAAGTTCATCAATGCTTACCACTAGCATACATCAATGTGTTTTTACACATCAAAGTATGTTTCCTTTTAGGTCGAACCAGTGAGGTGATCATGGGCAGATGTAGTGTATGAACATGTTATTCACTTAAAATTACGTTTTCTTTCCAACTAAGCTAGTGAAGTCATTATTGACATATATGCATAAAGGCATCTCATGTGTGCAAGAATAAATTTTCTTTCAAGCATAGATACTAAAGCAATCACTAGTACATGGTATCATTTGGCATATTTTCCTGTTGAGTCAAAGATAGTCTCCTTTCAAACTTGGCTAATAGATCAATCACTAACACATAATTATATAACATATTTAGTTAAAGGATAATTTGTTTTAGTCTTATCATAAAGCTCGCCATGATAAAACTTGTTTAAAGTAAAGGATTTTGTTTTAAAAATTAATACTTTAATTATTTTAAAAATTAGTATTATTAATGAAAGAATGCCTTTTTTTACGTATATCATAAATTTGATAAATTACTCAGTTATATTATTCATAATTTACTTTATATAAATTTATAGCTAAAATATATTTTTAATATTCAAACATTCACATAAAATTTATTTTAATACATAAATTTTTTGATGAAAAAAATCCCTCAAAAATCCCTCGAAAATTAATTTTGCAAGGGATTTTTTGAGGAATTTGTTTTTCATTAATGAGTTATTAATAAAAATTTTTGATGAAAAAACTCCCTCGGAAAACCCTCACAAAATTAATTTTTGAGGAATTTTTTGAGGGATTTTTTTGCTTCAAAAATTTTATTAATAACTCATTAATGAAAAACAAATCCCTCAAAAAATTTCTAACAAAATTAATTTCTAAGGAAATTTTTGAGAAATTTTTTTATAAATTTGCCAAGGATTTTTTTAGGGATATTTCTATGATTAATGGCTTATTTGTAAAAAAAATTGATTTCCGAGAGATTTTTCGAGGGATTTTTTTCATCAAATATTTTATTAATAACTCATTAATGAAAAACAAAACCCTCGAAATATCCCTCATAAAATTAATTTTGAAGGATTTTTTGAGGTATTTTTTATCAATTTTTTTTTACAAATAAGACATTAATCATTGAAATATCCCTCGGCAAATCCCTCGCAAATTAAAAAAAATCCCTCAAAAAATCCCTTAGAAATTAATTTTGCGAGGAATTTTTTTCATCAAAAATTTTATTAATAACTCATTAATGAAAAAGAAATCCCTCGAAAAATTAATTTCTGAGGGATTGTTCGAGGGATTTTTTTATCAATTTGCGAGGGATTTTCCGAGGAATATTTCTATGATTAATGGCTTATTTGTAAAAAAATTGATTTTTGAGGGATTTTTTTCATAAAAAATTTTATTAATAACTCATTAATGAAAAAATAAATCCCTCAGAAAATCCCTCGCAAAATTAATTTCTGAGGGATTTTTGAGGGCTTTTTTATCAATATTTTTTACAAATAAGCCATTAATCATAGAAATATCCCTCAAAAATTTCTCACAAAATTATCAAAAAAATCACTCAAAAAAGCCCTCAAAAATTAGTTTTGCAAGGGATTTTTCGAGGGATTTTTTTCATTAAAAATTTTATTAATAACTCATTAATGAAAAAAATTCCTCGGAACATCCTCGCAAAATTAATTTATGAGGGATTTTTTTGAGGGATTTTTTTATCAATTTGTAAGGAATTTTCAAAGGATATTTCTATGATTAATGGCTTATTTGTAAAAAAAATAATTTCTAAGATATTTTTTGAGGGATTTTTTTATCAAAAATTTTATTAATAACTCATTAATAAAAAATAAATTCCTCACAAAATCCCTCACAAAATTAATTTTCGAGAGATTTTTCGGGGGATTTTTTTTATCAATTTTTTTTACAAATAAGCCATTAATCATAGAAATATCCCTCAAAAATTCCTTGCAAATTGATAAAATTTTTATTAATTTGTGAGGGATTTTTGAGGTATATTTCTATAATTAATGGCTTATTTGTAAAAAAAATAATTTCTGAGGAATTTTCCGATTGATTTTTTTCATCAAAAATTTTATTAATAACTCATTAATGAAAATTAAATCTCTCAAAAAATCCCTCGCAAAATTAATTTCTGAGGGATATTTCGAGGGATTTTTTTAATCAAATTTTTTTACAAATAAGCCATTAATCATACAAATATCCCTCGAAAAATCCCTCACAAAATCATCAAAAAATCCATCAGAAAATCCCTCAGAAATTAATCTTGTGAGAGATTTTTTGAGGGATTTTTTTCATCAAAAATTTTGTTCATAACTCATTAATGAAAAACAAATCCCTCAAAAAATCCCTCACAAAATTAATTTCCGAGGGATTTTCCGAGGGATTTTTTTATTGATTTTTTTTACAAATAAGCCATTTATTATAGAAATATCCCTCAGAAAATTCCTAACAAAATCCCTCTAAAATTTAATTTTGCGATGGATGTTCCGAGGGATTGTTTTATCGGAAATTTTTATAAAGAACACATTTATGTTAGAAATATCCCTCATAAAATCCCTCAAAAAATTAATTTTGCATGGATTTTGCGAGAAAATATTTTTTATTGAAAAATTTTATAGTTTATATTTTTTGTCGAAAAATCCCTCGGAATTGTGATGAATTTTTTCCCTTGATAAATCATACTTTTCTAGTAGTGCGAGGCTGTCGGGGCTGTAGAGTTGTATAAGAGCTCCACCAATTTTGTCAACGAAGTCGCGGAGGTGGCATATGATGCATTTCTCAAGGGTTTTGAGGAATGCAAGGATAAGGTCGCCTGGGCCTTCAACATCACTACCCTCGACAGCATCACTATCAAGGATTTGGAGGAGATGGCAAGGCACTAGTAGTGGCAAAGGCAAAAGAAGCCACAAGTGACGATGATGACTCCATCGAAGCTAGAGAGGGTGATGACCCCACACCCGCCGAGGAGGCCTCTTCGTTGGAGCCCGTCGAGCCATAGGGTTGCTTCTTTTTGTATTTTGTCTTTTGAATTTTGCTTGTAACTCGACTTCGATTGTTTTCTTCAGATGTAATGAACTAACTTTTAGTTCTTCTTAGTTTTGTGTACCTTTTTGTGAAGCCTTTTGCTCTTCTATTTCTTGAACACTTAGTATTTGTGTTTATAGGCTGGCTTTAACCTCCAATTCCGCCAAGTTGAGGTGTTCTTTCTTATGTGCTGCTTCTTGTGTTGGCAGCTTTCATTTTCCTTGCCTAAATTCATGGATGCAGCAACACGCCAAGTGTTCCCGCTCTCTTGGAGAGTTTCTAGTAAGGTTGGAAGCAAGGTAGCTACTACTTGGTCGTCTTGATTATGACTTGGTTGGTTGCTCATCTTTTGGTTCAGTTAGCTGCTGAAATCTTGTCTACGGGCTGCTAGAACCGAGTCGAGGGCCACTGATACTAACTCGAGGACTGTTGAGATCGACTTGAGGGCTGCTGAGATCGATCCAAGGGCTGCTAAGGCTAACCTAAGGGCTGCTGAGACTGATTCAAGGGCTGCTAAGACCGACCTGTGGGCTGTTGAGACTAGCTCGAGGGCTACTGAGATCAACCTGGGGGCTACTAAGACCATCTCGAGGGATACTGAGACTGACTCGAGGGCTATTGAGACTAACTCAAGGATTGCTGAGACCGACCCGAGAGCATACAACGACCATTAGCTAGGAGGTCGATGTCTCCCAACTATGAGCTGACTAGACTTATCCGACGTGAAGTTGGAAAGTGGGCGTCAAACGACTATAAGCCGAAAGGTCAATGTTTCCTTATTGTAAGTCGAGTGGACTCATCCGACGTGAAGTCGAGAAGTTGTCACCGTCCCATGATAGTAGGCCGGAGGTCGACGTCTCCCAGCTATGGGTCCACTAAAGTCATCCAACGTAGTGCCAAGAAGTTGTCGTTATCCAGCGACTATGTATCGAGAGGTCGATGTCTCACAACTGCGAGTCCACTGGAGTTGTCCGACGTAGTTGAGAATTTGACTTTCAGCCCGCAAAGGGGGTCGAATGATGAGATAGGATGCTCAAAGCTCTTTTTATTCACATCAGGTGTATCTTTTCACATTATTGGTAGTATATGTAGAGGTTTTTTCGCATTCCATGTGCAAGGGATGGGCTTCCCATCGAGCCCTTCGATTCGATATGCTCCTCTATGAAGAATTTTGATGACCCGATAAGGTCCCTCCCAATTTGGGGATAGCTTGCCCTCCTTTGTTGGCTTAAAAACTTTAGCTCACTTGAGAACTAGATCTCTAGGGCAGAAGGTCTTTGGATGCACGTGGGCGTTGTAGTACCTTGTGGCTCATTGATGGAATGTCGCCATTTTGAGCCATGCTTGATTGCGCGCCTCATCGATGAGGTCAAGATGGGCTCTCAACTACGTGGGATTATCCTTCTCATTGTATGATTCCACTCGTGGGCTTGGGAGACCAATCTCAACAAGGATAACTGCTTCTAATTCGAAGGCGAGGCTAAATGGAGTCTCACTAGTTGGTTTCCTTAGGGTTGTGTGATAGGTCCATAACACGTCTGGAAGTTGATCCATCCATCTACCCTTGAACTCATCTAATCAGATCCGAAGCCCCTGGAGGATGGTCCAGCTCATTACCTCAGCTTCTCCATTGGTTTTTGGATGGCCAAGGAGGTGAATTGATGGTGGATGTTCAGCTCAACATAGAATTTTTTGGTATTGTTGTTGAATTGTTGGCTATTATCGATGATGATGGTGTGGGGTAAACCGAAGTAGCAAATAATGGACTTCCAAAAGGACTTTACTTTGCTCTCGGTGATCCATGTCAGTGCCTCAACTTTGACTCATTTGGTAAAATAGTCAGGGCGACAAGCAAGAACCTTTGCTGGCCTGAGGCTGGGGAGAATGGTCCAAGGATGTCCATTCCCCATTGAGCGAAGGGCCACAGAGACGAAAGCGGACTTAGCTAGGAAGTGGGCTGCCATTGGATGTGAGCATGCCATTGATAGATATCGCACTTTCAGACCAATTTAGCTGCATCCTTCTGCATGGTGAGCCAGTAGTATCCTTGATGGAGTGCCTTGTATGCCAGCGATCTGCCCCCCAGATGGTTTCTACATATGCCCTCGTGGATCTTCTAGAGGATGTAGTCAGCATCTGTTGGGCCTATGCATTTGAGAAGAGGATAGGAGAACAACCTTCTGTATAGTTGCTCGTCCAACACCATGAATCTAGAAGCCCTCCATTTGAGTAGCCTGGCCTTTGTGCGATCATCAGGGAGGGTGCAGTTAGTAAGATAGCGGATGTAGGCATCCATCCAAGTTGGCTCTTGTGTGACTGGCAAGGCGGCCTCTTCCACGATGTCGATGCTTGGGGCTTCAGATGCTCAATGTAGGTCCTCTCCAAGATGTTGTCTGCCAAGTAGCCAGCTAAGATAGGGCATTGGTCCTGTCATTTTTATCTCTGGGGATGTAGTTGATGTTGAAGTAAGTCAGAGTGAAAGTTTGTGATTGGACCTTATTTAACGTAGTGTATGCGTCGACTCAACATTTAGTTTGCTTAATGGATCAGTCCAGGCCAAACTCACTTCTTGCTGATAAATAAGAAAGATTTTGTGGGGTGAAAAGTTTACCTCAATAAAGTCTTGATATATATACAAAACATTGAGGGTGCTAGTGCAATTATTGGAGATGTAGGATTTGTGGGGATTCATCAAAATATCATCCTCTCATGTCATTATGATTATTGATTAAATATTATACAAATTCGATAAGATTAAACTCTCAAAAAATATACATTATTGATCATAATTTTACTTTATTTTTAATTATAACATATATTTAAAAATTTAGAGTAGGAGAGTGATATGATATAGATGTCAAAAGAGAATTGAATGGCTCATGAATAGAACAGGCAAGCAACGTACATTATAAAATTAAATTGAACACTAATAATAATAATAATAATAATAATATAATAATAATAATATTATTTGTTGAAACATTCGAGAAAATAGATAGGATAAATCCATAAAATTAAATGCCTCGGAAAGTGAGAATAATCCAGAGAGATATACTCAAATTTAATTCTGACTCGAGAATCGAACATTCGAGAACCTAGGCGTTAAATGCTAGACCCTCTATAAAAGCGGACGGGAGCGCTCTCAGGTTTATGAGCAATCGCGTCTTGACCTTCTTCGTTCTATATGCTACCATCGTTTCCTTTTCGATATCATCAGAGCCTTTCCTTTGGGGCTTCCTTCAACGCGTTGGCTATTTCGAAGTTGAGCGACGACCAATGAGGAAACAGAAGCGATGGGGACATGATGTCCTCGTTGCGTTGCCTTTGCACCGTCCGATACCATCCATACCTAAATGCGTTGTGGAACGGTGGTGGCAAAGGTAGGCGCAAGGCCTGCTGCTGTGCTTCGGTCCTCCCATGGAATCCCTCCCCAAGGAAGAGGCAAATTTATAGAAATGCCACATGCCCGCAACATTGGATCAGCATCATCGTTGTTGTTCTTTAAAGCCTGCATGAAGAAAGAGCAAAACATGCGTCATCTGCAAGAAGTTTATATGGCTTCAAGAAACCAAATATCACAAGGGAGAGAAACACTACCCGTGTTATAACACCCATTCTTTCATTTGGTTTTTGCCTTGATTTTTCTACTAGCGAAGCCCTTTGAAGATTTGTTAATTGCTTCGTATATCGTTGCAATGACACCAAAGCGCAGAGCTAGGAATTCAAAGAAGCAAACAGAATTATATAACCATCATGGAGAACAGAGATATTCGAAGAATAACCACTGAGCAGTGATTAAGGCACGGCAGATCGGCAGAATACCTGAGCTCTATGTTCCCATGCTTGACAAAATACTCATAGACTGTTACCTCTGTTATTTGAATGTCATCACCATTTCCTCCACTTCTCTGCTTCAGCATAAACCTATAAAGGCAAATCATAAAAGTTTGCTGAAACTGTATAGAATCAAACATCACATCACAAAGTGGCAATTTAATGATCACTAAATTGAAAAAACTACAGTCTATAGCAAAACAAGAAAAAGATGATTAAATATAACAACAAAGTGCACCAAGGCTCCAGTCATATGAAACACCAATACAACTATGCAAATGAATTGTTGTGGAACAAAATATTTATCTAAACATTCAAGGGAAAGGACATGAATACTTTTGCTGATTGCAGGGTAGCTCGCTCAGACCGGTAATCTTAAATTCTAAATTTGAAGGACTTGCCTTCACCATCAAATTTTTAAGCGTCCTCTTAGCCTGTTGAAATACCAGAAATCATATGTGTCAGAAATATCTCCAAAAAGATGCCACATGTCTCTTTTAATCCTCTGATCTTGCCACATACATTTACTAACTATAAAGGTGCATGGGAAAAGATGTCGCAATTATAATCGGTTATGGCTTACTTCTGCCCAATCTATGTGATAACGATTCCTAACATCTTGGTTGGCAATAAGAAAATCAACAACTGGCCCTGGCTGGACAACCACGGTAGTTGAGAGATCTGCACAAAAAAGCAAGAATGACTGTGATGTATGAACAGAAGGATTCAGCTTATTTTGCTGCAAAAGTTTAAATACTGCAGTTATAAAAGAGTTGAGAGGCATACCAACATTTAACGACAGGCCATCTTGTGTGGTCTGAAAGCTGGAATGGAATCCCCGGCATCCCAGGACACCACCACCAATTTGAGTAAAATTCGAAGGATTGTTTTGGAAAAATGACTGGCGTACAAGAAACAAGGCAACCCCTATAAAACAGAAGCCAGTTCACGGCAAAATCATCAGTCTTTGTATATTCTCAAGTTTGAAAGATTAACAGCAAGAAAACAAGGCAAGCTACCGCTTTGCTGCATTCTGCCTTAGACTGATATCAAAAACCCGCAAAGCGTCTTGAGAGTTTTCTGTGTCTCGGCCCCTTAGAGCCATAGCAATGGACTGCATGGGTATCTTGGCAGCGAATTTAAGTTCAACTTTAAAAATCTTCATCTGATATAGACGCTGTAATCGCTTGCGGTCACTTCCCCCAGGGCTGTCATTTCCTCCGCTGCCACCAGCTCTAAGGTGGAGAAGAAAGTAGAGTATGAACGTTAACTAGGGTTAAAGGAAAAAAAGTATAAGGGCGAAAAAAAAAATTAAAAAAAACGAACCGGATCGGTGTTTTATCCTCGAGCACAACAGTAAACTCATTGTTCAGTCGAGGAAGAGCGCCGACGGTGAACAGACTCTTTTGTCCATCGTACGCAAAATCCTTGTTTCCCAGCTCCGAACCATAAATCTGCTGTAACTTGTCAATTACCCTTCTACCGATTTTAGTCCCATCTGCAGGATTATTATCTTCATATTTCAAGGAAACCTATTCACAAAATACATGCATGAGATCGAGTATCATTATGCAGCCAAGATAATAAATGTAAGTAAATGTAAAGATTGCAAATCCTTTGATCCCACCAAATCTAATTAACTTGACTTATTGATGGATTAGATTCAAGTTAATTAATAAAAAATAAACTAAAATTATCATTATTTTTCATTTAATATGAAACTATTTATGGAGTTCTATAATTTTTTTTTTCTTTATTGAGATAGCCATCGCTCATTGAGTGTCTTCTAACCCATTGACTTCCATATGTATAGGATTGGCTTAACTTTGTAATGGATTGGCTCTAATGATATTGATCCAATTAATCTCTTAATGGATTGGATTCGTGAAATCTTAAAAACTTAAGTGTATGTTAATTGGTAGCAAATGAACTTGAGTTATAAACTTTTCGAACCATTTTTTTATCCAATATGAAATTATTCATGGATGTATTACAATTTTTCTCTTTATTAGATGAATAAAATAGATTTATTGATGTTATAAAGATGGCTTTATATTATGACAAAATTTTTTCATTACTACTCCATGAGCAGCGTGTTTCTCTTGATTCATTGATTTCTATATATTAAAATCAGCTATGATATCATTTATAATGTTTCAAGTTTATTTACTACTCAATTAACATCCCAGAAAGCTGGATATATGTGATCTTAAGAATTTAATCCGAGTTAAAAACTTCTCAAATCATTCTTTTTTTATGTAACATGGAACTGCTTGCAAGGTTATTACACATACATTGTAATGATAAAAGTAGTCATCTATGTTCGGAGCAGGACTCTGAAATAATTGGTTAAGAGGGTGATTAGCTGCCCTCTGCTTGAAAGGCCAGATCTCGCCATCGACATTCTTCTGTTTGAAGGGAAATCTTCTGCTCTCATTGGAACAACACATGGAGGTATCCTGTTGGGAGGCAGAGGCAGAACATTAGTCGTGTCAGGGGACTCCATCGCTAGGAATCAATGACCTATCCGAGTGAAAAAAATATTAATGCCTACAAGACCAACTTAATCTCAAAAAATCGATTCTCATAACTACAAATTTTAAAGCATGCATGGGATTTTTTTTCTTTTTTGCGATAAAATGGCATAAAAATACCCAAGGACACAAAGTGATAGGCTCCAAACCAACGACACCAAATCAAATGAAACTCACATGCATTTCAAGGCAAACAAGTATATAGAAAAATATTGAATACATTCTAAGTAGAACGTTGAGGAATTACTTCTCACAAAAATACATATGCAAATTAAATTTTAATCCTCCAAAAAGGAGTTGAAAACTTGGAATTTTGTAATTATAGGACTTTCACTTGTCAATGAAGCATCATGCCATCCATTGCACGTCTGTTCCTCCAAATGACTAGCCAAATTTGATAGAAGCCCAAGTACTCTAACAAATACTCTACAGTGGACGGTCTCAACGAATAGCAGATACAATGTAATAGCTCTAGGAGATACAATAGGGTAACACTGCGGTTCACAGTCCATCAAGTAACACGTGTAGCTAATCTAGATGGGTAGGAGAAAAAGAATATATATGATGCAGTAGAGCAGGGCTTCACGGTAAAAGCACACCGAAAGTACCCTACCAAAATATATGAACACAAACTTGATGGGAAGTTACATTCCACTGACACGGTAAGAGTTGGGTGGCCGTCGCATCTCCCGCCACAAACTTGATGGAAAATTACACTGCTTGATAGATAGTATGAAATTTATGATGCAGGTACGTAACGTTGCAAACCAAATCGCCAACCAACCATTTTATAGAAGAAACCCCTAAAGATGGGAAGGGATAAAAGAACAATTGCAAAATAGACGGATCAAAAAAATAGAGATAGAACCTCAGATATCAAATCCAGAGCAACAAACAGCTTAAATAAAATATTTTTTAAAAAGGAAGCATATAATAGAAAATTACAGAAGCAACCAAGCTGCAAAAGAATTTTTTTAATATATATAAAAATATAAAAAATCAGAGAGAATTTTTTCATAACTAAAGCATAAAATCTGCAGGAAACCTTCTCCAAAACTATGAAAACACAATCACATGTAGTAAAAATATAATTTTTTTAGAAAAAAAATTTCACAACTAAAGCATCAAATCTTAAGAGAACGTTCCCAAAAAAAACATAAACAGCCATCCGCAAGTGTATATATATATATATATATGTTGGGGGGTAAAATCGTCATTGCATTGATAATCGTGCAAGGAGGCTAAGACCGACCCCATCCCTCCGCCCGCTATGATACGTCCCCGAGCTTCCGTAGCTCGGCTCCCCCGAGCTTCCTATTGCTCGTCCTCGCCGAACCTCCCATGGTTCGGCTTCCCGGAGCTTTCATAGCTCGGCTTCCCCGAGCTTCCGTAGCTCGGCTCCCTCGAGCTTCCTGTTGCTCGTCCTCCCCGAACCTCCCATGGTTCGGCTTCCCGAGCTTCCATAGCTCGACTTTCCCCGAGCTTCCATAGCTCGATTTTCCCCGAGCTTCCGTAGCTCGGCTCACCCGAGCTTCCTGTTGCTCGTCCTCCCCGAACCTCCCATGGTTCGGCTTCCCCGAGCTTCCATAGCTCGACTTTCCCCGAGCTTCCATAGCTCGACTTTCCCCGAGCTTCCATAGCTTGATTTTTCCCGAGCTTCCATAGCTCGGCTCCCCCGAGTTTCCTGTAGCTCGGCCTTCTCCGAGCATCCATAGCTCGGCTCCCCCGAGCCTCCTATAGCTCGGCTTCACTGAGCGATCCACGATCCAATACTCACCTCCGCGGAACCTGACGCGGGAGAGCCTAGGCCTATCGTAACAGCATCCCAGGCAAGGAATCATGTTGAGGAGTGGTCTAGAACCTAACACGGCTACCTGGGGGCCTACGCACATACCAGATCTCAAGCCTTCAAGGAGCTCTCCTAGACGTCGATCCCTTAACAGACAAGATACGGATCCTATCGGCCCCACAATGGCCCGATTCGATTCATCTCTGTATCCCAACAACCTGCGAACCTTTCAGAAGGCGCTCAGGATCTAGGTGACAGCCTATAAATATGACACTCCCAGATTCTCTCAGGTATGCTCTCACTCTCACTCTCTCACTCTCCCCAGCTGCTCGTCGGCGCTCTCCCCTAGAGCTCCCGATCGGCCGCCTCTGGAGAGACTCCCGGAGAGATCCACCTCCCCATTTTCTGTTGATCGCCAATTCCCCCACTGACTTGAGCGTCAGAGGGTCTTTCGCGAAGGGCCATCCCCAACGCCTCTCGCGTGAGGACTTCTGTGCAGGTCCGCCCAGGAGATCGACTGAGCCCGAGTTGAAGGACGGATCCCGGCGGCAATAGATTGGCGCTAGAGGAAGGGCCTCAAGTCCCGTTAAAACTTGAAGAAAGGAGATAAGGATCTCGATCTGAAGTAGAACCTCTCTAATGGCTAATTGAAGAAGAGCAATCTCTGAAGCCCAAGACCAGGTCGCCTCCCAGAGACCTGATCCGGTGAGCAGTGTAGCGCCACAGCCTCCACCGATCGAAACCCCATCGCCGCCAGCCATCCCAGTGACCCAGGACCAGTTCGCCATGCTGGTTCAGCAAGTCCAAGCCCTGACCCACCTAGTCCAGGAGCATTTTGCAGCTCCTCTGGCTCCGCACCTTTGTAAGGAGGTCGTGATTCCTTCTTCGCCGGCGACCTCCTCCTTCGGTCCGCATGAAGCCATGTACCCCCCACATCGACCAAGAGGGAACAAACCAGTCCCGCGGGATGGCTATGACAGGGATCCTCCCAGATCTCAGCGAGCCCGGACCCTCTCCCCAGTGTCCTCCCACCATGATTCTACGTCGTCCCTGCGCTCCCCTCGCCCAGCTCCTCCTCTTCCCGCTGAAGAGGAGATCCGTCGGCAGATCCGGGAGATGCGCCAGGAGCTGGACGCCGCCAAGCAGGCCCATCCGCCTCAGCCCAAAGCGGAGCAGGGCATCCCTTTCTCCAAAGGGATCATGGAGGAAGTGATTCCCTCCATGTCAAGCTACCAGCCGTCGAACCTTACCATGGCTCTTCTGACCCGAACGACCATCTCAGCAGCTTCCGATCAATAATGATGTTCCATAGAGCATCTGACGTGATCCTCTACCGCGCTTTCCCCTCCACCCTCAGAGGATCTATCTGAACCTAGTTCAATGCCTTGAAACCAGGTTTCATTGATTCATTTGACGAGCTGAGCCACCTTTTTATTGGCCAGTTCGTCAGCAGCCGCCGCCACCAGCGGAGATCTGACTCTCTCTCTGAAGTCAAGCAGAGAGAGGGGGAGTCCTTGAGGAATTATCTTGGCCGTTTCAATAAGGCCATGTTGGAGGTGGACCACCTTAATCATGAGGTGGCCATGTCCACCTTGGCGGGGGGAGTCTCAAAGGAAAGCGACTTATACCTGGCGATGGAAGTTAGCTACCCCCCAAACCTCTCCGATATGATGGCCCTGGCGAAAAAATACGTAGGGTCGAGGAGTCACGGAGAGTTGCCCGCACCGAGCTGGCAAAGAAGAAGGAGCTCAAAGGTCCCGACAGGCACCGACCCGCCCATCGGCCGAGTCCGCCTTGCCGCCAAAGAGCTCGCCCACTGCCATCGAGGAATCGCTCCTGGAGCCCACCTAGGCGATTCGACCGCTACACTCCGTTAACCGTGCCCCGGGTGCAAATCCTCATGGAGATAGAGCGCCCGCTTCCACGACCAACTCCTCTCCGAGGGAACCCGACCCGAAGAGACCCCACCAAGTACTGCCGCTACCACCGGGAGCACGACCATGATACTGAAGAATGCTGGCAGCTGAAAAATGAAATTGAGAGGCTGATACAGTGGGGCCGGCTGAATCAGTTCAGGAGGGCGCCTGAGCCAGGGCAAGGAGGTGACCGCCAGCCCGAACCTCAACAACCTCCTCCTCCACCAAATCCGCCCATGATCGGCCCCATCAACATGATCGAAGAGGCCGGAGGATCGGGCTCCAGGAACGATGATGAAGGATCAGCGCCAAAGAAGGCGCGGACGGGCGAGCTCTCTTTCTCCCACGATGATCTCCAAGGGATACAGTTCCCCCATGATGATGCATTAGATGTATCCCTCAATTTAAATAACTATGATGTAAGCCGTATCCTTGTCGACAGTGGAAGTTCGGTGAATGTTTTGTACCTCGATGTATTTACCAAGATGAAACTGCTCACGGAAAACCTTCGAGCTATGGATTCCACCCTAATGGGATTCACAGGCGATGTCGTCATCCCGGAAGGAGTCGTCACCCTGACGGTCCGCGCGGGAGCCTGGCCCCTTGTGGCCACTATTCACACGGACTTCCTAGTGACCAAACTCAGGTCCCCATACAATGCAATATTCGACAGACCCGGCCTGATTTCCCTCAAGGCAGTTGTCTCCATCCCACACTTATCCATGAAATTCCCCATCGGGCAGGGAGTTGGAGTTGTTCAAGGAAGTCAAGCCATGGCTCGGCAATGCTTCGTTACCAGCCTTCAGTCCAGGATGCCAGAGGTTGACGGGCTGGACGCTCGGGAGGACTTCGCCGAACAGCGAGGAGAACCAGTGGAGGAGCTGGAGGAGGTGCCGTTAGATGAGCTCGTCCCGACCGAACCATAAAAATTGGGTCGCTGCTAAAGGGTGAACCTCGGCGCAGATTGATCAAATTTCTCCGAAGCAATGCTGATCTTCGCCTGGTCTGCCTCTGACATGCCGGGGAATCAGCCCCGAGGTTCTCGTCCATGTCTCAACGTGGATGAGATGCACAGGCCCGTCAAGCAGAAGAAGAGGAGCTTTGCCCCGGAACGACAGAAGGCCATTGAAGAAGAAGTTGATAAACTCATCAAGGCAAACTTCGTCCGGGAGGTAAATTATCCAAGCTGGCTATCAAATGTCGTCATGGTGAAGAAGTCGAACGGCAAGTGGAGGATTTGCATCGACTTCACCGACCTCAACAAGCCTGCCCGAAGGACAGCTTCCCTCTTCCCCGGATCGACCAGCTCGTGGATGCCACCTTAGGTCATCAAATGCTGTCATTCATGGATGCTTATTCAGGCTACAATCAGATCCGGATGGCCCCCGAGGATGAAAAAAGACCGCCTTCATAACCGACCGAGGTACTTACTGTTACCGCGTCATGCCCTTTGGTCTTAAAAATGCAGGTGCCACCTACCAAAGGCTGGTTAACAAAGTATTCAAGGAGCAAATCGGCCGAAATATGGAGGTGTATGTGGATGACATGCTGGTCAAGAGCAAAGAAGCATCACAGCATGTCGAGGACCTCTCAGAGAGCTTTGCAACGCTCCGCAAGTATGGGATGAGGCTCAATCCAACCAAATGCACCTTCGGCGTTAACTCCGGGAAGTTTCTCGGCTTCATGGTCTCCCAGCGAGGTATCGAAGCTAACCCCCAGAAGATTCAAGCTCTCCAACAAATGGCACCCCCGGCATCTATTAAAGAGGTCCAGCGCCTGACTGGGAGGATAGCGGCTCTCAACCGCTTCGTGGCGCGTTCGGCCGAGAGATGCCTCCCCTTCTTCAAAACCCTCGGTCGGCTAAGAACTTCGGTGGACCCCTGAATGCCAAAAATCATTTCAAGATCTCAATAAATACCTCGGCTCGCCCCCACTCCTCAGTAGTCGAAGCCCAGGCGAGACCCTGTTCTTGTACCTGGCTGTTTCAGAAGGTGCCGTCTGTTTGGTGCTGGTCAGAGAGGAAAGCAAGGTCCAAAAGCCAATTTACTATGTCAGCAGGCTACTCCGCGATGCAGAGACAAGATATAGCAGAATTGAAAAGATGGTGTTGGCCTTAATCACCTCAGTTCGGAAGCTGCGACCGTACTTTCAGGCACATTCTGTGATGGTTCTGACTGACCAACCCATCAAGGCAGTGGTCCACCACCCGAGACATCAGAAAGAATGACCAAGTGGGCCGTCGAGTTGAGCGAGCATGACATCCACTTTCAGCCTCACCCGGCCATCAAAGCTCAGGTGCTAGCCGATTTCCTCCTCGAGTGTACCATCCCGGAGGATGGTTCCACCCCAGACTCCCCCGAAGAACCAAAATATGGAGCCCGGTGGCTCCTCCATGCCGATAGGTCATCTAACGCTCATCGCTCCGGTGCGGGCCTGGTTCTCACCAGTCCAAAGGGGGCAACCTTTGAATATGGTGTCCGCTTCTCTTTCCCGGCCTCCAACAACGAAGCTGAGTATGAAGCCCTGCTAGCCGGTCTCCGAATCGCCCGCAACCTGAAGGTGGAGAAGCTTAACGCCTTCACCGACTCTCAGCTAGTGGCTGGCCATGTACAAGGAGAATTCGAGGCTCGGGAGCCGAACATGGTTCGATATCTTCAAGAGGTGCGGAGCCTACTTCCCCATTTTGCCGAGTTTGAGATTACTCAGATTCCCAGATCCGAGAATGCCCGTGCCGACCTACTGTCCCGATTGGCAACCGCGGAGTCAATGGACACCGAGCAAAAGTTCCACCTGGAGACCTTAGAGAAACCCAGCATCGCGGAAGCCGACCGAATAATGCAAGTTGAGGCCGAACCATCATGGTTCGATCCCATTCTGAAGTACCTCAAAGAAGGGTTGCTTCCATCCGACCGGAGAGAAGCTAGAAAGCTAAAGCTGCAGGCCACCCACTATGTGCTGATCGACGATCAACTCTACAAACGGTCCTTCTCCATGCCACTGCTCAGATGCCTCCGCCCATCCGAGGCAGATTATGCTCTCCGTGAAGTGCATGAAGGGATTTGCGGCAACCATCTAGGAAGCCGGTCCTTATGCCACAAGGTGCTACGACAAGGCTACTACTGGCCGACTATGCAGAAGGATGCAGACGATCTTGTCCGAGCTTGCGACCCATGCCAGAGGCACTCAAGCATTCAAAGACTCCCCTCTGCCAGCCTGGTTCCTATATCCTCCGCTTGGCCCTTCGCAAATGGGGGAAGGACATCCTCGGCCCGTTCCCGCTCGCCGCGGGGCAATGGAAATTTCTATTCGTCGCCATCGACTACTTTACTAAATGGATCAAGGCAGAGGCGGTTGCACAAATAACCGAGGCACGGGCCAGGGATTTTGTATGGAGGTCCATCATTTGCCATTTCGGCCTCCCGCATACTATAATCACTGATAACGGCAAGCAATTCGACAACCCTAAGTTCCACCAGTTCTGCGAAGAGCACGGAATCCGTCACCACCTCACCTCGATCGGGCATCCGCAAGCCAACGGAGTAGCCGAAGTGACCAACAGGACCCTGCTTCAGGGGATCAAAGCTCATCTTTCCAGAGCCAAAGGCAGGTGGGCGGACGAGTTGCACCACGTCCTATGGGCCTACCGCACCATCCCGAGAATCCCCACAGGTGAAACCCCATTCCGGATGGCCTTCAGCACAGAGGCCGTTATCCCTGTAGAGATAGGCCTCCCTTCGCTGCGGGTGGAAAGCTACTCAGATGAAGCCAGCGACGAACAGCTCCGCACCAACCTCGACCTGATAGAGGAGATTAGAGAGAAGGCCCGGATCAGAGTGGCTGCCTATCAACAAAGGGTGGCCCGCTACCACGCCTCCAGAGTCAAAGGAAAAGCTTTCCTGCCCGACGATCTTGTTCTCCGGAAAGCCTCTATCTCCAAACCGCTGGAACAAGGAAAACTGGCACCAAACTGGGAAGGCCCATACCAAGTAGCGGAGATCATTGGACCGGGAACCTACAAGCTGCAAGATTTAAAAGGAAAGTCCATCCCCCGGACGTAGAACTCGGACAATCTCCGTAAGTATTATCAATAGGGTATGTCCTTTATAAGTCCACTCCGATATACCTTATTATACCTTCCTGTCGGCACATGTTTTCGTAATTTGCAACGTGAATAATCATACAACATTGAATTGCATCGAATCCTCGGTACGATCTACCCATCTGCCGAACCTCGGCTGGGCTGAGGAACCTCGGCTGGCCGCAACCAAAAGCTGGGCCGAGCAACAAATTCTCTGAAGGCTGAACCTCGGCTCAAACCAAACCTCGGCTGGGCCGGCAAATTCTCTGAAAGCTGGGCCGAGTCTCCAAACCTCCTCGGCTGGGCCGAGCAACAAACGAAGAGCAATAAATTCTCCGAACCTCGGCTGGCCGAGCAACAAATTCTCCGAACCTCGGCTGGGCCGAGCAACAAATTCTCCGAACCTCGGCTGGGCCGAGCAACCAATTCTCCGAACCTTGGGCCGAGCCAACGAATTCTCCGAACCTCAGCCAAAACCGGGGAGCAACCTTAGCTATCAAGTCCCTCGGGCCAACCGAGTGATATTCCCGCACCCTGGTCATGCCCGAGCCATCGGCTAAAAGAGTAAAGTCCTCGCGCCTTAGTCGCACCCCAGGGCATCGTTTGAAGCAGGGTGACTTCTAGAATACCCTAAAAATGAAAATAAAGACAAAAACCTCCCGATACTCCGGAGGAGGTAAAGGATCTCCTTCTAAGGGACCACCCAGGTCCGCCACCGATCTAAACAGAGACCAGTGGCTCCCCAAAAAAACTTGGTTCGGATTCGGGCAGCTTACAAGCCCCGACTAATCTAAACAATCTCCTGAACTATGTTCGAATTCGGGTGGCCTACGTGCCCTGAATGAAACCCGCCCATGATCTCCTAAAATCGGCTCGAACTAGGGCGACTGATAGATCCCAATCTGATATGGGCAAACGCTTCGGAAACAATAGAGTACACCATATGCCAAATCCTTATGTTCATTGATCAGAAGGAAGGAAAGACAACAATAGTAAAAGAAAGAAAAAGAAGCAAAAAGAGCCCTCACTAAGGCTCTCTGTCATTTTCGGAAGCCGACAAGTCCTCCAGGCACCGGGAAAGCTTGGCAACTTGTCGGTGGAGTGATGTTATTTCTTCCCTTTGCCGGTCCACCACCCGGCGTAGGGCCGCGGCCTCCCTCGTAGTAACGGCGACGTACTCTTCGACGACCCTCTCGAGCCGCTGGTGGCTCGCGAAAGCTGACGCCAAGACCTGCCTATCGACCGTGATGGTGGGACGGCCCCCCTCCGGATGCAGCAAGCCGTTGATCACCGCTCTTAAACCATCAGATGACTGCTCTCCTCTCGAGAAGCCATGTCGAAAGCTGTTCTAAGACTGAACCAAAGGGATGGCAAACACCAGCACCCCCCGTCCGTATTTATACTTTTCAAGCTGTTCTAAGACTGAACCAAAGGGATGACTGCTCTCCCGGATCTTAGGCACTCCAACCCAACGATCCGATCCACGGAGACCAAAGGGATTAGTGGCAACTTTGATTCCCAACCCCAACTTGAGTTCTGACTCTGATTGAAGAGCATCCTACTGAGACACTGATCCAAGGTCAGGGGGAGGAGCTGCTGACCCTGGCCTGGGCTCTTCTGTGGTAATTCAGTGGCCTTCGCAGAGAACTTGAATGCAAGTTTGAAGCATGATACTTTGTCACTCTGCTCAACCGAGTAATGAGTCTTTCTGGATCTATTACAATGCTTCAGGGTATTAGATCCAATGTTCAGAGAACCAGCAGCATTTGCTACAGTAACCGGCACGGGAAATAATTCCTAGCACGGAGCGTGATCTGTAGACAATCCGGACTCCCTGCCTCCATGAAAGAAGCGAAGATGAGGGAACGGAGCGTCTACGTGCAATCTTCGCTGGAATCGTCCACCCATCCTTCGAAGCCTGGGGGATCGACTTGCCATTGGCCGATGAAGGCGTCGATGAAGATCGGGGACCGCAGAAGTAGGGGCTGAGGGAGGTTTACGATACCGGAGCGCCGCCATCCATGGTCCAAAATGAGGAGAAGCAGAGGAGGAAGACGATGCCATAGATGACGAACACGGCCCAGTCAAATGAATTAACAACAGGACTGATTAGTTTGACATTTGAATGATGGGTAGATGGGTTCAATCGAATTTTCAAATTAAATGATATATAATTATTTTTTAATTTAATAATAAAAATAATTAAATATAATATTAAATTATAAAAAATATTTTTAAACTTTATATATATATAATGTTTAAAAAAATTTATATAATATTAAAATTATAAAAAATAGCTTTAAAACTATAAAGGAATTGCTTTCAATTGTAAACTAAAGTAAAAAAAAGATTAAAAACTTAAAAAATTTAATCTTAATTTTATTTATTAAAATTAAAAGTTTAAAAATTAGGATTTAACCGATAATTCGATCAGTTCAATGAGCATCTTAATTTTTATCGGATTATAAAAGTTAACTTTAATAATAAAATCGGATCTAATTGATGATCGATTTTTAATTGAACCATTCTGATCAATCCTTTCAGCTTAATTTTCAAAATCATGCGGTAGTTAATTCAAAAGATTACCCCGAGCGAACTCGACATATTCGTTGTTACCAAAATATTCGTTGTTACCAAAGGGAAAGTATATCACATCCCCATGAACCTCCTTTAATTTGATGTCTAAATTTTTAAAATATCTCCTATCATTCTACAAATCATTTATTTATTTATTTATTTTTATCATAACAAATAAGGATGATTAATGCTTCAAAATACAAGTCCTTTGGCAGCTAGCCAAGTTAAGCTTCAAAGAAAACTTTGGTGCTCCAACTGCAATCCCCTTGCCGTAAAGCTGACTAATTTGTGAAACAGGAAGCAACCTAATTAGCTTCTCAGTGGGCATAAACACATTCAAATTGAAGAATAGATGAAGTGATTAATAACAGAGAGGATGCTCCAGATATAAGATCAAAGAGCAAAAGAAACTTATTGTTGCCGTCAAATCATCCTCCTTGAACGTCGGGTGAGGACGTGGGTCAAAGAGATGACAAAGATGGGTCTGAAAATCTTCAAACGCCTCCCTCTTGAGCAAGAATCATGCAAGAAAGTCCCCGGGGATCGATTATTCCAGTGGAAACCCTCCGACGCTCAAGTGAGTAACTTCGAAAATAGTAAGTAGAAGTGGACTAAAAGACTTAGCCCAAAAACTTGGAGTTCAACCCCCTTCTCTCGTTATAGGCAAAGGTTCTTATACCTGTTCGGAAGTCCTTCTTATCCCTTTTTGGAAGGTTGTTGAATCCGAGACGTCATCGTCTAGCGAAGGATAGGCGGCAAGGTAGACATGGACATGTCACAATCATCCTTGAGTTTGTCAGGAGTAGCTTGTCTGCCATCTTTCTGTCAAGTGCGGCACCACAAGTGGTAGGTGGGCTAGGTTGGTGGACCACATGGCAGTTGCAGGAGGTTGATGGGCCACGTGACGGTTGTGGGTATCTGCCCGGTCATGTGGAGGCCAGGTATCAAGGTCGAGGAGGACTTGGGGGTCCCTTGGTGCCGAGGCTGAGGGAGACTCGGGAGTCCCTTGGTGCCAAGGCTGAGGGTGACTCGAGAGTCCCATGGTGCCGATGCCGAGGGGGACTCGGGAGTCCCGTGGTGACTTAGTCCATCCGACCTTGGCTTCGTTAGTCACTTGATCCGTTAGCTCTAACATGGCTTGATCAGCCACATCAGATGCCCCCTCGCTCCTGAGATGGTGCGAGCGCATCTCCCGCCTAGTGAAAGGGGCGTAAGATCATTCGGTGGCTGATCCCAATGCATCACAGTTGCCGAGAGGGGCACGTATTCTCAGGGGGTGATGACTCTTTAATGTTGAAGGTATGGGGTACCGCAATGCCACCGCTATGCCAACCCTCACCATCGGATCTGAGAGGATCCTCCTCGAAATGGAGAAAACCCTTCGGAACCCACAAAAAGGTAATCGCCATCATTGAGCTGACTTTACTGATGTCTCATCATTGGCCGTAGATCTCGTATTCTGTGTGCCAAGTGGTTGTCAAGGCATCTCCTCCAGTGGCAGGTGTGCACATGGCAAGTCAAGCCAGATGAGACAATTCAAAAAAGAGGCATAAGAGGAGGGTCTCCATGAACCCGGCTCCTCACACCTCCGAGATCTCCTTCTTCTTCCCCTGATCTTGAGCCTCATCCGAGTCTTCCTCCTTTGAACCTTATCGTTCTTCTCCCTTCATTCAGGTCAGTCCTCCTAACTTCTCTTTGCTTCCCTTCCATGGCTTCGTCACTCTCGTGGTCCTCCTTCCCTCCTTCCGATGACCATGTTTCCTCATCACAGCCGCCAGTTTCTCCATCCCTGACACCCCTATGGTCCTCCTCTACTTCTTCCCAGGACCATGTCCCTTTGTCATAGCAGCAGGTTGCTGGCAGAACACCAGTCAAGGATCATCTGGTCGCTGTAGCCCCTCCATCTAGGGTTAGGGGGGTGTTCTCGGAGGGGACCGCCTCCATCATTGCTCCCACAGACCTAGCATCCCTTAGGGTAGCCTATAGGATACCCAAGGACATCGATTATCCGCCCCCGAACCCGACGATAGGGTGACTTCTTCTTAGTCTGGGAGAGTTGCCTTGTATGAGGTGTTTCTCAAGGCAGGTCTCCGGCTTCCTCTCTGATAAGTACATAAATACTGGCCATAAAAGTATTAATTTATAAATTAAATTATTATTATTTTTTTAAATTTGATACTTTTATATAATATTTTTAGAAAAAGACCTTGATTTTAGAAGTCCGACGGTATAAATGGCACTCAAATCGGACTTGAAATGAGTTCAAAATGGATTTTTCAAGATTTAACCCAGAAATTGCATGAAATTTAAAGCAGTCATGGATAAGTGAAAATCGTGTGATATTTTTAAGACTGCAGTTTGAACTTTGAAATAAATAAATCTTATCTTCGGAGATAAGGCAAACAGTTAACGCGATGACACACGAGTCGACGCGTCTTCCTTCCCTATAAAAGAATACCATCGGAGCCACTTGAGGAATCATCAAAAAATCCTTTCACCTCTAGTCCTCTTTGTTCCACCCCACTCCTATTTTTGTTTCTTCTAACCCAAATCTTTTCATTCGTTCTTCATCCACCAATCAACCATTTTTCTATTTCAAGAAGCGAAAGTGGATGCAGGAAGCAGAAAGCGGATAGCAGATCTATCATCTCAAAAAGTAGAAATAGATTATATTTTTTTATGTACTCTTTTGGATGCTATGAAATAAAATATTTATTTATGTTTACTTTTTACTGAATGTTCTTCAAGCGAAAATAATTTTTGACTGATCTATTCTTTAAAAGGGATGGGTTGTAATCTATAGGTACGTGTCGTACTCTAATTAAGATAGATCATATCTTAATTATTTTCATAACCAATTGTCTGCTTAATTAAATATTTAATTACATAAATTTATTTTAAGATAACTACTCAAAGTCCCTATGGATTCGATCCCTTACTCTCGCTACTACCTAAGATTAGTGGAATTAAGGTGTTTTAATTGTTGCACTACGACATGCATCAGATTTTTGGCACCATTTCTGGAGAATTATGTGCAATTATTTTTAAAAAAAATATTAAAAATAAAAAATTATAATTTAATTTTTAAAAATTATAAAAAAAATCATGAATTTTTTCTTAATTTTTTCTTATTTTTAGTTACCTTAATTGTTAGATTTTCTTATTTTCTTTTTAACATAAAAAATTACTTTTCTTCTGATCACAAATTCACTTTTAACCTAATCAACTTTTTCTTTTAATTAACGTACCTTAAAGAACCTAAAAGAAAATCCTAAGACACTTTCCATAAAACATAATTATTTTTTTAAAAGAATAATAATAATAATAATAAATAAATAAATAAATAAAAAATTATTTTATTTCTATGCTTAGATTGACTTAGGTAAATTTATTTTCTGTAAAACTCAAAATTTTTCCAAGAAAGATATGATGCTGCTGACTCCCATATTTGTAGTCGAAATCTTTGATGTTTGAGGGATCGATTTTATGGGACCTTTTCCTGTTTCATTTGGATACGAATACATATTGGTTGTAGTAGATTATATGTCAAAATGGATTGAGGCCATAGCAACCCAAACTAATGATCATAAGGTTGTAATCAAATTCATTCAACATAATATTTTTAGTCGATTTGGGTGCCCAAGAGCTATTATTAGTGATGGAGGTAAACACTTTACTAATAGGTACTTTGAGAACTTAATGAAGAAATATGGGATAACCCATAAAGTTGCAACACCATATCATCCCCAACTAGTGGCCAAGTAGAAATCTCTAAAAGAAAGATCAGAAAAATATTGAGAGAAAAATCATTTGAAAGAAAGATTTATTTGAGGATTGTTGGACCATTGCTTTGATTATTTTTTGACCCACCGAAGTTCATTTATTGCTGATTCTTTAAGTGGTCTTAAAGCTCCATCTACCCTTATTGAAGAGCATTCAAAGCTACCTTGAAGGCTTCTATTGTGCTGCTGCATTTATTAAAGAAAGAAGCAACTTTGGGATTAGCTCTTTAAGTTGATATGTATTTCTATTGTTTAAATCTACTCATATCTAGGAGCTTATTATATTAAACATTCTATCTCTTGTGCTTTGATTTGTTTCATAGTTGTTAAACATGTTTGGGTAGAGGTCTACCCTAAGGCTTGCTTGTATCTATAACTAATGTAGGCCAAACTGCTTCCTGTTGTGCTGTTGGCTTGTGCCGGGTAGCTCTCTGAGTTCCCCCAAGGTTTCCTTTGTTTGCAGCTAGGTTCAGTGATATTATTGTTGTTGCTTATTTTCTGTGATTTGCTAGCTTTGATACGTGATGTGCACCTGTGATTGAATTTTTGATAGTGCCCCCTCTTGGGTTGTACCTCCCCTATCTGATGTAATACTATTATGAATAGCATGAAAAAATCTCACCTGATGATATCTAGAAAAGCTAAAAGACCTAAACTTTATGACCAAGTATAATTAAAGTAGGCAACACTTATGCTCAAACCTTAATCGATCCGGGTGCCACGCATTCATTTGTACCTAACATGTATCTTGCTAAGAATGCATCCTTGAAACCCATCCCTCTAGAGCAAGAGTTGCATATTGCATTCTCAAATAAAGATTTTATAATGGTGGACTCAGTATGCAGATCTTGCTCGATTGATATAAAAGATAAGAGGTTGAATGCTAATCTAATCGTCCTTCCATTGAAGTTCTTTGATGTAATCCTAGGGATGGACTGGTTGGCCTCTTATCATGCTTCAGTAGACTATTTCAGAAAAAAGGGTAATTTTTAAAATTCCTAACCTACTTGAATTCATTTTACTGGAAGTTAGGAGTTCCTGACCTCAATGTTGGTGTCAGTTGTATAGGCTGGGAAATATCTAAGGAAAGGTTTTGTTGTGGTCAGGGGCCTCCAGCAAGAAAAGAACATGTTGGAGGATATTCCAATGGCTTGAGAGTTCACTAATATCTTTCTGAACGAATTGACCAAATTTCTCTTGGATCGAGAAGCCGAGTTCACTATTGATTTGGCCCCAGCGCTAGACCTATATTCAAGGCTCCTTACTACGTGGCCCTAGTTAGCTAAAGGAGTTGAAGAGTTAGTTGCAAGAGCTCCTAGATCGAAAATTCATTAAACTCGGTGCCTCTCCATAGGGTGCTCCAGTACCATTTGTTAAGAAGAAGAATAGCAGTCTTCGGCTCTATATTAATTACCAAGAAATCAATAAGATGACAGTGCAGAATAAGTATCCTTTTGCTGAGGATTGATGATCTATTTGACCAACTCCAAGGAGCCCAAATATTCTCAAAGATTGATCTCAGGCCAGGGTATCATTAGCTTAAAATCAAGGCTAAAGATGTACTTAAGATTACATTCAGAACTAGGTATAGCCACTATGAGTTCTTAGTGATGTCGTTTGGGTTAACTAATACCCCAGTAGCATTCATGGACTTGATGAATAGAGTCTTTAAGCCATACTTAGATCAATTTTTTGTGAACTTCATTGATGACATCTTGGTGTATTCTAAAAGCCAGAAGGAGAATGAGGACCACCTAAGGATTGTTCTACAGATTCTTCGAAAGAAGAAGTTGTATGCCAAGCTATAGAAGTATGATTTCTGGTTGAGCCGAGTGTCCTTCTTAGGTCATATAATATCTAAAGATAGCATATCTATGAAACCAAAGAAGATTGAGGTTGTTGTGAATTGGAGTCAGCCTTCCAATGTGTTAGAAGTTAGAAGCTTCTAGGGCTAGTTGGATATTATCGCATATTCGTGGAGGGCTTCTCTCACATTATTCTATCTTTGACTCGCTTAACCCAAAAGCGAGCAAAATTTGACTGAACTGAGGAGTGTGACAGAAGTTTTCAGGAGCTGAAGCAGCGCCTGTTATCAACCCTATCCTTACCCTCATGTCAGGATCCGAGGATTTACTTTATTTACTAATGCCTTCTGAAAGGGATTGGGATGTGTTTTGATGCAGAATGAGAAGATGATAGCCTATGCCTCCAGACAGCTAAAGCCATATGAGCATAACTATCTTACCTATGACCTGGAATTAATCGTTGTGATCTTTGCCCTAAAAATTTGGTGGCATTATCTATTTGGATAGATGTGTGATGTGTATACAAACCATAAGAGACTAAAATATATCTTCATACAGAAGGAGCTAAACTTGAGGTAGAGAAGGTGATTGGAGCTACTAAAGGATTATGACCTAAACCTGCACTATCACCCAAGGAAGGTCAATGTGGTAGCTGATGCCTTAAGCTGAAAATTCTTAGAGTTAGCTTCCTTGATTACTTCTCAACCTCACATCTAGATAGACCTTAAGAAGTTGAAGGTTGAATTGTGAGTACAGTAGTCCGATGGGCATATTGTAGCACTTGTACTCCAACCAACCCTAATTGATAGGATCAAGTCCTCCTAGAAAGAAGACTTGGAGCTACAAAAGATTAAGGAAGCTGTGCAGTTAGGAGTTCAGAATAAATTAAACATAATGGAGGATGGATCCTTGTGATTTAATGGCAGGCTCTGTGTGCCAAATGTGAAGGAGCTAAGGGCAGAAATTTTGAGGGAGGCTCACTACACTCCCTATATAGTGCACCCAGGAGGCTCCAAGATGTACAAAGACCTAAGAAAAACTTTTGGTGGAAGGAGAAAGAGAGATTGCTTAGTATATGGCCATGTGCTTAGTATATCAACAAGTGAAGGCCGAGCATGAAAGGCCTGTGGGACCTCTATAGTTTTTTATGATTCCATAGTGGAAATGGAAGAAGATCACTATAGATTTTGTGATAGGTTTGCCCAAGACTCCCAGGAGCAATGATGCTATCTAGGCTATCATGGATAGATTGATGATGTTAGCCCATTACCTACCTTTCAGAGTTGAGATTTCTAGTGAAATATCGGCCAACATGTACATAGAGCATATCGTGAAGCTCCATGGTGTTTCCATGTCTATTGCATCTGATCACTCCAATAAAGTTTTGAAATATAGAAGATCAAGGTGGTAGAGCAGTTATTGGTGTTGAATTAGATAGGAATCCCAAATGGGCCAGTTGAGTACGGATTGGCCTGCCGGCCACTATGCAGTACCAACATGGTTAGCTACAGTACATGGGCCATGTTGGCGCAGCTTGTTAGTGTTGGAGCGTCAGCTTGGCATGGTCCATAGGCTTGGCTTAGGATGGGCTAGGCCATGCCAGCCCATTGGACCAGCTTGCATGTTGGCCTATGGTGCCAGCTCATAATTTTATATTATGTTATTACATTATATTATATTATATTAAAAATAGGTAAAAAAATTTAACTCACTTTCTTGTCTAATTTTAATTTGAGACTAGGTGGCTTCAAGGTTGCACTCTCATGTTTTTCAATGGTGGATCAAATGACTGGTTTCCTTGAAAGTGTCGAAGTTATAATTCTTCATACAGACTCTACAGATTGCATGAAGCTCCTTGCCGGTGATATCTTTGATGTTAAAGTGCTGCTAGACTTCATAGGTTCTGAGTTTAACTTTGCACCTTATGGCCGTTGAAATGACACCAATGGCAGCAGTTGGTCTATGGATACTGTGATCGATCTGTGGTTGGTGTGCCTCATACTTTACCATATCGATATCAAACTCAAACCCTTGGCGATGAGATTGGCGAGAGCTACCAGCATCGAATATTATTGATTGTAGAAGATAGAGAGTAAAAGTAGAAAGTAGAGAGAGATTAGGATAGCTAACTAAAAAGTAAAAAAATTAAAATAGCTTAAGAGAATTTGAAAGAATTGTAGGAAGATGCAAAAGGCTCTCAAGAGCTTTGAAGAGCTTGTGGTTTGATGTGGAGTGAGGGAGAAGGGTTGAGGCCTATTTATAAATATTGAAGGATTTCAAATGACACAGATAACCTTAGAAACTATCTATGGCCGTTGGAAATGATAAATAGCTTTTCTTAATAAA
This sequence comes from Calamus simplicifolius, assembly GCA_900491605.1. Classification (NCBI taxonomy): domain Eukaryota; kingdom Viridiplantae; phylum Streptophyta; class Magnoliopsida; order Arecales; family Arecaceae; genus Calamus; species Calamus simplicifolius. Next base: position 244,408 of record UESW01001735.1, on the reverse strand, counting down.
AAAATAGAATACTTTTAGAAACGAGCTATTTTTGATTATTATGAGGGTATTTTAAAAATTGAAGGGAATTATCCTTCCTAATTAGTCATTTTTGGTTGTTAGAGAAGTATTTTTGCTCCTTTTCAATCCGGCCTGACATGCTGGCCTACTAAGACAAGTTTGCGTTTCAGACTTGTTATGGGCCATTGTGTTGAAATGGCCTATGGGCCTTAGGGAGATGGCTCAACACAGCTTGTGTAGCAGCCCCACTATCTTAAACACGATGCTTGTCTTTGTTTTACATCTCTAGAATGGAAAAGTCTTTGTGCATCGAAGGTCGATGCACAAAGTGTGCACCCAATGCGCGGATTAGCCGCATGCTTGTGCCACTGAGCGTGCTGTAACCTAATGGGCCCATGGCGTGCACTACACGCACGATGGCACGGACGCACGACCAATCCGTGTGCCTGATGTGCGCTTTGTGCATCGACCTTCGATACAAAAAGACTTTTCCCTTTAGAATTAGATAGTGATGGAGCTCTAAGCTATGAGGTGTTAATGAAGAAAGTTTGGATCCGTATTCATTAAAATATCAACCTCAAGGGTCATTATAAAATTAATTAAATTTTGAGCATAGAAATTTAGAAAATTTAATAAGATTAGAATTCTCAAAAAAACATATATTATTAATAATAATAATTTTACTTTATTTATAATTATTTTATATAATTAAAAATTTAGTATGAGCATCTGTCACTAGATGGATATAGACTTTCAAGAGAATTAAAGGGCTATAAATAGAATAGCCAAACAGCGGGCGCACATACAAATATATATATTATAAAATTAATTTGAATACTCAAGAAAGCTTATAAACGTTATTCACTGAACCTTCTAGAAACTAGATAAGATAAATGTAATAAAATTAAATGAGTTTTGAATAGAAAAAAATCGAGAAAGATATACTTAAATTTAATTCGAACGCTCCATTCGAACACTCGAGAACTTAAACGTTAAATGCTCGATCCTCGAAAAAGATATGCTTAAATTTAATTTGGACGCTTAAATTTAATTCGGACGCTCGAGAAAGATAAGCTTAAATTTAACTCGGACGCTCCATTCGAACACTCGATAACCTAGGCGTTAAATGCTGGACCCTCTATCCCGTTTTTTACCTTCTTCCTTCCTTCTGTTTACCTTCGATATAAGCCTTTCTTTCGGCTTCTTCTGCTGTTTATTTCGAAGTTGAGCGACCTTTGAGATGAAGAAACGGAAGCGTTTGGGACATGATGTCGTTGTTACCTTTCTTCCACCGTCCGATACCATCCATACCTAAATGCCCCGTGCTTCGCTTCAGACATGATGTCGTCGTTGCCTTTCTTCTAACCCTCATCCTCCTCCTCAGCCATCAAAGGTCAGTACGTTCCGGCCTCCTCCACCACCGCCTCCTCCTCCTCCTCCTCAGCCATCAAAGCCGAATACATTCTGGACTTCAGAATATACCTTAATCACAATGTCCTCTGCCCTAATTGCCGTAAGCCTTTCTTAGCTTCAGAAATTCCTACCGATGGACCAAACCCTTCTGCTTCTCAGTCTGCTTCTCAGCAGCGACAGCAGAATTCCAACCATAATTCCGGAAGCACAAATGCTTATGGTCCTCAGAAAAAAACCTCTTCCACCTCAGGCAGTGGAGCCACTGGTTTCCATCATGGAGCTGAGTCCATCAGTTCCTATTGCACAGGCTGCAAATATGTTCCATCAGATATATGAGAAAGTAAGAAGAGAACGTGAAGAGGCACAAGCAGCAGCTAGAAAGGTTATCATATCTCGGTGTTGAATCTCTCTGGCTTCATCATCAATTCTCAGGTCCGTTTCTGAAAGCAAGCTATAGTACAGCAAGTCCCAGGCTATGGGTTGAGCGCGCGTGGGGATGGGTACGTGAACCGCATGCTGCTTTTCCTCTCCAGCAACCACGAAGATGCGACCTGTTTGAGGGAGCACCGTTCTGCCATGGCATGGAAGCCAGTTAATAGGGACCACGATTCCCTATGAAACAATTCTAGATCATCATCTTAGAATGATCTTTGGAGCGTGAAAGCATCCATTAATTAAGCAATGTAAGCTTTATACGTGATGAAAGCTGACTGTAACGTACAGTCCTATTCAATGTTCAACCTTGTGCTTTATTTAATTAAGCAATACAAGTGATCTTCTAGGTAAGTCTTTGCGGCTTCTTCATCTTTCTTTTTTATATTTTTTTAAAAATTTAATTTGAGGGTTTGTGTTGGTGTGTGTTTTGAGGATATAGAAAATTTTGACATTAGCCCGTTTGTATTAAATGCATAGGTCCCATAAAATTTCCATATATTGTATCTTGAGCTGCACATGATCTATCTTTTTAAGTGCATGTCGTATAGAGTGATGCATTCATTCATCCAATCAATGGATACCATGTATTAGAGAAGGTTGGTCAAGGCTTTCTGGTAGCTCCAAGAAATTTCTTTCTTTGGCCTCTCCTACGGTAGATGGAGCAAAGAAAATATATTGGATAAAATATAGTTCCAAAAAAAGGGGCTAGCTCCACAAGGGAAAACCGATTAGAATTTACTTAGTTATATGAATGGTTGTTGTGGTTAAATAATTGTCCATTTTATGAAAAAAATTTGCAATGGTTTGAAGTGAGTGTTTATAGGATTCACCGTCGGCGATAGTGGCATTTACTCCACACTGAGCATGGGTGTAGGGCATAGAATTATATCAATGTTTATTCTATTAGGCTAGTGCAGATGCCTTTGTTTAGGTCTTGTTTATAGGATCACTGTCATAAATGAAATAAGGTAGGAGACCACTAACATCGAGTATATATATATATATATATATATATAGTTTAATGCAAGTATATAATCAAATGAATTTAGAGGTTCTTTCAATGCAAGTATATAAGCAAATCAAATGTTCGGTTCCTTTGAAAGTATCATAACTATAGTTCTTTGTATAGGCTTTACAGATTGCACGAAGCTCCTTATCGGCGATATCCTCAATGTTGAAGTGCTGCCAGAATTTAGAGGTTCTGGGTTTAACTTTGGATCTTATGGCTATTGATATTACACCAATGGCAATAGTGGGCCAAGGAATACTACGTTCGATCTATGGCTGGTGTGTGTCATACTCCATGTTGATATCAAACTCAAACCCTTAGTGATGAGATCTATCAGCACCCGAAATTATTGATTATAGAGGGTAGAGAGTAAAGGTAAAAAGTAGAGAAAGAGATTAGGACAACTAACTAAAAGTTAGAAAAAAATTAAAATAGCTTAAAATTTTTGAAAGACTTGTAGGAAAATGAAAAAGGCTTTTGAGAGCTTTGGAGAGCTTGTCGTTTGATGTGGGGTGAGGAAGAAGGGTTGAGGCCTATTTACAAACGTTGGAGGATTTCAAATGACCCAAATAACCTTAGAAACTAATTGTATATGGCCGTTGGAAATGATAAAAAGGTTTTGTTAACAAAAAAAAAAGAATACTTTTAGAAACGAGCTATTTTTGGTTATTATAAGGGTATTTTAAAAATTAAACAAAAATGTCCTTCCTAATTAGTTGTTTTTGGTGTTGGAGAAAGATATTTTTACTCCTTTTCAATAAACCTCGTAGCAGCCTACCAAGTCAAGCTTGCATTGCAGGCCTGTTATGATCCATTGTATCGAAATGGCATATGAGCACCAAAATGGCCAATGAGGCTTAGGGAGGTGGCCCAACACGGCTTCTATAGCAGCCCGACTATGTCAAACATGATCCATCTTATTTTACTTCTCTAGAATTGGATAGTGATGAAGCTTTAAGCTATGAGGTGTTAGTGAAGAGAGTTTTAATCGAGATTCATTAAAATATCAACCTGTAGGATCATTATAAGATTGATTACATTTTAAGCACGAACCTAAAAAATTCATTAATGTTAGAACTCTCGAGAACCATATATTATAGTAATAAAATAATTTTATTTTATTTATAATTATTTTATATAATTGAAAATTTAGTGTAAAAAAAGGATGAGCGCTAGCCAAATGGATATAGACATTAAAAAGAATTGAAGGGCTATATATAGACATTATATCACAAATTAATTTGGAACACTCAAGAAAGCCCATAAACATTATTCATTGAACATTCGAGAAAATAGGTAGGATAAATGTGACAAAATTAAATGATTCTAGAATAGAGGATAATCTTGAAAGATAAAGATAGGTCAAATTTAATTCAGAACCATATATTAATAGTAATAAAATTATTTTATTTTATTTATAATTATTTATATAATTAAAATTTAGTGCAAAAAAAAAAAGGATGAGCGCTAGCCAAATGGATATAGACATTAAAAAGAATTGAAGGGCTATATATAGACATTATATCACAGAATTAATTTGGAACACTCAAGAAGGCCCATAAACATTATTCATTGAACATTTGAGAAAATATGTAGATAAATGTGACAAAATTAAATGATTCCAAAATAGAGGATATAGGTCAAATTTAATTCAGAACCATATATTAATAGTAATAAAATAATTTTATTTTATTTATAATTATTTATATAATTAAAAATTTAGTGCAAAAAAAAAGGATGAGCGCTAGCCAAATGGATATAGACATTAAAAAGAATTGAAGGGCTATATATAGATTATATCACAGAATTAATTTGGAACACTCAAGAAGGCCCATAAACATTATTAATTGAACATTCTAGAAAATAGGTAGGATAAATGTGACAAAATTAAATGATTCAGAATAGAGGATAATCCTGAAAGATAAAGATAGCTCAAATTTAATTCAGACGCTCCATTCAAACACTCGAGAACCTAGACGTTAAATGCTGGAACCCTCTATAAAAGCGTACGAGGAGGGGTCGGTTTTTGAGCCATCCCGTCCTGACCATTCTTCTTTCCATTTGCTAGCTTTGTTTTCTTTCCATGTCATCAGAGCCTTTCCTTTGGCTTCCTCTACCGCCTTTGGTGTTTCGAAGTGGAGCGACCTTCGAGATGAACGGAGTCGGTTGGGACATGATGTCCTCGTTGTCTTAATTACCACCGTCCGATACCATCCATACCTAAATGCCCCGTCGAGGAGTGGTCTCCATGGAAAAGCTCCAAACCTACGGCTGTGCTCAGCTTCCGTCATGGAATCAAGCGGACGATTGAATGGACGCACCAAGTTCCACGCCGCAACATCGTCGCCTGCGTTGTTGGTGCCGTCCTCAAAGTAGACCCAGTCGATCTCTCTGGCTTCATCACCAATTCTCAGGTCCGTTTCTGAAAGCAAGCTATAGTACAGCAAGTCCCAGGCTATGGGTTGATCGCGCGTGGGGATGGACGTGAACGCCCAAACTTGGTTTCGCGGCCGCATGCTGCTCCAGCAACCACCAAGATGCGACCTGTTTGAGGGAGCACCGTTCTATTTGTGCTTTAATGTTCAAACTTGTGCTTTATTTAATTAAGCAATACAAGTGATCTTCTAGGTAAGTCTTTGCGGCTTCTTTATCTTTCTTTTATATATATATTTTTTTTAAAATTTAATTTGAGGGTTTGTGTTGGTGTGTGATTTGAGGATATAGATAATTTTGACATTAGCCCGTTTGGTCAAACTATATTTTGGCAGAGCGATGAATTTTATCAAAAGTAAAGCAACTCACGGGGATGTTTTTGAAATTTCCATTATGGAATCATGAATCCAATTTATATTATCTCTCTCTATATATATATATATAAGAAAAATGCTCAATTGAATTATGGATAGAAAACTTAGTAAAAAGTAAGTTATGCTACTGTTAACCATTTGTTTTATTGGTAGAGAGGATTGGTTCTGCCATATATCTAAGGCCTGGGCCAATTTTGATGGCGAATAAATATCAATCAAGCCTGACTTGAATAAATCTACTTGTGCTAATTTACTTAATATTTTGGATCTCATTGACCCAGATGCTCAGGCCCGTCTAGAAAGCATCCTAAGAGATCTTAATTATGAATTTAAGCCAAGATCAATATGGGTTCCATGCTTAGGCTTAGGCCATGTTAAGATTAGCCGTGACAATGCTCTCTGGCTCAAAATTTAATTGTCAAGCTAGAGCAATCAAGCTACCCATACTTCGGTAAAGAATTACTAGTTTACTCTATCAAATGCATTCTTATGATCAGTTCATAAAGTAGTCAAGTGCCATGCTTTTTTTTCCCTTTCTTTTTTTTTCTACCTAATTTCTTTCCTTCTTTTCTTTTTTCCCTTTCCTTTTTTTAACCTGATAATATCTGCTACATAGCAGTTTTCGAGACAATCAAAATTGATACCAAAAGCTAAGAACAGTAAGTAAAAACTTTTAGCAAAATACCAAGGGGTTTAGGATCAAGCACAGATATGTAATTAGATTTCCAATTGCAGCCGTTCAATTTAGCCCGATTAGGTTTGTTGGACCATAACTCATCACTTTTAGAGAGGCTTGTCACTTAATTAACTTTTAGTTCTAAGGTGCAATAGAACAAATAAAAAAATTGATAGTTAAGGGATGGTTGTTTACGTTTCGGCCTCCCTCAACGTAAAATAAAATTAAAAGAAAAAGGATGGTTTAGGAATGGTTTCACAGATCAGAGGATGTACCTTAAGAGTTGGTATTATTTACTCACATCATGCCTCTGTCTCCTGAAACTTTCTATAATAAACTGTAACCTCATATCAAGAAAAACAAAAAGAAAAAAAAAAGAATAAATGCCAACCGTTAGCAGAAGTAGTCCTCAACAACCGCATCCACCACCTTTCATACCCTTCTTCAAATTCATGCTGATGCCTTTCGATTCTCCTCTTTTCTTGTAAGAATTATATTTGCTGAAATTTCTTCACCAAGGACCAGAAATAAGCACACAGAGAAAAGCCAGACTTGTTAAAATCATTATGGCTTTACTGCACCCAACACCCTTAAAACCCCACCACGACAAACAGCCCACCACTCGAAGACAAAGTCTTGTAAAGAAAAGATGGCAGCTCATGGCAACCGTGATCATGGCTCTCACTCTCACCATCTCCATTGCCATGGCCACTGCAACGAGCTCAACAGTCATATTGTGTTTGGGGACTCCTTAACAGACGTTGGCAACAACAATTTCCTCCGGTTCTGCAAAGTCCAACTACCCAATTGGTATGGAGTCGATTACTAAACGGCCAGGCTAGCTGGGAGGTTCACCAATGGAAGAACGATAGGACACTATCACACCTTAGACCGACTATCATACCTTAGACCCGGTTGGTGGTGGCTCAGGAGTGATAACCCGCTGCATTACAAGGCGTCCAATAATAGTACAATAGATACAAGGAGGGATAATAACTATATATCATTTTAGTTCAAAACATTCTTAGTACAAGTCATATAATGTTTGGGCAACAAGCCAAAATTATAAAATTATATTAAGGTTATATGTAACATATGTAATCTATTCACACAAATATAGCTCCAAACTATTCCAGTTGTTACCTTTTTAGTTTTGAGGTTCTGAAAAACATTGTAAGATTTAAATAAGCTCATACTCAGTAAGTGATCTTATTGTAACATAATATAGCCATTCTAAGATTTTAACAAATCAAATACATATCAAGCTTCCATAATTCAAATATATCTAATCATGTTATCAAATCACGCATATCATATGCTCAAAATAATTTAGAAGAAGATGCTATATAGTATTTCAAAAATATTGTTTCAAAATAAATCCATTATACCACTGTATAATTAACATATATATTTTATTTTTACTAATGTCCCACGGTCATACACTACGTTCACATAAACAAGACATCTTAAAGGTGTATCCTCTCTATACGTTCCCTATAGAGGAAGGGTCCTGGTACCAGTGTCATGTCACAAATCATTTTATGTCATAGCATACCCAATGGGTGTGTCCTCCACATATGACCCTATGGAGGTGGATCCTAAAGTCATGTAGCATATCAGGTTGTATCATGTCCTAGCTGCACACCCTACGAGTATGTGTCAAAGTCATATAGTATATCGTGTCAATCATGTCATGTCATAACGAACCATGGTGGCACATAAAGCATATTCATAAAACATCATTTTCATGTCTTAAGTGCAAAAATATAATCAATAAACTTTTACATTTATAGTGATTTGAACATGTCAAAATACACATGTATACATATATAATAATTTTGATGTACTAGATATTTTGAAGAATTTGATAATTTCAAAATAATCATGTTAACAATCAATTGCAGGTATAAAATGCCATCTATTTTGCCAAAATTAGTAATTTCAAATAATCATATCAAATAATCAATTCTATGTATAAGGTACCATATATTTAGCAATTTCAAAATAATCAAGTCAAATAATCACTTGCATGTATGGGTACACGAATTTTATTTTTTTTTTTCAAATAATACTATACATAAGTCAATTTTATTAAAAAATGGCATAATTTAATAATAACTTATGGAAATCATTGTAATTTGCTTACTTACCTCTTAATGTTAATCCAATGATGAAAATTAGCTATGTGGGTTTTTGGATATCTACATCATTATTTTCTAAATTTTAATTTACAAAATCGGGATGTCAAAGTGACTCCTATACTCTATCCATTCTAATTTTGTACACAATTTGGGGGTTGAACATCTCTAAATGTATCAACCCAAATGGGAAAACAAAAATTTTTCAACAAACTACGATCAAAATTAGTCCAAATCTCACTTTTCTTTTGTTAGGCCTGGTCCAATTTGGGGCCCAACATTTGGGCCCAAACGGGATCACTTCGGCCCAACCCCCTTACTTCCCCACCCCTGGTTCACCCAAACCAGAGGAGATGGCCAGCGGCCTAGGGCCATCGCTAGCCCTTACCCAGGGTCTGACTGGCCATCGATGATCGACCCAGCACCAGCTGCTGATGGCGGCCAGCACCTCCTCGTCTCTTTTTCTCTTCTTTCTCTTCTTCTTTTTCTTCCTTTCTTCTCCACTACAAGAAAGATGAGCATTTGTGGCAAACTTATAACGACAACTTATTGTCATCGTTATAGGTTTCCTTATTACAGCAAAATAAATATTGCAATCATCATAATAAATATTTATTATGGTGACAAACTATTTCGTCGTAATATCCATACTTCTAACTGCGAAATATAAGATCGCCGTTATAGATAGAGTTTTTACTTAAAAAATAATTATTTTAATTTACAATATATGAAAAACAATTTGTCATCGTAATATCTCTACTTCTAATGGCGAATCTAATTTGGCCGTTATAGATAGAGATATTATTTTAAAAAATAATTATTTTAATTAAAGTTATTATGATAAAAACATATTTCATCGTAATATCTCTGCTTATAATGGTGAACTCTAATTTCTCCATTATAGATAGAGTTTTTATTTAAAAAATATTTATTTTAATTCAATATATTATGATGAAAAAAGGTTTCATCGTAATATCGCCACTTATAACGACGACATATAATTTTGCCATTATAGATAGTGTTTTTATTTAAAAAATAATTATTTTAATTCAACATAATATGGCAAAAAACATATTTTGCCATAACATATATATTTGAAACGGTGAAATATTTTTTTTTTCGTAATAGATAGAGTTTTTATTTAAAAAATAATTATTTTAATTCAAGATATTAATAGGGAGCAAATTTTATTTTTGTTTTTGTTTTTCGCACTATTACGACAAAAATAAAGTTTGTCATAATATGGAGCATATTTTAATTTTATTTTTGTTCTATTATGGTGAAGCATTATTTTTGCCATAATATGGAGTAGATTTTATTTTTACTTTTTCTTCGTGCTATTATTTGTAACGGTGACATCTAAATGTCACCGTAATATGGTGACAGTATATATTTTTTTGGTGATATTACGATGAAAAATATATTTTTCCGTAATATTGAGCAGATTTTATTTTATTTTTATTTTTTATTCTATTACAATGACAAAATAGTTTTCACCGTAATAGGGAGTAGATTTTATTTTTATTTTTTCTTCATGCTATTACGGTGAAAAGTTTGTTTCACCGTAATAGGAGAAAATTTTATTTTTATTTTTTCTTCATGCTATTATGATAAAAGTAATAAGTTGCTTTGTAACGGTGATATATAGATGTTGCCATAATAGGTTGAGAGTATATTTTTTTAATTTTTTCTCTATTACGGCAAAAAATATTTTTTCACCGTGATAAGTTGATTTGTAACGGCAATGGTTAGATGTTGCTGTAAGAGGACGAGAGTATATTTTTTAAATTTTTTGCTATTACGGCAAAATTTATGTTTCCCCGTAATAAGGTGTTTATAACGATAAAATTTTATTGTCGTCGTAATAGGTGAAAGTATATTTTTTTTTATTTTTGCACTATTACAGCGAAAATACAATTATCGCTATAATAAGTTGAATTATTACAATGAAAATTAATCATCGTAATAAGATCACACTTGGCCCGGGTAAAGATATTTTCTCCGTTTTCCCTCTTTTCTCTGAAACCCTCCTGCGATTTTCTTCTCTTCTTCCTGAAACCCCACAAGCTTCCCTCCACAAATCTGAGACTCCGTCGATCTCCCCTCCGCAAATCTGAGACCCCTGCGAGTTCCTCTCCACCGTGAACCTCCGGACACCGGAACCCTCCCCCACCGCCTTTAAAACTCTACCGCATAGAAGCAAAAATAAATCTGGGTAAGCTCTTCCTTTCCCTAGTCTTGTTTTATTGATCTCCTTCGATCTATTTTACTTCTCCTGGGTATTTCCTCAGTCTTCGTCTCCTGTCTGAGAGGCATCTCAGATATAGAGAGGGAGAGAGAAAGAGAGATTGAGAGAGGGGAGGAGGAAGGAGAATCATATTCTGTGATTTACTAGTACTTGCAATCCTACTTATGGTATTTAGCATCATCTGAGCAGATATTTTGTATTCAACCATGTCCACTTGTTTACCTTTCCTTTCGGCATGTTACCTAGCATGTGTTCACACTTCATCATTAGATACCTTGTAAACCTTATGGCAACTAAACCTCACTCACAGTTAAATTAGTGGTGTATGATACACCTCAAGGTTGAAGAGGAATGATAAATAAATTAGTATAGCAGAAGAGGATATTAATGATAATTTAATTAGTATAGCAGCTTACAGTAGTTTATTACTATAGAGCATAGAATAATCATTATGTTGATATTTATATATTTTTCTCGATGGTATGTATGATCTCATGCATTTTCTTCTACTAGTTAGGTTACGATCATGGATTCATCCAATCACCTGTTAGCATGCTTAGGCATAGAATTTGAATCCCTTTTAACCATACATATCTGATTTGATTCCCTGGTGGGATATAACAGACATTCCAGCACTTGTTCAAGTGTTTTTTTGGGTTTTTGTTTTTGTTTTTGTTTTCCTTGGAAAACACTTGTTCAAGTTTCAAAGGCACTTTCGTTATCAATAAAATATTTGACTTATTAGAATGAAATTTTATGCAAATATAGTTAGAGTTTATACTTAGATAAATCAACTAGGAAATGTAGATTTCCTGGTGTCAATGAGATAATAGTGATACATTATTAATCTACTAGTGTCTGCCTAGCCATGCATGATTCATTGACCTGCATGTTGGTGTCAAGGTTAATCATTTAAGGAATACTACAACAAAAAGTATGAGTAGCAACTCTTTTTTTCCAATGCTTGGGGGTAGCGTTGTAGGAAAACGGCTAACGCAAAGCAAGCAAGCCGTTCTTGAGGTGGTGGGGATGCGTGTTCCGAAAGCCAGTCATAAATGAGACGCGTTATTCATCCATTCGAATCAAATGAGCTGACCACGCGCTATCACATAACGTAAGTTACCATATACCACGATTTAAAGCCTTTAGGCCTCCGTTTTTTTTTTTTCTCTCTGCTTCTGGTTTCTTTGTGCGTCTTCAAACGAACTTTTTTTTTTCCCTTCCTCTGTTTGGCAACATCACTGACCCCCGCAAGAGAAGGTATGCTTTTGTTACGCGTGGACGACAGGAGAAGAGCATCAGTTGTTGGAAGCTTGGAGTGGCTGAGCGTGTCGTCCATGCATCAACCCTTTGCTTACACGGCCCTCTTCCTCTCGATATCCAATATTTGCTATCCTTGCCGGACAAGTCGGCAGCTATATCAAGTCTACCGCTCCAAATTACATGAAGATGCATTGCTAGCTCCGCCTTAGTGCTTCTTTAGTCCCATATCGGAAGCCCCACCTGGTTCTCCCCTCCTGTATATGTACTCGCCCTTTTGGCTTCTCTGTCCCTCTTTCGACTTCTCTTCCGTGTGGGGGATTCGGAGCGGAGGATGGGGATCGATCTGAACATGATCAAGGAGGAGAATGAGGGGGAGGCGGCGGAAAATTCTTCTCCAAGGCGAGCGAGCAGATGTCCTGGTGCATCGTCTTGTAGGGGGCGATGGCGGTGAATGGCTGCACAGGGACCTGCCCCCTCTTGGACTGCTCGAAGGCGTTGAGGAGGGGATCCATGTGGGTGGGGTTGATGAAGCCCTTCTTGTTCTTGTGCGTGATGAGGCTCGACGATGCCTGCCCCACCTGCTCCACCAGGTGCAGCACGTAAACACAGAGCGGGTCGACCGCAGGTTGATGAAGCCCTTCTCGTCGTGCATGCACGCCACCATCCGCAGCTCCATGTGGGCCTTCAGGTGCTGGATCGACCGCAGCCCCACGCCGTAACCCACTCCCAAGGGATCGTAGTACGTCTTCACCGCCGGCACCATGATCGTCGTTATCCCGATGGACATCAATAATATTACAGAGTAGACGCCCATGTTCGGAAACTGCAGGGCAGCAGTACGTACGTACGTACGTACATAATTAGAAAAACAAAACATGCAAGATATTATATTAGACTACTATATTCAATATAGTAGGTGGGAGCTCAGCTAGCTAAACGTTAAAGCTCATCGATCGATCGACTTATGTCAAACCGGTAGCTGAGTACGTTGACGACCTCCACCATGCCTCTAAAGTTCAACATAAAGGTTAACAGCACGGCGTTGGGCATAGATAGCTGCTGGTGGATGGCGGGAACAATGGAGATCACGAGCTTAACGACGATGCCGACGACGACGAAGATGAGTTGGTTGATCGAACGACTGGCAGGTGGTTATTAACGTCAGTGACCTCCAAGAATTCGACGACCAAGCCACTGGCTAAGTAGATGGGCATTGTTGGGGGGTAAAATCGTCATTGCATCAATATTTATGCGAGAAAGCTAAGACCGACCCCATCCCTTCGCCCGCCGCCAAGATATCCCCACCCGCCAAGATATCCCCGAGCTTCTCATAGCTCGGCTCCCCCGAGCTTTCCATAGCTCGGTCCTCCCGAGCTCCCTGCAGCTCTTCTTCCCCGAGCTTCCATAGCTCGGATCCCCCGGGCTTCCATAGCTCGCTTCTCCCGAGCTTCCCATAGCTGGTCCTCCCGAGCTTCCCATAGCTCGCCTCTCTCGAGCTTCCCATAGCTCGGTCCTCCCGAGCTTCCATAGCTCGCCTCTCTCGAGCTTTCCATAGCTCAGTCCTCCCGAGCTTCCATAGCTCGGCTCCCCCGAGCTTCCTGTAGCTCGCTTCCCCTGAGTTTCCATGGCTCGGCTTCACTGAGCGATCCATGATCCAATACTCACCTCTGCAGAACCTAACGCGGGAGAGCCTAGGCCTATCATAACAACATCCCAAGCAAGGAATCATGTTGAGAAGTGGTCTAGAACCTACCACGGCTACCTGGGACCTACACACCTACCAGATCTCAAGCCATCAAGGAGCTCTCCTAGCCGTCGATCCCCTAACAAACAAGATATGGATCCCAATGGCCCAATTCGATCCATCTCCATATCCTAACAACCTTCGAACCTTCCAGAAGGCGCTCAAGATCCAGGTGACAACCTATAAATATGACACTCCCAGATTTCCTCAGGTATGCGCTCACTCTCACACTCACTCTCCCGCTCTCGCCAGCTACTCGTCGGTGCTCTCCCCTCTGGAGTTCCCGATCAACCGCCCCTGGAGAGACTCTCCGGAGAGATCCACCTTCCTATTTTCTGATTGATCGCCGATTTCCTCCCACTGACTTGAGCGTCGGAGGGTCTTCCACGGAGGGCCACCCCAACGCCTCTCGCGCAAGGACTTGTGTGCAGGTCCGCCCCAGGAGATCGATTGCGCTCGAGTCGGAGGACGGATCCCGGAGGCAACAGATTGGCGCTAGAGGAAGGGCCTCAAGTCCCATTAAAACTTGAAGAAAGGAGCTAAGGATCTCGATCTGGAGTAGAACCTCTCTAATGGCCAATCCGAGAAGAGCAACCTCTGAAGCCCAAGATCAGGCCGCTTCCCAGAGACCTGATTCGTTGAGCAGTGTAGCGCCACAGCCTCCACCAATTGAAACCCCATCGCTGCCAGCCATCCCGGTGACCTAGGACCAGTTCGCCTCGCTGGTCCAGCAAGTCCAGGCCCTGACCCACCTGGTCCAGGAGCATTTCGCAGCTCCTCCCGCCCCTCACCTTCATAAGGAGGCCGTGGTTCCCTCTTCGCCGACGACTTCCTCCTCTGATCCGCACGAAGTCGCGGACCCCCCACATCAACCTAGAGGGGACAAACCAGTCCCGCGATGTGGTTACGACAGGGATCCATCCAGATCTCGACGGGCCCGGACCCCCTCCCCAGTATCTCTCACCATGATTCGATGCCGTCCCCGCGTTCCCCTCGCCCAGCTCCTCCTATGACTGCCGAAGAGGAGATCCGTCGGCAGATCCAGGAGATGCGTCAGGAGCTGGACACTGCCAAGCAGGCCCATCCGCCTCAGCCCAAGGCGGAGCAGGGCATCCCCTTCTCCAAAGGGATCATGGAGGAAGTGATTCCCTCCCATGTTAAGCTACCAGCCGTCAAATCCTACCATGTCTCTTCTGACCCGGATGACCATCTTAGCAGCTTCCGGTCAATAATGATGTTCCACAGAGCATCCAACGCGATCCTCTGCCGCGCTTTCCCTCCACCCTCAGAGGATCTGCCCGAACCTGGTTCAATGCCTTGAAGCCAGGTTCCATCGATTCATTTGACGAGCTGAGCCGTTGTTTTATTGGCCAATTCGTCAGCAGCCGCCGCCACCGACGAAGATCTGACTCCCTCTCTGAAGTCAAGCAGAGAGAGGGGAGTCCTTGAGAAGTTATCTCGGCCATTTTAATAAGGCATACTGGAGGTGGACCACCTTAATCATGAGGTGGCTATGTCCACCTTGGCAGGAGGAGTCTCAAAGGAAAGCGACTTCTACCTGGCAATGAAAGTCAGCTACCCCCCTAGCCTCTCTAATATGATGGCCCTGGCGGACAAATACACTAGGGTCAAGGAATCGGAGAGTTGCCCGCATCGAGCTGGCAAAGAAGAAGGAGCTCAAAGGCCCCGATAGGCACCATCCCGCTCGTCGGCCAAGTCCACCTCGCCGCCAAAGAGCTCCCCCACTGCCGCCGAGGAATCGCTCTCAGAGCCCACCCAGGCGGTACGATCACTACACTCTGCTGACCGTGCCCCGAGCACAGATTCTTATGGAGATAGAATGCCAGCTCCCCCGGCCAGCTCCTCTCCGAGGGAACCCGACCCGAAGAGACCCCGCTAAGTACTGCCGCTACCACCGGGAGCACGGCCACGACACTGAAGAATGCTGGTAGCTGAAAAATGAGATCGAGAGGCTGATCCAGTGAGGGCATTTGAATCAGTTCAGGAGGGCGCCCGAGCCAGGACAAGGAGGTGACCGCCAACCTGAACCTCAACAACCTCCTCCTCCACCAAATCTGCCCGTGATCGGCCGCATTAATATGATCGAAGAGGCTGGCGGGTCAAGCCCCAGGAACAACGGCGAGGGGTCAGCGCCAAAGAAGGCGCGGACGGGCGAGCTCTCTTTCTCCGACGATGATCTCCAAGGGATACAGTTCCCCCATGATGATGCATTAGTTGTATCCCTCAATTTAAATAACTATGATGTAAGCCGAATCCTTGTTGATAGTGGAAGTTCGGTGAACGTTCTGTATCTCGATGTGTTTGCCAAGATGAAACTACTCGTGGAGAACATTCGAGCCATGGATTCCACCCTAATGGGATTCACAGGCGACGTCGTCATCCCGGAAGGGGTCGTCACCCTGACGGTCCACGCAGGAGCTTGGCCCCTTGTGGCCACCGTCCACACGGACTTCCTTGTGACCAAACTCAGATCCCCATACAACGCAATATTCAGCAGGCCCGGCCTAATGTCCCTCAAGGCAGTTGTCTCCATCCCACACTTGTCCATGAAGTTCCCTACCGAACAGGGAGTTGGAGTTATTCGAGGAAATCAAGCCATGGCTCGGCAATGCTTCGTTACCAGCCTTCAGTCCAAAGTGCCGAAGGTTGATGAGCTAGACGCTCGCGAGGACTTCGCCGAACAGCGAGGAGAACCAGCAGAGGAGCTGGAGGAGGTGCCGTTGGATGAGGCTCGCCCCGACCGAACTATAAAAATCGGGTCGCTGCTCAAGGGCGAACCTCAGCACAGATTGATCAAGTTTCTCCGAAGCAACGCTGACGTCTTCGCCTGGTCCGCCTCGGACATGCTGGGAATCAGCCCCGAGGTTTTGGTCCATCGTCTCAACGTGGACGAGATGCACAGGCCCGTCAAGCAGAAGAAGAGGAGCTTCGCCCCGGAACGACAGAAAGCCATTGAAGAAGAAGTAGATAAACTCATCAAGGCAAACTTCGTCCGGGAGATAAATTATCCAAGCTGGCTATCGAACGTCGTCATGGTGAAGAAGTCAAACGGCAAGTGGAGGATTTGCATCGACTTTACCGACCTCAACAAAGCCTGCCCGAAGGACAGCTTCCCTCTTCCCCGGATCGACCAACTCATGGATGCCACTTCAGGTCACCAAATGCTGTCATTCATGGATGCTTATTCAAGCTACAATCAGATCTGGATGGCCCCCGAGGATGAAGAAAAGATCACCTTCATAACCGACCGAGGTACTTACTATTACCACGTTATGCCCTTTGGTCTTAAAAATGCAGGTGCCACCTACCAAAGGCTGGTTAACAAAGTATTCAAGGAGCAAATCGGCCGGAACATGGTGGTGTACGTGGACGACATGCTGGTCAAGAGCAAAGAAGCATCACGGCATGTCGAGGACCTCTCAGAGAGCTTTGCAATGCTGCGCAAGTATGGGATGAGGCTCAATCCGACCAAATGTGCCGGCGTTAACTCCGGGAAGTTTCTCGGCTTCATGGTCTCCCAGCGAGGTATCGAAGCTAACCCCCAGAAGATTCAAGCTCTCCAACAAATGGCACCCCTCGGCATCTATTAAAGAGGTCCAGAGCCTGTTCGGGAGGATAGCAGCTCTTAACCGCTTTGTGGCGCGGTCGGCCGAGAGATGCCTCCCCTTCTTCAAAGCCCTCCGGTCGGCTAAGAACTTCCAGTGGACTCCTGAATGTCAAAAATCATTTCAAGATCTCAAGAAATACCTCGGCTCGCCCCCACTCCTCAGCAGTCCGGCCCCGGGCGAAACCCTGTTCTTGTACCTAGCCGTTTCGGAGGGTGCCGTCTGTTCGGTGCTGGTCAGGGAAGAAGGCAGAGTCCAGAAGCCGATCTACTATGTTAGCAGGCTACTCCGCGATGCGGAGACAAGATATAGCAGTATTGAGAAGATGGTGTTGGCCTTAATCACCTCAGTTCGGAAGCTGCAACCGTACTTCCAAGCACATTCTGTGACGGTCCTGACCGACCAACCCATCAAGGCGGTAGTCCATCGTCCTGAGACATCAGGAAGAATGACCAAGTGGGCCATCGAGTTGAACGAGCATGACATACACTTTCAGCCTTGCCCAGCCATCAAAGCTCAGGTGCTAGCCGACTTCCTCCTTGAGCGTACCATCCCGGAGGACGGTTCTACCCCAGACTCCCCCGAAGAACCAAAATCTGGAGCCCGGTGGCTCCTCCATGTTGACGGGTTATCTAATGCCCATCGCTCCGGTACGGGCCTGGTTCTTACTAGTTCGGAGGGGGCAACCTTTGAGTATGGCATCCGATTCTCTTTCCCAGCCTCCAATAACAAGCCGAGTACGAGGCCCTGTTGGCCGGTCTCCGAATCGCCCGCAACCTGAAGGTGGATAAGCTTAACGCCTTCACCGACTCTCAGCTGGTGGCTGGCCACGTAGGAGGAGAATTTGAGGCTCGGGAGCCGAACATGGTTCGATATCTTCAAGAGGTGCGGAGCCTACTCCTCCATTTTTCCGAGTTTGATATCACTCAGATTCCCAGATCCGAGAACGCCCGTGCCGACTTACTGTCCTGATTGGCAACCGCGGAGTCAATGGACACTGAACAAAAGTTCCACCTGGAGATCCTGGAGAAACCTAGCATCGCGGAAGCCGACCGAATAATGCAAGTCGAAGTTGAACCATCATGGTTCGATCCCATCCTGAAGTACCTCAAAGAAGGGTCACTCCCACCCGATCGGAGAGAAGCTAGAAAGCTAAAGTTGCAGGCCACCCACTACGTGCTGATCGATGATCAGCTCTACAAATGATCCTTCTCCATGCCACTGCTCAGATGCCTCCTTCCATCTGAAGCAGATTATGCTCTCCGTGAAGTACACGAAGGGATTTGCGGCAACCATCTGGGAGGCCGGTCCCTATGCCACAAGTTGCTGCGACAAGGCTATTACTGGCCGACTATGCAGAAGGATGCGGACGATCTTGTCCGAGCTTGCGACCCGTGCCAGAGGCACTCAAGCGTTCAGAGACCCCCCTCCACCATCCTGGTTCCTATATCCTCTTCTTGGCCCTTTGCCAAGTGGGGGATGGACATCCTCGGCCCGTTCCCGCTTGCCGTGGGGCAGCGGAAATTTCTATTCGTCGCCATCGACTACTTCACTAAATGGGTCGAGACGGAGGCGGTTGCGCAAATAACCGAGGCATGGGCCAGAGATTTTGTATGGAGGTCCATCATCTGCCGATTCGGCCTCCCGCATACCATAATCACCGATAACGGCAAGCAATTCGACAACTCTAAGTTCCGCCAGTTCTGTGAGGAGCACGGAATCCGCCACCACCTCACCTCGGTTGGGCATCCACAAGCCAACGGAATGGCGGAAGTGACCAACAGGACCCTCCTTCAGGGGATCAAAGCTCGCCTTTCTAGAGCCCAGGGCAGGTGGGCGGATGAGCTGCACCATGTCCTGTGGGCCTACCGCACCACCCCAAGAGTCCCAACAGGCGAAACCCCATTTCGGATGGCCTTTGGCACAGAGGCTGTTATCCCCATAGAGGTAGGCCTTCCTTCTCTGCGAGTGGAGAGCTACTCAGAGGAAGCTAGCGACGAACAGCTCCACACCAACCTCGACCTGATAGAGGAGATCAGAGAGAAGGCCTGGATCAGAGTGGCTGCATATCAACAAAGAGTGGCCCGCTACCATGCCTCCAGAGTCAAAGGGAAAGCCTTCCTGCCCGGCGATCTTGTCCTCCAGAAAGCCTCTGTCTCAAAACCGATAGAACAAGGAAAACTGGCACCAAACTGGGAAGGCCCATATCAAGTGACGGAGGTTATCGGACCGAGAACCTACAAGTTGCAAGATTTGAACGGAAAGTTCATCCCCTGGACATGGAACTCAGACAATCTCCGCAAGTATTATCAATAGGGTATGTCTTTTATAAGCCCATTTCGATATACTTCACTATGACTTCCTGTCAGCACATGTTTTCGTGATTCGCAACATGAATTGCCATGCTTTATATTGCCAAAAGTTTGCGGAAAGAAATAGGTGCTGCTCACCAATTCTCGACACGATCGAGTCACCTATTTGAGCAGGAAATCTTCGAACCTTGGCAGGGCCAAGTAAAAATTCTCCGAACCTCGGTTGGGCCGAGCAACAAATTCTCCGAACCTTGACAGGGCCAAGTAAAAATTTTTCGAACCTCGGCTGGGCCGAGCAACAAATTCTCCGAACCTTGGCAGGGCCAAGTAAAAATTCTCCGAACCTCGGCTGGGCCGAGCAACCAATTCTCCGAACCTTGGCAGGGCCAAGTAAAAATTTTTCGAACCTCGGCTGGGCCGAGTAACCAATTCTCCGAACCTTGGCAGGGCCAAGTAAAAATTCTCCGAACCTCGGCTGGGCCGAGCAACAAATTCTTCGAACCTTGGCAGGGCCAAGTAAAAATTCTCCAAACCTCGGCTGGGCCGAGCAACAAAGTCTCCGAACCTTGGCAGGGCCAAGTAAAAATTCTCTGAACCTCGGCTAGGCCTAGCAATAAATTCTCCGAACCTTGGCAGGGCCAAGTAAAAATTCTCCGAACCTCGGCTGGGCCGAGCAACAAATTCTCCGAACCTGGCAGGGCCAAGTAAAAATTCTCCGAACCTCGGCTGGGCCGAGCAACAAATTCTCCGAACCTTGGCAGGGCCAAGTAAAAATTTTTTGAACCTCGGCTGGGCCGAGTAACCAATTCTCCGAACATTGACAGGGCCAAGTAAAAATTCTCCGAACCTCGACTGGGCCGAGCAACAAATTCTTCGAACCTTGGCAGGGCCAAGTAAAAATTCTCCAAACCTCGCCTGGGCCGAGCAACAAATTCTCCGAACCTTGGCAGGGCCAAGTAAAAATTTTTCGAACCTCGGCTGGGCCGAGTAACCAATTCTCCGAACCTTGGCAGGGCCAAGTAAAAATTTTCTGAGCCTCGGCTAGGCCGAGCAACAAATTCTCCGAACCTTGGCAGGGCCAAGTAAAAATTCTCCGAACCTCGGCTGGGTCGAGCAACAAATTCTTCGAACCTTGGCAGGGCCAAGTAAAAATTCTCCGAACCTCGGCTGGGCTGAGCAACAAATTCTCCAAACCTTGGCAGGGCCAAATAAAAATTCTTCGAACCTCGGCTGGGCCGAGCAACAAATTCTCCGAACCTTGGCAGGGCCAAGTAAAAATTTTTCTAACCTCGGCTGGGCCGAGTAAACAATTCTCCGAACCTTGGCAGGGCCAAGTAAAAATTCTCTGAACCTCGGCTGGGCCGAGCAACAAATTCTCCGAACCTTGGTAGGGTCAAGTAAAAATTCTCCGAACCTCGGCTGGGCCGAGCAACAAATTCTCCGAACCTTGGCAGGGCCAAGTAAAAATTCTCTGAACCTCGGCTGGGCCGAGTAACAAATTCTCCGAACCTTGGCAGGGCCAAGTAAAATTCTCCGAACCTCGGCTGGGCCGAGCAACAAATTCTCCGAACCTTGGCAGGGCCAAGTAAAAATTCTCCGAACCTCGGCTGGGCCGAGCAACAAATTCTCTAAACCTTGGCAGGGCCAAGTAAAAAATTCTCCGAACTCGGCTGGGCCGAACAACAAATTCTCCGAACCTTGGCAGGGCCAAGTAAAAAATTCTCCGAACCTCGGCTGGGCCGAGCAACAAATTCTTTGAACCTTGGCAGGCCAAGTAAAAATTCTCCGAACCTCGACTAGGCCGAGCAACAAATTCTCCGAACCTTGGTAGGGCCAAGTAAAAATTTTTCGAACCTCTGCTGGGCCGAGTAACCAATTCTTCGAACCTTGGCAGGGCCAAGTAAAAATTTTTCGAGCCTCGGCTGGGCCGAGCAACAAATTCTCCGAACCTTGGCAGGGCCAAGTAAAAATTCTCTGAACCTCGGCTGGGTCGAGCAACAATTCCCTGAACCTTGGCAGGGCCAAGTAAAAAATCTCCGAACCTCGGCTGGGCCGAGCAACTAATATCCGAACCTCGGCTGGCCCAAGTAATAAATCTCTGAACCTCGGCTGGGCCGAGCAATAATTCTTCGAACTAAAGTCCCGGCAGAAACCAAAGTACGCGGACCCCGATTAAAGCCGAAGGACTTCCAAATAGTCCCCAAACTTCGGTCGGTTTGGAAAAAGGCACACTGAGCAAAAACCGTTAACACACACAAAGAATGCGCCTCCGGCAAACCCCTAAAGGGTTCAACAAGCCCTACATGATCAGCCACGAACCCCAGGCAAAGCTAGGAAATTTCCCCTTTTTCGCTGCTAAATCTCTGGGCAATGCCCCTATAACCTGCCGAACAAAACGCCTGTCTCAAACAAAGCCATGACTCAGCGCGTGAACCAATGGAGCCACCTAGGCTCCCCAACTATTCAATCATATACGAGTGATATTTCTTAGAACTAAAATCTCAGAAAATAAGAAGTTGTCAAAAAAGGCCTTTTTCATTGATTATAAAAGGAAATACAAAAAGAGAAGCAGAAGAAAAAAAAACAAAAAGAAAAAGAAAAGAGGAGAAGAAGCCCTCGCTAGGGCTCACTGTCACTCCCAGAAGCCAGCAGGTCCTCCAGGCGTTCGGTAAGATCGGCGACTTGCTAGCGGAGTGACGTTATCTCCTCCTTCTGCCGGTCCGCCACCCGGTGAAGGGCCTCCACCTCCCTCATAGTAACATCAACGTATTCTTCCATGACCCTCTCGAGCCGTTGGTGGCTCGCGAGGGTCGACGCCAGGCCTAGCCCGTCGACGGTAATCGTGGGGCGGCCCCTCGCTGGATGTAACAGGCCATTGATTGACGCCCTTAGTTCGCCAAACGATCGCTCTCCTCCTTGAGAGGCCATGACAAAAACTATTTCGAGACTGAATCAAAAGGGTGGCGAAGACCAGCACCCCCCGGTTGTATTTATACTTGTCAGGCGAGTATTTCAATCACTCAGGCTGTAACCATCGACCTATGAGAACTCATCACATATCATCGCTTTAATTAGCGCCTGCAGAATCCGAAGGTCGTGCCCCATCCCGAGTGAAATCGGTAATGCGGGCGGACTGTTTGGGAACCCCGCTGAACAGAGTATCTCCCAATCTATCGGCCCCCCGTTAATAAATGCTTCTGACACTTCCCCAAGCTCTTTTAAGCTGGCCACCTTTCGGGAAATGCAAAAAAAGAAAGAATTCCAGTGCCTGGCAGTAATTCGTCCCCTCGGAGGGGTAACGTCATAAATGGAGAATGTGACCATGCACCACCCGTTCCGCCTTGACGCCCTCACCGAACGCTGCAGGGACCTAGCATTGTGACTCGTGGTAGCGACTAAGTCACTTCTCCGAGCTACAGATTCTCCGAACCTTGGCAGGGCCAAGTAACAAGTCCTTCGAACCTTGGCTGGGCCAAGCTACAGATTCTCCGAACCTTGGCAGGGCCAAGTAACAAGTCCTCCGAACCTCGGCTGGGCCGAGCTACAGATTCTCCGAACCTTGGCAGGGCCAAGTAACAAATCCTCCAAACCTCGGTTGGGCCAAGCAACAGATTCGCCAAACCTTGGCAGGGCCAAGTAACAAATTCTCCAAACCTCGACCGGGCCGAGTGGTAAATTCTTCGAACCTCGGCAAGGCCGAGCCATAAACATTCGGGCTCCAATAGAGACGAGGTATAAATCTCCGAGCTTCGGACCAAGATAAAGAGCGTATTCTGCCGAGCAATTTCCAAACCGTCGTCGGGGCCAGGGCAGTTTGCAAACCCCGACTAGTTCAGATAGCGCGGGATCCTCGCCTAAGAACGAACAGGACATTTTTGTACCCCACGACCAGCAACAACAAACTCGGCACGAAAGAAATGGAGATTGAGAAACAGAACAGAACTCTCTTTATTTCATTACCATCAAAACCAATTACAAATGCCTAAGAGGCATTACAAGAGCATTGAAATGCATAAAACAAAGACAAAGTACAAAACTCGGGCAACTGCTCCAAAGCAGACCTGGGCAACTGTGATGCTTTGGCATCCGGACCGACGAGCTACATAAGCCGCAAATAGTCAGCTCGCGTCGATAATGGGCGGGCGACATGGACCAATAGTTGCGGCCAACTTCAGTGAATAATGATATCTCGGTGACCCAACCGAGATATCAGGGCAATCGGAAAGGGTGGACGGGATATTGCCCCAGACCATCCAACCAAGAGGCCCCCGGTGAGTAGGTAGGAAGCCACGGGCCTTGGTGTCGGAACGCTCTCCCAAACCGAGTGTGCACCGCCCCAACTTGCCCAAACTCAAAGGCAAGGTACCTGCGGGCGGCACGCTGTCGCCCCCTCCCCATGTGGCGAAAGATTCCCCAGGTAGATGAGCCTAGGAATCCAAACCAGGGAAGGAGGCGAAATTCACATAACCCATGGGGAGCCCGCGTACACTTCCTACCGTACCTCCCCAAAGGGGAACCACAAAGGTCACACTGGAAGCACATATGTGCACTCTCCGTGTGATCTCCGTGCCCTCCCTGTGTGCTCTCCATATGATCTCCGGGTCTCATCCCCTAGGGGCGAACCACTCTCCGACGGCTCCTTCGTCGCCCCAACTGTCCGAAGGCGAAGGGCTTATGAGAGGAAAGCTCGATCCTCCCACTCGCAGCATCAAGGAAATAAGCATGGTAGAAACGCCAAAAGGGAAGGAAACTTTGAGAATGGCCTAACACGACCCCTCCTCCCCCTTTTTATAGGCAAAAATGAACCAAGAACAGCTATCAAGGCCAGAAGCCCCGAGATTTGAACACCTGGCCCATGCCTCCACGTGGCCTCCCAGGATGGATGCAGCGCCCCATTGCGCGCCAAGACCACCGCCTGAACTGTGATGCATGCAAAGATTTCCTCTTGATCCTGAATCACGGTCATTAAACACAGAGAATCACCCACTAATCTTATGGAAACTGGCAGGATCAGAAGATCATCCTGCAAAAGTAATACCCTCCAATGGTAAACGGATGCGTGCGCCATACATCAAAATGACCTGCATGGGAAAAGACCAATGCCATAAAAACCTTCCGGAAAATGCCGGAGCAGCTTTATGTTTCCCACAGAGCCATATCATCAACTTCGGTGAAATAAAAACCGACTTACCTGCAGAACGGCAGGGCGCTGGCAGGACAGCAAAAAGCATGAAAACCGATTGTTCGTCGATTGCTCCCCAATGAAGTTAATCGCTCGAAGAACTTGTGCAACAAAATTGAGCACCTCAAAACAAAAATGAGCGCGAAGGCTACGAAAACCATTCTCTCATTCACCGAAAAAGGAAGTGACAAAAGGAAACAAAAAATACTTCGGTAACCACTCTCATACGTCGACCATAGCCGACCTACTTTGCCGTCAGCCCTAGCCAACCTACTTTGCCGTCGGCCCTAGCCGACCTACTTCATCATCGGCCCTAGCCGACCTATTTTGCCCATCGGCCCTAGCCGACCTACTTTGCCGTCAGCCCTAGCCGACCTACTTTGTCGTCGGCCCTAGCCGACCTATTTTGCCCGTCGGCCATAGCTGACCTACTTTGCCGTCGGCCCAAGTCGACCTACCTCATCCATTGGCTCTAGCCGACTTATATCGTCTGTCGGCCCTAGCCGACCTACCCTATCCGTCGGTCTTAACCAACTAATTTCACTCCTCAAATTTTAATCAATTTGTTGCATCGAACAAACGTGAACCGAACCAGATCGTCTTTCGGTTCACCAGTCAAGGCTATCTCCCCGCCTTGGGCCAAGCCAATGCGTTCCCTCGATCCCGAAATAAAGATGACCAAATAGCGTCAACAAGCCATAAGTCGCTCGTGATTGAGGCAAAATTTGGAGCGAAGGACCGTCCAAGAAAAAACACTCAAATAAAAGTAGAAAGTTCATTCATTGAAAGACATCAGGCAGAGCTACAACCCGGAAAACAAAACTTAGAAGTGACTTTTAAAGATCGGGAACCACGCCAGTTCCAGGGGAACCCCCAGTTACATCTGCAGAGGCATGACTTGATTCGCCCTTCTCGAGTACCTTCGCCTCCTTGGCGACGGTCTGCGAATGTCCTCTATAAGCTGCGGCCTCGCTGGGGCCTAGGGCGGCACCAATATCGGTATCCAAGGTGTCGATGTACTCATCCTCCTTTCGCCCCCAGAGTCGCCGACGTCAAGAGCTTCGGCATCAAGGAAAGAGAGATCCCATTCCGGATGCTCGCTGGATATCTTGTCTTTGCACTCTTCCACTTTGAGTTAGAAGGCGTTAGCGCCAATTATGTCCTGCTCGCCCTTGAGCATAGCGAGTTGCACCTTAGCCTCGGCCATTTGGCTCCGCAATAAGGCAACTTGCCTCTCAGCTTTCACGACTTGAGCCTGCAGAATAATAGTTTGCTCCTCGAACTCGCTGGCCTACGCCTCGAGTTCTGAACTCCTACTTCGGCTAGATGCGAGCTCACCTTGCAAGGCCCGATTGTCCAACCCCAACTTTGCCATCTACGAAACCGAAATCAGTCAGCATCACAAGAAACCAACAAAGGAAGCTAAAAAAGGGGAGGAATAAGATCGTACCTCCTCCTCTCATCGGGCCAACCTTTTGGTTAGCTCCTCGACCTTGCCCCTGGCCATTGCAGAGGATATCCAAATCTTTCTCCTCTCGCTCGGACAAAACTGGATGCGTTTTCGCATCCCGAACGAAATTTCTCCATCCCCGAGGGAAGCCAGAACCAATGTTCCCCTCGGCGATGATAAATCGACTCTTCCATCTCTTTATGGAGGATGGCTTATCCACAATCGTGTTGAAGTACCTCCGAGGTCCAATGTAAGGCCACTCCGATTTCCTCCCAGGTATTAGATGATAACAGGCGCGGAAAAGAGGGAGAGTGGTGACGATCTGAATCTGATGGCACATCGAGATAAATTCGATAATACTCCGCCAACTGTTCGGGGCCACCATCGCCGGACAGATGTTGTAGTATGTCATGATTTCCTTCACCAAGGGATGAAGAGGAAGCAGGAGGCCTGCCTTCAAACTGTCTTCGTAGATGAAGACCCCATGGTCCAGATCTCACGAGACCCTGTGCTCAGGCCCCGGCAATCGCAGGATAACATCTGGGGGTATGCCGTACCTCTGGCGAATCTTTTCCACATCCTCGGCAACGATCTCCGAAGCTACGTCGTCGGGGCTCATCGTCATCTTAGCCGGAAAAAGCACAAGGCGAAACGGCAACGTTGTAGAGGATAGAACTCTTCAGGAAACAGAATGAGAGAATATTGCAAATATATATATAGCACTGCTATCGCTTTGCTTCCCCCCTAAGGAAGCCATCTTGAGAAGATGAGGCGCCTCGCCCGAGGCGTCTGGAACCGCCTCGACAAACGCCGCATTAATCGGGATTTACTACATGGCGTTTCCCCAATCGTCACCCCGGGAGAAGCCTTACCCTGAAGGCGTGATGACCTCACCACATTAATTAAGGCATCATTGCATAGGCAGTCAAGTACGTGCACCCAAATATAGGTCACACCGCCTAGGCCTATACTCCCTACGCCCGAACCTACGCTTCGAACTAGGGAGTGGAGGGCATGTGTTGGGGGGTAAAATTGTCATTGCATCAATATTCGTGCGAGGAAGCTAAGACCAACCCCATCCCTTCGCCCACCAAGATATCCCCGAGCTTCCCATAGCTCGGCTCCCCCGAGCTTCCATAGCTCGGCTCCCCTGAGCTTCCCATAGCTCGGTTCTCCTGAGCTTTCCATAGCTCGGTCCTCCTGAGCTCCCTGCAGCTCTTCTTCCCGAGCTTCCATAAGCTCGGATCCCCGAGCTTCCATAGCTCGGATCCCCGAGCTTCCATAGCTCGCCTCTCTCGAGCTTCCCATAGCTCGGTCCTCCAAGCTTCCATAGCTCGCCTCTCCCGAGCTTCCATAGCTCGGTCCTCCCGAGCTTCCATAGCTCGCCTCTCCCGAGCTTCCATAGCTCAGCTCCCCCGAGCTTCCATAGCTTGGCTCTCCCAAGCTTCCATAGCTCGCCTCCCCCAAGCTTTCTGTAGCTGCTTCCCTCGAGTTTCCATGGCTCGGCTTCACTGAGCGATCCACGATCCAATACTCACCTCCGCGGAACCTGATGCAGGAGAGCCTAGGCCTATCGTAATAACATCCCAGGCAAGGAATCATGTTGAGAAGTGGTCTAGAACCTACCACGGCTACCTGGGACCTACACACCTACCAGATCTCAAGCCATAAAGGACCTCTCCTAGCCATCGATCCCCTAACAAACAATATATGGATCCCAACGGCCCAATTCGATCCATCTCCGTATCCTAACAACCTTCGAACCTTCCAGAAGGCGCTCAAGATCCAGGTGACAACCTATAAATATGACACTCCCAGATTCCCTCAGGTATGCGCTCACTCTCACACTCACTCTCCCTCTCTCCCCTGCTGCTCGTCGGTGCTCCCCCTTTTTGTGAGCTCCCGATTGGCCGCCCCTGGAGAGACTCCCCGGAGAGATCCACCTCCCTGTTTTCTGATTGATCGCTGATTTCCCCCTACTGACTTGAGCATCGAAGGGTCTTCCGCAGAGGGCCCCCCCCAACGCCTCACACGTGAGGACTTCTATGCAGGTCCGTCCCAGGAGATCGACCGTGCCCGAGTTGGAGGACGGATCCCGGCGTAACAAGCATCAACAGCTCCGTGGCCACGACGTCTATATGCTCAACGAGGGCGGCTCCAAGCGGCAGCCCATCGGGGGTGGCGAGCCCTAGAATAATAGGGCCGAAAATGAAGACGGTGCCGCTGACGTCGCTGACGACTCCGGCCATCAAGACGACCAACATGATGGCCAATACGGTGCTGCCGTGGACTTGAGAATGTCGAGAGGGATGTAGGTGATAACACTGTAGACCCAGATGAATGCAGCCCATCCCCATCCGATGCCCTGGATCCTAGCAAAGCCCCACGATGCGTACAGGGATGAGTGTGGCCACCTGATAAGAAATTAAGGCAATTAAGCAAGTTGTGGCAACTAATCATTCAAATTACTATGCCGACGCTTTAAAAAGTCGGTATTATATTTTTCCGATGCTTTTTAAAGCGTCGGTATAGTAATTTGCCGACGCTTTAAAAAGCGTCGGCATCGTATTTTTTCGACAATAGCATTGGCATCGTATTTTCCCGACGCTTTATAAAAGCATCGGGAAATTTCGTTTCCACTCCAATTTTCTCGACGCTTATAAAAGCGTCGAGTAGCTATTTCCCGACGCTAGAAAAGCGTTGGAAAATTATTTTAAAAGCATCGCTATCCACAAAAATTACTGTAGCGGAAAGTGCTTCCTCCATGGGGCTAATAAGACTATCAAGTTCACGATAACTTTAGGAAATTGAACAGTTGGATAATTATCTGCAAAGCTCTTGGTAATTGCCTGCTATTCCTGTAAATGAATTAGCATGGTTTTGAAGTATCTGAACCAATGCTCTGGAATGGGTTGTTATGGTGTGGTATGCCCCTGTTCCACTATACTGATGCATGATACATGGTTCGAGTTGGCAAAGCACCCATATCATGTGTTAATATAGGGGTTTACCCAGCCTCTGCATCATCTAGTACTACAAGACTGAATTGGTATGATACATCCTACACTGGCTGGTATGGGTCAGTATTTAAATCGTTGATGTCAACTAAGAGTTCACCTTAAGTTTGTACTTTATGTGAAGATGTAGGTATGACTGTATCATGATGGTGCACTATGTTACTTTGCATTGTTCTTGATTGGTGATTTGGCCTGGAATCCTCCAAACAATCATGTCCTTTGCAGGAGTAAGTTTCCCTTAATTATCTCTGCCATCAACAATTATGTCCTTGATTTCATGTATCATGGCAGATTGCCTCTTGATTAATAGAACCTTTAAACTTTTTGGCATAACTTTGGCTTTCCTGAAACTTGTATCTCATAGATGTATGCATCGTTTCCCTAAGCATGATTTTTTTTTTCTTTTCCTGGTAGGAGCATGATTTATTTAATTTTTTTCAGTAGATCTAATAGATAAATTCACGAAAGGTCCTAAATTAGTACCGTACAATATACTATTAAATGATGCCCTATTCATTTTCTTGACTTATTTTGATATGTTTTCTGTACTTTTGGTTAGCCACTTCTCTTAACTCTTAGAATATTTGGCAAAACAAGTGAACATTGAAATTGAAACCAAAACCACAGAAACTGAAGCTCATTTTGTTCCATTAAATTAAGTGCTCAACCGTGGATCGAACCACTTCATAATTCTGTTGGGTTTATATGCTAAGAAGGAAAGGGTAGTATTTTACATCAAAAAAGAAGGAAAAAATAGTAATTTTATGTTCGAACGACAATGATTAATTTGGTAGCATTCATATATTTTTTACTTATTACAACTATATGTTCTTATACTTTTTTATTTATTAATTCTAGTTTGTATGTTTGTTTGCAGATGTCTTCGAGAAATCTCCTGCTACATCGAGGCCAGATGATTCTCCTTACATTTCAGCTCCGATAAAGGGGTCATCTGTCGGCGCATCATGTAATAACTCTACTTTAAACTTATCTTATTTGTCTATATTTCTTTATGTTATTTTGCACTAATTTAGTTCATTATGTTTTGCAGCTATGTCATCAAAGAAGAGGGGCCGAGGTCCTGCTTGCGGATATAAGTCCGCACATCTGATTGATACGTCGTGGATAGAAGTTGCCTATTCTTCTGCCATCTGAGGTTGGATGACCATTAGGAGAGTTTGCTCCGAGTTTCTGACCGAGATAGGAGTAGTTGTACGTGACATGGCAACACTTGCAGTCAGGAAGTGGAGTGAGATCATTGATGCACAGAAAGCACCTATGATCGATCGACTTCAAGTCAATATAATTGTATTAGATTTCTTTAGATTACTTTTAATGTACTTAATATACCTTATAACTTTTATAATTTTTAAATATATTTGCAGGAGAAGTTGATCTTGATATGACTTTAGAGCATATTAAAAAGGTATTGAGTTTCAAGTGAATAAAGTATATCGAGAATTTAGATATCAACTTCATGTACACTTCATTAGTCATGGTGGGGACACAAGTGTGAGCTTAGCAAAGCAAAATAAGCCATCTCGTGTCTCACAGAGTGACTAGAACTTTCTTTGTGATTATTTTTATTCATATGAGTTTAAAGTAAATACATCCATACAATTATTTTAATAGTTTATATTTTTTTACAAACTCATGTAACCCTTTCCATTCTTTGATGTAGAAAAAATCGAAAACAAATAAATCTAATAGGGAATTACACCATATGCTGCTTTCACTGGATCGAAGTCTATACGGCTCACTCTTATGATATGGTAAGGAATATTGTGAACCTAGTGCTTTTATATTTATTGAACAAGTTACCTTGGAGTCTGTAGTGGCTTTAGCTGGTTATTTTGTTTTGAGTTGTTTTTTTTTTTTTTTTTGATAAGAATGGGTTGGAACTCTTTCATCTCTCATTAGGCAAAGTAAAACTTTGAATGACCTATATATATGGCTTTCTTGAATTTTTCTTTTTTGATCCTAAAAGTGTTTAATTGATATTAACCTTGCCTAGAGTAACCATGGACTGCCTTTCTCTGTCATATCTGACCAGTTCCATCTGGATTAGATCTAACATTGCTGGACTCTTTTAGCTTGATTTTGGAATTGAGTCTTGATGAGGAACATGTCCATATCGATTGAGGTCAAATCAATCAGTTTCAATTGGCCCATTTAGACTGGTCGCGATCCAACTATATGAGCAAAATCCTTTGGAGATTTCAAGCGCCCAGTAGCGTTCCATCATGGGAGGAAAAACAGTGGATTTAAATCATCACTAAATAAGCTTAAAGTAAGAGAGGATGGTGAAAGCAGCAAGCCAGCATAGTTAATCCAGATGAGATAAAAATAGATAGGATTTTTAGTCAATTGAACATATATATTGCACAACTATAGCTAATTAAATGCAAGACCAGATGAGATAGGAGCTGGGCTATGCATTGGTAACGGGGTTCAATTCTCAAACTTAGACAGGCTGTCCTATCTATCAGACTTATAGTTTTGACCAGGCCTCACGTCATAGAGATCGAACTAATGACAGGCTCATCCAATGGATTTTATTTCAAATGCATAGCATAGTGTGTGTGTGTGTGTGTGTGTATATATAAAACTTTAAGCTCACTTTAAACAATCTAGACCAATGCTTTATAAACCAAATTATCAGCCATAAAGGACTATTTTATATTGTGGGAATTCGGCAATGGCTCCAAAATTTGTTATTGTTTTTGAGCTGGTCGTTGAACCAGCTGGGAGCTTCCAATAGGTTTCCAACCTAACAATATTGCAAGTTGCTTGTAATTAATTTGGCCTTGACCTGGTCTCTAGTCAGGGGAGCTTCCAAGAACCTAACGTTACAAGTGACCCTCAATAATTAATTCTATGGTCTTCATGGTCATCATCTAATAGTTTTTTTTTTTTTGAAAAGTTCAGCTGTCCCATATGATTGCATGTGAGATGAAAACTAGGACAAAAAAGAAATAGGGCATAAGTTTTTCATAAATCTAGACACACTTTTTTGGCAAAAGTTTCGTACTATGGTTATCTTTTTTTGATGAAATTTATTGTCTTAAACTATTATTGTTTCTTTTCAGAGAGATCCTATTATGAGAGAGGAGCCATCAAGACTTCATCTTTAGAATACTTTCATTTTGACGAAAAGAAGAATCAATGGATAAATGAAAGAGCTGAAGATACCCATGTAAGTTTTATCAATTAAAATACAATATTATTGAATGTAATGTTTTGTACTAAACATGTTGAATTTGTTTTCTTTTCATTGTAGGCACAATTAGTAGAGCAACTTTCCTCACAGGACTCTACATTAGAACCAATCAATGAGGATGTGTTTTTGAGGAGGTTTTAGGCTCTAAATTTGCTTATAAAAGGGGATGGGGTCCACTACCAAAGGGTACATGAGGTAGTTATTCATCTTCTGAAAACTTACAATTAAAGGATGAACTACATGAGTGCCGAGAGCTCATCGCTCAGCAACAGAAGATCATCGAGGATCTAAAGGCGACGACTGATAAGCTCACTACTTACATGCGATAGCTAGTGCCTGGATTTCGTCATAGTAGATCCGAGCAGACCTCACCTCCATAGTACATGTATTTTTTTAATTATATTTTCAAAAACATTGTATATGATGATTTTATTGAAATGAATGAAAATATTTATTAAATTTTTTATGAAAATTTTGAAGCAGAAAATTATTTATAATATCATTGCT
>UESW01001735.1:80618-202005 GCA_900491605.1 Calamus simplicifolius | reverse complement strand
GGTATTACAAGCATAGCCTCATCCTTGTCGATCAATATGCTGACAAATATAAATTGGACAAAGTTCTGTTATAAAAAAAAAAAAAAGACACAAGGAGAAAGCTCATGAAACCACAAGTTGCAAGGCAGCATATCATTATAAGCGCATATTATATCATATGGTAGCTGTAAATAAACAAGCACAAGAAATCAAAATAAAAACTATGCTGAGCAGTCCATACAGAGACAGGATCAGTTGTAGAATAGAATTTTACAGAAACAAATGCTACTTTCTCTCAATCATTGATGGAAATTTATGGTTAGTAATAAAAAATCTCCCATCAGCAAACAGAAATTTAGCATTTTATAGCTACCTGTTCATTAGGGCTTACCGTTGGCGTTCAAAAGTGTAACAATAAAGTTTTTTTTTTTATTTAATTTTAACTTATTTTTTATAAGATGTAAAAATTTTAAATTTTTTTTAAATATGAACCGATAGGTATATAAAAAAGAGACGTATGTCATCATTTAAGCATGGCTATGTATAGTTGTAGGAAAAGATTCTGTACATCGCATTCCATGCAGCAAGTCCTACGTAGGCTGTATCATTCCTTTTTATTGGTTCACATGTATACAACACCTATTAAAAATATTAAGATAGCTTTACGATATTTCGAGAAAAAAATTATGACATCCAGTTTTAAACTTATGATACCGTAGTTATAAAATTAAGACACCCGTCTATAAAGTAAAAAAAAATTATGACATCCTATTTTTAAACTTACGATACCGTTATTAAATTAAGACAATCATTTAGAAAGCAAAAAAATTACGAAAATCCAGTTATAAATTTACGATACCATAGTTATAAAATTACGACACTCACTTAGAAAACATGTCTGTATACAATTTTTTTTAAAAAAAATTGTCTAATGTGTATTAATACCCGTTCAACTTTTTTTTTTTTTT
The DNA here is from genome assembly GCA_900491605.1 of Calamus simplicifolius. NCBI lineage: Eukaryota > Viridiplantae > Streptophyta > Magnoliopsida > Arecales > Arecaceae > Calamus > Calamus simplicifolius. The sequence continues at coordinate 201,058 of UESW01001735.1, read as the reverse complement.
GAAATTGTGTATAGACATGTTTTTGAGTGAGTGTAGTAATTTATAACGATGTCATAAATTTACAACTGGGATGTCATAATTTTTTTTGACTTTCTTAATGGATATCTTAATTTTATAACTACATATGTTTAAAACTGTGTCATCTTAAATTTTGACATGATATGCATTAATTTTAATTCAGCTTTTTTTTTTAGAATTTATGTATAGTCACATTTTCTGAATGGGTGTTGTAATTTTATAGCTACGGTGTCGTAAGTTTACAACTGGGATGTCATAATTTTTTTTTTGCTTTCTGAACGAGTGTCTTAATTTTATAACTATGGTGTCATATTTAAAACTAGGGTATCGTAATTTTTTTCCTTGGAATGTTGTAAAACTATTTTAACATTTTTTAATAGATGTTATACGTATATGGACCAATAAGGAAGGAAGTTCACATAGAATTTGCTGCACCGAATGTTGTGTACAAAGTCCTTTTCTATGGTTGCAAAGGGGTAAAGGGTAATATGTTTGATATGGGACGAAATCTGAACTCATATGGGGCCAGGAGCCATGGGCTTTTAAGGCCCATCAAAGACCAATAACGGATTGGGTGAGTCCTCACCACTCCTCTTCATGGTATCTAATAGCTAGGAATTTATAAAATAAAAAAAAACTGAAAATTTATTAAGAAAACTCATGAACTCTCGAATAACTGAACTTCGCATCCTTCAGCCTCTTCCAAAGAGTAAAAGGAAAAGTTTTTGTGCATCTTTGGTGCATAAAGTGCGTATTTAAGTGTAAAAATTCATGTCATATGATGCGCATCATAATTTATTAAATATGATATACAATGGCATAAATGTACAGTTAATCCATGCATTTAATAAGTGCTTTATATATGCACAAAAAATTTTTTCATGTAAAAAAGCCACAAAAGTCACAGCTATCTCCACGCGTGACGCGTCCCGACCCAACTCCCAACTCCCCCCTACCGTATAAAAATTGGAGTTTCCTAGAGCCTAGGAATGTTTTGAAAATCTGGTTCGACTCCAACCGTCATTATGTCTCGGCCGCAGGACAAAATTCAGCTCATCTCACGTAATGAACTCAAATAGAGGGAAAAAATTGTAAGAATAAAAGTGATGACCACTTAAAGATAATTGATCCTTTGATGCAAATATCTACCGTTGATCCTTCATAGAAATTAGAATTAAGTCAACTTCTTTATTCACATCCTGTTCTCTAACAAAGTGATGATAAATCTCAACGGTATTCCTTGCTAATTAAATAGTAGTCTTCCTATCACAATGAGACCCAAATTATCAAGCAATCTTTTAGCCAAGTTAACATTGTAAAAACTAATAATATTGATGACGCACAATCATCGATCCTAAATATCGGGAACGGAGTGCTTCTCGAACCTTTGCTTCACCAGGTTGCTTGCAAAGAAGTCCCAAGACCGGAGAGGATTCTCTGGTAGGACCCTCCGATGCCCAAGTTAGCAATTGAGGTCACAGCTAAAGAAGGGCTCAAGTGAGCCCTTTTTGGTATGGAAAAGAAGATCTCAGAGAGGAGGAATTTCTTTCTGAGTGCTAAGACAGCGATTTTGGGGATTATCCCATATACTTGTTCAGAGAGTGGATTCACCTTTTATATGGGTTGACCTGATCACGTGAGATTCCGTGAGGAAGGAATGTCTGCGGGTTCTTGGAAGTTGTATGGATCTGGGCTGGTTGGTGGGTCCTGTCCCATCGAAGAGGAAAAAATGGCGGTTGATGGGTTAAGTCCCATCAATCAGTGGGGCTGCTGAGTTGTTGGGTCTAGTCCCATCAACAACGTGGCCAGTGGGTAGGTGGATCTGGCGTTGTCAGGCGGCGCGAGTCAGAAAGGTGGTTTTTTGAACTACTGAGGCCATGCTGGGGCCGATCTGAAGAGAACTGGGACATCTCGACCTTCCCGGGGGAGCCGAGGCTGAGCCTGATCGACCAGGGGCGACCGGGGCCAACCTCTCCGGCCAGGAAGTACCGGGGCGGGGCTGGCCAAGGATGGCCTGGGCCGACTCGGTGGGCTTGGAGACGCCGGGGCCGAGAGGGGCCGGCCAGGGATGGCCTGGGCCGACTCGGCGGGCCTGAAAATGCTGGGGCCGAGAGGGGCCAGCCAGGGATGGCCTGGGCCGACTCGGCGGGCTCGGAGACGCCGGGGCCGAGAGGGGCCGGCCAGGGATGGCCTGGGCCGACTCGGCGGGCCTGGAGACGCCGGGGCCGAGAGGTGCCGGCCAGGGATGGCCTGGGCCGACTCGGCAGGCTCGGAGACGCCGAAACCGAGAGGGGCCGACCGGGGATGGCCTGGGCTGACTCGGCGGGCCTGGAGACGTCGGGGCCGAGAGGGGCTGGCCAGGGATGGCCTGGACCGACTCGGCGGGCCTAGAGACGCCGGGGCCGAGAGGGGCCGGCCGGGGATGGCCTGGGCCAACTCGGTGGGCCTGGAGACGCCGGGGCCGAGAGGGCCGGCCTGGGATGGCCTGGGCCGACTCGGTGGGCCTGGAGACACCGGGGCCGAGAGGGGCCGGCCAGGGATGGCCTGGGCCGACTCGGCGGGCTCGAAGACGCCGAGGCCGAGAGGGGCCGGCCAGGGATGGCCTGGGCCGACTCGGGGGCTCGGAGACGCCGGGGCCGAGAGGGGCCGACCAGGGATGGCCTGGGCTGACTCAGCGGGCTCAGAGACGCCAGGGCTGAGAGGGGCCGGCCAGCGATGGCCTGGGCCAACTCGGCGGGCCTGGAGATGCCGGGGCCAAGAGGGGTCGGCCATGGATGGCCTAGGCCGACTCGGCGGGCTCGGAGACGTCGGGGCCGAGAGGGGCCGGCCAGGGATGGCCTGGACGCAAAATGCTCTGGTTTTATCGAGATTGCCCCTGCGGCTGCACGTGGCTACACTAGCCACATCAAATATTAAATCTGAGGCTATAAGGAAAACTAGTAATGGACCTACATTTGTTCATATTATATTTAAAATAATGATTTAAAATTCAAACCTCATTTAAAGAAGTGGATCGTTTTCGTCCTTTTTCTCTAATGATCTTGCCTGATCCAAGTATGATTACAAGATGAATCATACTTTATTTTCACAAGTTAAATGCCTCCATGATCGTCTTCCAGGTTTATCTGTTTTTTTCAAGGTATCCCTATTTCAAGTGGAAGAGTCGTATATATATTCTAGAAAGAAACAACCATTGATCTCCTCATTCTCATAACCGAGACCCATATCAATTTTCACAACTACCCACTACCCTGTTAACCATCGAGTAAGTGGAACATGATAAGTGGATACATTCGGGTCGAGTTTGACCCATCATGAGCGGATCCGACCCAAGTTTGTAACATCTCCCACTTGCATATGACGGGATCAACTTAGACCCAAATCACCATAACCTTAATATACCAATCACTTCATACTAAGGCAAGTAACCCATGTGATCCGCAAGAATACTCGAGCATATCGCTATGTATCGGTTAGAATACATGGTCACTCGTCAAAAGAAAGAGACTCACCACAATATCTTGCAGTACCGTAAACTCTCTCCATTTCATCGGTTCAAGCATATCTGATCCCTCTATTAATTAATCAATAAGAACATGCTTAACCACTTTCATTACAATGTAATCACGATACCCACCTTAAATAGGCAGCATAATTGGCCGGCTAGTGAATACATGTACGGATGTTAATAAGAGTAGTCTTCCTTTTCAACTAATAACTCTTTAACTCCAATTAGCTACTTTCCTAGACATGCCCCTTTAAACCGAATCAACCATGGTTTATAGGTAGAATGCTAAAGTAGCAACACTAAATTGAAATTTTTGAGATACTGCCAAAAGTTCATAAGGGTATGAATTTTAGATCCAATGATCTCAAGGGTCTCGCATAGTAGAGAAGTAGGGATCATTCTCCTACAACCCTTTATCCTTTTAAGCACATGTGGTATGAATCACATGCTACGATGTTGCATTCTCCTTAAGAGAGCACATGTCTTATTCGTTCAGTAACTTCAACATCGTACATACTTAAGTCCAGATACATCTTAGTGTCTAACCTGAGTTCATTCACATTTACTTGCTAACCTCCTAATGAACTCATGTCTGCTTTTCAACAGGTTAAGTAAATATCACTTTTAGCATTTACATCGATCATTAGGTATTCAGAATGATTTCATCTTGACTTTTGTTTTTCATATCAAGGAGACGTTCCGTTTTGAGCCATCTCTTTCCATATAGCCTAGTTATATGCTCAAAACCGTCTAATCTCACACACACGCAGTGCATAGAGTTGATTGTCTATGCGAAAAGACCAATCTTTAACCGGTTGACATACTTTATTATGTACTCATGAATATTCTTAACCAAACAATCAGCTAATCATGTGTGTACAATCCTTATCAGTAGATCATGGCTTGTCTAAATGAAATTCCATTATATCAATTGAGTTTATAGCTCAATAGTTCATAAGTACATTACAATTTATGTAAGCTCAAAGATCTACATGATCTGCATAAACATTTTGGGCTAATGGTTTAGTGAAAGGATCAGCAAGCATTCGATGAGTAGAGATATAAATCAATTTAACTTGCTCTTTGGCAATTATATCTCTTGCATACTAATATTTAATATCGATATGCTTAGACTTGCTATGATACTTGGGATATTTTAAACATGCTAAGGCAGCTTGATTATCACAATGTATAACAACTGGACTCCCACTATCATCAGCAGCATTCAGATGTTTTAAGAACCTTTTCAGCAAAACAGCTTCTTATACTGCTGCTGAACATGCCACAAATTCAGCTTCCATTGTTGATAAGGCCACTCAACTTTGTTTCTTACTAAACGAAGTAATGGTGCCATCATTTAGTAAGAAAACATAACTAGAAGTAGACTTCCTATCATCTGGATTTTTAGCCCAATCAGCATCTGAGTATCCTTTTAAGTTCAAATTTGATCCTTGATAACATATATAATATTCTGTTGTGCTTTTCAAATATCTCAATATTCTCTTAACCGCCTTCCAATGTTTGATTCCAGGGTTCGACTGAAAATGGCTCACTAAATCAACGGCATAACAGATGTCTGGCCTAGTACATACCATAGTGTACATCAAACTTTCAATGGCTCTGGCATAAGGCTTTTTGTTCATCTCCTTCTTTTCTTGAGGTGTGATGGGGCACATGTTTTAGCTCAGAACTTCTCCTTTAGCTATTGGGGTGTCACAAGGATTACAATCCTTCATGTTAAATCGTTCCAAAATCTTCTCAATATAAGATTTTTGAGACAAAGCTATAAGTTTTCTTGAACGATCTCTTATTATCTTGACCCCCAAAATATAAGATGCCTCTCCCATATCCTTCATGTCAATTTGGGAAGATAACCATTCTTTGACTTCTATGACAAATTCATTGTCATTTTCGACCAACAAAATATCATCAACATATAATGACAATATTACAAAATTTTCTTCAATGGCTTTTATGCAGATGCAATGGTCTTCACTTATTATTTCAAAATTATATGAAACAACTACATAATGGAATCTCATATTCCATTGCCTTGATGCTTGTTTAAGGCCATAAATTGACTTTTTCAATTTGCACACTTTGTGTTCTTGACCTTCTACTATGAAACCTTCAGGTTGTTTCATATAGATCTCTTCATTAAGTTCACCATTGAGGAAAGCCATTTTAACATTCATCTGGTGCAATTCAAGATCTAATTGCCCCACAATGGCTAGAATCAAACAAATAGAGGCAAATCTTACAATTGAAGAAAAAGTGTCCTGGTAGTCTATACCCTCTTGTTGAGTATAACCTTTAGCAACGAGTCGGGCTTTATATCTCTCAATTGACCCATCAACATTATATTTTATCTTGAGAACCCATTTGTTCCCAATGGCCTTACGCCCTTTTGGCAGGTCAACTAAATCCCAGACATCGTTACTTTTCATTGAGGCTAATTCTTCCTTCATAGCATTCTTCCACTATTCTCTAGCTTGGCAATTAAATGCTTCATCCACAGTTCGAGGTCTTCTTCTTCCATGGGAGCAATCATAAATGCTTTTCCTTCTATCTCAAACCTTTGACGAGGAACGGGGTTTCTATAACTCCTCCTCAGATCAGCTATTTGAGAAGAAAATTCACCAGGTAATATATTATTTTATTGAGGTAGATGAGGTTCACCCATAGTTATCTCGTGATCCATTTCTTCCATCTCACAAAGAGAAGTAGTTTTATCTACCTCACCTCGACTTGGGAATTCATTTTCAAGAAATACTGCATCCCGTGATTCAATCTCGGATACAGTTCCATCTAATTGTTCACCGATAAACATACACCCCTTTGAAAATTCACAATATTTTATAAAGATACATTTCCATCCTCTTAGGCCTAGCTTCCCATACTTATGGGTAGTGTCATGGATATATGTAGCTGACCCCCAAGGCCTTAGATTGTCTAAATTAGGTTTTCTGCCTATCCATAATTCATAGAGTCGATGGAACTGACTTAGAGGGCATACGGTTAAGTATATAAGTAGCTATCATCAATGCGTCACCCCAAAAGGAGATCGGCAAACTAGCCTGCGCCATCATCGACCTAACCATCTCGAGAAGAGTCTGATTTCTCCTCTTAGCTACTCCATTCTGTTGTGGAGTATCGGGAATCATTAATTATCTTATTATTCCCTTCTCATTATATTGCCTTGAACTAATAAGATAAATATTCTCGTCCATGGTCCGTTCTTAAGGCTTTAACCTTTTTCTCAAGTTGATTCTCAACTTCATTTAAATATTGTTTAAAGCATTTTAATGCCTCTGACTTTTGAGAAATAAGGTAACTACGGCCATAACGCGAGAAGTCATCTATAAAAGTAATGAAATAAAAGGATCCATGCCTTGCCCTCACATTCATTAGACCACATATATCCGAATGAATTAACTGTAAAGAAAAATTTGCCCTAACAGCCTTGCCAAATGGTTTTCTGGTTATTTTTCAGTAAGACAGTGCTCACACATGGACAAATTTACTTTAGCTAAAGGATCCAACAATCATTCTCTTACTAATCTATTCATTCTATTTTGTCCAATATACCTTAATCTAGCATGCCAAATCTTGTCATTAACATTATCAGCACTAGAATAGGCAACCATTGAAAAACAACCATGTACATAATTACTATGAGGTTCAATGTCTAACACCATAAAACCATCTAACAAATATCCAGAAAACAAATGAATAGCATCATTAAAGATGTCAATACAATTACCATGAAAATTTAAAGTAAAACCCATTTTAAGAAGAACAACAACATATACTAAGTTTCGTCGAACATTCGAAGCGAAGAGAACATCATGCAAGTAGAACGTTCTTCCACCATGCAACTGAAGCTTGCATGTGCTAATTTCCTTAACTTCTATTCTTGCATTATTCCCTACGTATATCCATTTGCTCCCAGCTGGCAGTCGACGAAACTCCACATAGGCAACTCTTTCTCTAGCTACATGGTCTGTGGCTCCTGAGCCTATTGTCCACAAAGGATAAGAGTCAGTAAGAAATACAGTGTTAGAAACATGTATTTCACCAAGAGGATTAGGACAATGTATTATCTTATTTTGCTCAGAGCATTCACGAGCAAAATGGCCCTTTTTGCCACACTTGTAGCATTTTAACTTTGACTTGTCCTTCTTCTTCTTCCCGAAGAACTTGCCATTGCCTTTGTTCTTCTTGAACTGTCCAGCAACACGATTCTTACCATTACCTTTACTATCTTTCTTCTAGAAGCATTATGCTTTTTCCCAGGAGCACCTTTGGACCCTTCAGCAACATATGCATGTCTGGTAGACCTTAACGATCCAGGCGTTCAACCTTCAGTTCAACATGTCGAGCTACATCAGCAAAGGTCTTGATACTCTCATTGTGGGTAAGTTTGGTTCATTGTGTCCCAATTGTCTGAAAGAGAACAAATCACTCCCTGTACCTGCTGCTTATCAGTTAGAATATGCCCAACATTTTTCAACTCTCTAATCATACTCGACATCTCCCAGATGTTGTGCCATTGAATGATCAGGATGCTTCTTATAACTATCGAGCTTAATAGTAAGCTGCCTTAGCTTACTTGTACTGACTCCAGCAAATCTCACTTTTAGGGCAACCCAAACCTCATGAGCCGAAGGATACTACTCATACTCACAAACAAGGTCATCTTCCATAGCGCTTATCAATATGCCCTTAGCTATGGAGTCTTTCTTTTTCTAAGCTCGATAGATCTCCTGGTCTCACCTTTGCTGGACACCATTACCTGACCAGGATCTTTTATGGTATGGTTAACAGCTTCTAAAGCCTCTGTTCCTCTAGAACATACTGTATCTTAAGATGCCAAACATGATAATTCTCGCCATTGAGTTTCTTATCACTTTGTTCAGGTCAGTAATTATATTTTCGAAGCCATGATCTACAGTTAATTAACAAATTTCGTTTAGTTTCAGCACAACACATGTCTAGTTATTGTTCCAAGTTTTGATCAACGAACAAAAGACTTAACTCATGTTATAAAATCAAATGGTCTCTATGCTTTCCACCCATCATTCATAATCACAAGTCTTATCTTTATCTCTTGATTCACTTCAAAATACAGTTAATATCTATCATATTCATATATAAGATAATTTAATTGCATATGATATTCATAATTCATATAAGCAAGCAAATGACATAGTAAACATTGTGTTCAAATAAGACAAGTAACTATACAAGCTTTAACTATGTGTGCAACATAATCAATGTAAGTAATAAGCCACAAAGACTCCAACAAGAACAACACAGAGTTCAAATATTAAGTATCCATGTTTGGATTTCTTGTTCAACTCTAAGACATCATCTACTTGAAGCTTGACGAGAGGTGGTGGATCCTCATTTTCGATAATGTCAGCTTCTTCTTCAAGTCACACCTACTCAATATGTTAACATTGTTTAACAGATGAGAAACCAAATCCTTGTAAGAGATACGTTCTCCAAAGCGATCCCAAATGCTACGCAGGACTCCGAAAAATTACAATGAGAGCGAGTGATCCAGTGCCCATATCTTATAGTTGTCCAGTACTGGAAAGGCTTATTCCTCTAGGTGTTTCATAAGGCAATCAAGCTTTTTGATATGCTCTCATAAGCTATCTTCTGGATAATATCTCAACCCCTAGATCCTCTTCCGTAGCTCGTTTTGCCTTACGTCACGGTATGTCATCATTGTAATCATTTTCGCTATTTGGAATAGAGTCTTTTTTAACAAAAAAAAATGATCAGTACAAACTAACATACCAGTACGTAATCAGCTCAATCTATTCTAAAAAAAATGATACAACAGTGATCGAGCAAAAACTAAAAAATAAAAAATAAAAAAAATTAATGTTGGGTAGATAATGAGAGGCACCAATCTTAACAATGCTATCTTTGTGTGTTCATATCAGACTTTTTTTTCTTTATTATTTTTAATGTTAAGCAAAATGTCATTTGGACCCATGGATTTGCAAGGCTGGCTGCTCATGCCGTATCCATGAACTAGCAGTCTTGCTAAGGATAATGTTAGCCTTTAACACTTTTAGCCTCCTTGGTTTTGCTTCTTCCTCTCTTGTATCCGCGTCAGCCTTTGTGTTTGGTGCACATGAAGAAGAGGAGGAAGACCAGTCACGACTATTAATTGGAGAGCACCTCACGCCAACAACAGAAGCAACGTACAGGTGATGTTGGAGCGAGGATATGAAAAAATAAATGATCCCCCCACATCTGTTAGCATCTCTCCCCTCTTCCATCTCACGCACCCCAAGGATACAATCCTACAAACCCTGTTTTTTTTTTTTTTTTTTGGAACAAAATGAGAAAGGGACCCGTCAAAAGAAATCGTGCACGTGGATGCCACTAGTGAAGGCATCCCATGGTCAGATTCCATGAGCCCCAATTCATCACGGTCGTGATGGAAAATAAAAGCGCTCCCTTTTCCCTTATGCTCAGGCTTGGGTTGATGGCAGGAATTTTCACCGCATGATAGTTGTCATGATTGGATCCGTGCCGACGGTTTCTAATCCTTGTCGTTTTGCGGACGAATCAGACGATCGACGTTACTCCACTATGGTGCACGTGGACGCCACTAGTGAAGGCATCCCATGGTCAAATTGCATGCATTAACATTTGATGGGTATTATCCATGAGCCCCATTCATCACGGTCCCGATGGATAATAAAATCGCTCCCTTTTTCCCTTACGCTTAGGCTTGGGTTGATGGCAGGAATTTTCACCGCAGGATCATTGTCCTGATTGGATCCGTGCCAATGGTCGTCGATCCTTGCCATTTTGCGGACGGATCAGATGGTCGGCATTACTCCGCTATCGTGCATGGATGGTAGCATACTTCAGCCATCTGTTTTCATGGAGAAAGGAGAACAACCTTCCTGTTAATAGAATTGAAGCCTTTCTCTTGTGAGGGCCTAGAGTAAGGTTCGATTGTAATCCTTGTGATACATGGGTCGCTACTACGTGACAACAGTGGGATGGATAATTCTTTGAAATCCAAAGAATTTGATTCTATCTTATCTATTGCATACCCTTTTTTTTATCATTATCAGATTCTTACTATTTACTAACTAAATTATACATAGACTATGATTTTATCTTATCTTTTGAATCTCTTCTCTATCATTATCACAAAGCAAACTAATTACGAAAGCATGCTCATAATGCGAGAAAGAGAATCGGAACCAAAAGCTCTGATACCAATGTTATATTTAAAATAACAATTTGAAATCCAAACCTTGTTTGAAGAAGCGGATCGTATTCGTCCTCTTTCTCTAATGATCTTGCTTGATCCAAGTATGATTACAAGATGAACCACACTTTGTTTTTACAGGTTAAATGCCTCTGTGATCGTCTTCCAGGTTTATCTATTTTTTTCAAGGTATCCCTGTTTCAAGAGGAAGAGTGTATATATTCTAAAAAGAAACAAAGTTGATCCCCTCGTTCTCATAACCGAGACCCACATCAGTTTTCACAACCACCTACTACCCTGTTAACCATTGGGTAAGTGGATACATTCTGGTCAAGTTTGACCCATCATGGGCGGATACGACTCCAGTTTGTAACAGTCCAAATCAGTAGTATGGTCAGCTTTTATAAAGTCAGATAATAGATCTAAAAAGTTATTAATATATAAAATTGTTGCTGCCAAATCATCCTCTTTGAACGTCGGGTAAGGACGGGAGTTCAAAAGACAACAAAGACTTCTCTAAAAATCCTCGAACGCCTCCTCCTCATATGGAATCCTGCAAGGAAGTCCCCGAGGACCGGTTGTTTCGATGGGGACCCTTGATGCTCAAGTGAGTAACTTACGAAACAATGATGAGAAGTGGACTAAAAGACTTAGCCCAAAGAACTTGAAGTTCATATTCCTTTTCTCGTTATGAGCGAAGGTTCTTATATCTGTTAGGAAGTCCCTCTTACCCTTTTTGGAAGGTTGTTGAATCTGAGACATTATCGCCTAGCGAAGGATAAGCGGCAAGGCTGACAAGGACAGGTCGCAACCATTTTTGAGTTTGTCAGGGATAGCCTGGCCTGCCATCTTTATGTTAGATGCGGCGCTGCAGGTGGTAGGTTGGCCTGATCACATCGGGCATGCGTTATAACTGACAGTGATCATGTGGAGTCGCAGGAGATTAGTGGGTCACGTGAGGCTTAATTATGATGAATTTAAAAAATATAATAAAGCCCTAAATTACAACGTGAGGCTTAATTATGACGAAGTGAAGTGAGATTTAGTTACCAACCTGAATGGAACATTGATTTCCATACAGGAGAAAGAAATAATTCAACAGGGCAGAGTAGATGTGGATAGAGAAGAGTGCTTATGAGCTTAGACAGAGGAGGATGTCAGGAAGAGAGTTCCTGTAGAGAGAACTTACAGCTTTGAGCAATAAATTTTGATATGTTGAAGCAGGAATTATGCCATGCAGTAATGGAAAACATATTTGGGCCGAATGTGAAAGTTATAGAATTGCAGATGAGCGTTGCAAAGGTCCATTGAAGAAGAGAGACCATAAAGGGAATCAAGTTCCTTTAGCCTTATTTGCAGCTAAATTAAACTTAGGTTTGGTAAGTAAGAATTTTATCCGCAATCAATAGACAAATGCATGGCAATCAACTTCAGCAGCAAATCTGGATTAATTTTAACGGTAGAAACTGACAGAAGATTCTGGTTAATTCCCTAAGAAATGAGCATCTGGACTTTTCTTGCAGGCAGGGGAAAGAATCTGACAGAATTGAGTGCTAGAAAGTTTTATAGCACGACATCACTACGTTGTTGCTTTTAGGAAACTTCCACTCGCTACAAGGCATTAGCCTCTTCAAAAATAGCAGAACTAACATTGCAAGCCCGTATAGACTGTCACGAAACGGTTGTCCGTCAACATGCTGACAAATTTCGAATGAATTGATTGAACGAGAATGAGCTTAGAAACGATTTTTCTTACCTGCTGAGAAGCAGCAAGACGCAATACCAAATTGTCAAAACCTTCAGCGTCATGGCTTATTCTATTGTTTTGAGCGTGGCAGCACGCAATTGGTTGTCACCTGCTAGAAGGTTGAAAGGTAACCATATCACTACAAGGTTGAAAGGTCACAGATCCATTTAAAACGGCCATGTTAAAGCCTCGGGTGGGTTCCGTGTTGGATGGGGGCACAAGTTTTTAAAGATTCTGTCGGATTAGCTGAGCGCATTTGGAAGGCATGAAGTTCACAGATATTTCAGAGCATGAGGTGGAAAGATCATTGACTTTCACAACACAAAATACTATTGATTGAAATGAACGGGTTCTGGATTTAACTTTCATGTTCAAACAATTTTTGCCACTTCTCATTATGGTATCTGTTAGGCTTGCTTCTCATCTAGGCATTGCAACTAGACAATAGAGTAAAGCTGCTTTGATTTTTTTTTTTAATATTAAAGGAGCCTTGTTGCAGTGTTAAGACCTTTTTTTTTGGGTGTGCAACTGGCAGTTATAAATAATTGGATTTTGTTATTGATGATGCGAGATATGCCTTGTGATTATGGACATTATTGAATTATAGATCAGTGTAGCAATGGTCTAATAAGAGGCTATAAGTGAACCAAGCTTCTCAAGCCCTAAACACTATTTACAATGCCTTCCTTCTGGTAAGAAATTATAACTTTCTCTACAAGTAATAGATAGATGGATGACAATCAACTTCTTCAACATATTTGGTATTATTTCAACAAAAGAAAAGTGCTGAATATTCCTGTTGATACCAAATAAATGAGCATCTGGATATGCGTATATTGCAGAGCTGAATAACAGAGAATCAATCACATAAGAGTGAACTTGGTCTGTGTCTGTTACCCCAGGAGAAACCACAATACTCAATTACAGATGTCCAAGAGTGGCAGGATGGCATGGTTGTCACCTGCTAGTAGGTTGGAAGACTCCAGATCACTAGCAGGTTAATGAACTGCAAGTTGCAAAACAGCAGCTCTCCGTAGGCATCTATCATACAGTTGAATGTACATAGGCATAAGAAAACCACAAGCTTAGTCTGATTGAAAAATCAAACTATTTTAAGTCATGGATATGGACAGACAAGACTTGAGGAATAGAATGCAGAAAATACCTATGCTTCTTGCTCGAAAGCATTATTTGTACTGGAATTAAAAGAAGAAGAAGAAGAAGCTTCAATAACAAAAATCTCCCACCAAGAGATGGCAATTCACCAATTTGCAATTACCTGATTCATTAATGCAGGTTATTTTACATACTTCTCACGATCAAAAAGCAAATGACAATTCCCAAACACAAGCTGATGAAAAACACTCTTTGAATGTCTAGTCATCAGCTGCTGATGAAAATGGATATGCAGCATGCGAAGAAGGGACCTTTAAGCATCTTGCTACAATCTGAAACCATAGTTGTGATGAAGTATGTCAAAACCCCTGGAAGGCATCTGTATTAAGCTTGTTGACTGGAAGATAAAGACAACATGGAAACTTAAGAGAAAGAGCAGCCTGAAGCCATAATTCTTACAGATTTGGCAATCTGAAGGGAACCGTTTGTTATTCCGAGTTCACCTTCTTGCACCAGTAGTCTGATTATATTCAAACATGAACGTTCATTTAACTAGCTATCATGAGAAAAGGCTGACACTTCTCATGACATCTGCCACATATATGAAATGGGACTTCGCACTTGGTGATTCTCATTATTCCATGTGATCCAACCAAATGCCATATCTGTTGGGTTTCCTTCCTTCTTTGATGCGAATGTAACAGTGTACTTCAGCTTCTCTCCCACCTGTTTAAATACAAGCTTTGTGGTTTAACACTCACACTCACACTGGGAGGCCCGCTATATGTCAGTTTGTACACAGAACTTGCCAGGCCAACATTTGTGAGCTCCCGGCTGTACCTTACAATACTACGTGATTTTTACCAAATATGACTGAGAATGAGGGGTAGTTTAGATTGCCTGGGTCTGATAGCTTTCGTGAGCATGTGTGTTGGGGCTTCTAGAAATGGATTGGATGTGATCGCTTGAGTAGTCTAAAGAGCATAAGAAAGCAATGTAGCCTTCGGTAGTGATGTCAAAGACGAGACCTGGGGAGAGGGCCTTCTGAGGATCCACATAACCAGAGCCATAAGCCCATGGGTTTGCATTTGAGCCTTCAGCGGCATCATGGATGAGGGATCCAGTGTTGTCGACAGTGTATGCTGTGGTCATGAGTGCAGACTTGATGGCACTGGGGCTCCAGTCAGGGTGTGCAGCCTTGAGCAATGCTGCAACACCACTGATGTGCGGGCATGACATTGATGTACCTGAACATATAGTAAACGGATCACAAAATGAGTAAAGATAAATTAAGTGTGAAATATTTTTTCAATAGAAAATTACATGTGAAATAATAACAAATTAATATCATCTGAAAAAAAGAGTTTGCACTTCATGGACAACATTAATACTAGATAACACTTAAGGTATATTTGGTCAGTAATAAATGCACTAAACATAACTAGCATCCCCTGTGTTTGATTATTTTGTAAACATAATGTTCCAGCTAAATGACCAAAATAGAAAACATTCTGTTATTTTCTTATTATTTGGGAATGAAGATAAGATTATGGTATTATTATGTGCAGCCTCCCAATCAACCTCTGAGTCTAAACCCTTTCCATAGTGATATCCACATAGACAAGCAATATGACTGAAAATAATTAAAACATTTATCCGCATCTCACCATGGTATAAGAACTGTGCATGATTACTCTTGTCTATCGACATGTTCTTGTATCCTCTTCACCTGATATGCCATCCTCTTGACTAAAGCCTGACTATATACACACAAATGCGCACACATATGTATGTACATAGATACATATGCATGTATATATGCATACATACATACATACTATATGTATATGGGTCTCTATCTTATCTCCATTTTAAGATGTCATCTCAGCTTGTTCTCAGATAGTACTATGTTCTTTGCCATTCAGAACTTCTCATTGTGCTGCATGATCATGATAATGAAGGTGTTTTGACCTATCTATTACCTCAGATTTATTTCCTTCAGAAAGAAATTTTCGCAACTCATCTGAACTAAGTCCTGCCCACAATGCTTGGCAGGAACAGCAGGAGCAGCCTCAGATTTTGCTTGAATAAATTCTAGTTGTTTCCAACATAGCTGCTGTTGACTACTGATGCTGTATGGATGATGCTCAAATATCAAATTACTGTCTGCTGCCTACTTTAAAGAAGTTAAGCTACAGCTTTACCCTGAAATATAAATATTATAGAAACACTCCTCTATCTTTGACTGTGCTTAAAATATTAGATGACGGATCGCACAGAAGGGAGGTGAAAGAAAACAAATAAGACCAGAATACTACTGGTAATTGTAGCAGGAACATTTATCTGTCCCTGCAGCCGTGTTACAGTGCTAGCCTGGTAGGATCTACCGGTTAGGGTCCTGCAATTGTAATTTGCAGATATTGGATCTGACTACTAGAGTCCAGCCACTGTAATTTGCAGAAGATATCATGCTACTATTCACAACATATTTCATGCATTCTCAGTGGGACTGCATTTGATATTCATGTTATTTTTGTAATGCAACCAACATCATTTCTGTCGTAATATCCATTGTGAGTCCATATGCAACTCTTGTTACCGCCAACTGAGGTAATTTCTGCATTCTTGGTAGTGTTGGCAGGATGCGCTGTCACATCAACTACCTCCCATAATGATGGAATTGATATTTATTTGACTTTTTATATGCTTCGCTTCCAGCTGAACTGGATAACTTGTTTTGTATAACACAACTATTATAACCAAGACTTCAAGTGCTGTGGATGTTCCGGATCCTAGTTGTATTAAGCACTCAAGTACCCAATGTGGATGTGGTCGTGATCATTCTACCAATGCCATTACCATCAACAATACAAGCATGCCCAATGAAGTGGTGAAGTTCGTAAATGCTTTGGTTACTTTTTTAATGAGTTGTTGGCAAATGTCGACTCAGTTGTATTCACTTGTCATGCAATGCATTAACCTATAAACAATCACCTCTCTCCAAATTCTGATGACCATGAGTTAACTTGTTGACCAAACACTTTATCTCAAATTTTCATATTACTAAAGAACATGCTCTCAAACATATTATTTCTTTTTAATATGAATCATAGTGAAAATTAAAATGTTCATCTAAGGTTGTATCACCTTTTAGGCAATAAAAATGATTCTACATGAAACATAAAGCATGTTTGCTCTGAAACACTCAAACTACCTTCAAACAGTCCAGTGTTAGTTTTGAGGACAGATTTGTTTTGGCCATTTCTTTAATTCAAAATATTATTGCCAGAGCTTTAATTCTTGAAGCCCACTCTTGTTTGTTGGTCCTTAGGATTTAAAAATAGAATGTCCCCTCAATTTAAGAGTGCAACATTCCCTTGTTCTTGGCTTTAGGCCAATCCAATCAACTGGTGTAATCTGAAAAATTGATGAGATTCACATGGTCTACCTACACACAAAAATTTCTTCATTTTTGCCTAAATTCTACATGCACCAAATCAAAATATTCATTCAAGGTCCTATCAGCTAGAAGAATAACCTTTCATAGGCAAAGCAACACTGTTTTAAGTCAAAAGTAATATTATCTTTGAATTGAAGCACTTAAAACTATCCTAAAAGAGCCAAAAATTTGTATAGTTGAGTTTATGACTTTCATCACATAGTGGAAAGCAAAAGGCCATGTCCAGGGTTTAAAGTTCAGGTTCTGTCAATATTTTAATGTGTTATGAGTTGAATGTCTATCCTTTATGACCAAGATCAAAATGTCTATCCATCCATTTAAGATTGTCACCTCATAGGGTGATATTCTCAGCAAACAACACTGGTTTGAGTGAAAAATAATTATATCTTTGCTTTGAAGCTTCTGAAACTAAGCTGAAGCAGTCCAGTACTTAGTCCCACATCAGAGAGAACCATGTCCAAGGCTTATGAGTTCAGTTATTTGGTCTATATTTCAATTAGTTCTGAATCAGAAGATCCCTTTTCACTTCTCATTGAAATCCTGTGTTGCCAAACTCTATATCTCCTTTTGTGGTTGTTCCTCTGAAAAGCCACAAGAGGTAATTGGATTTGATAAATCTATGCAACGAAAGAAAAAGAAAATAAAGAACATGAACTTGGTATTGAAACTTTGCACGCTTGTCATAATTTAGCAAGACCAAAATCACACCAATTCCTTTGGAAGCATGAGAAGTTCTGAAAATCATCATCTATTTCTAAAATCTAGCAAAATAGTGACTGATTACCAAACAGACGCTTCTGGTATCAAGACAAAGTCCAACAACATGCCATCAGTTTTATAACTGGAAGGCTAATCTCAAAGACTACAATTTGGTAAATCAGGAGGCACAAAAAAAAATAAAAAAAACGAAGGCTATTTAACAATTTGTTCCCAAAATAAAATAAGGATTATTAATTCTCCAGTTGGATGGCCAGAATTGTATAAGAAAGATGAGCTACAGAGAACTTTTCATATTTTCAGCGATAGGATTGAAATGAATCCAATTCTTAAGAAGAAATATAGAAAAAAAAAAAAAGAATCTATATGAATGAGCAGTAGAAATTATACTTACCTGACATGATGTTGAACGCCGGCCTGCGCTCATCCTTCGCTAATCCAGTAGGCCCGGCCGCCCCAGACCAACCTGCCAATATGTTTACTCCTGGTCCGATCAAATCCGGCTTGAGCAACTCCGGCACCACCACGTTTGGCCCTCTCGAGCTGAACGCCGCCACCACCGGCGACGGGTGCACATCAATCACAGTTCCTCCGAAGCTCAGCACCACCATCGAGTTGGCATCGGACTGCACATATTCCCGGATCTGATCCCCACCCTTCGCCCCTACGGCCACCGCAGGTAGCAGGTGACTGTCCGCAACAAGCTCCTCCCCATTGGCAGCGGAATTGGCCAGTATCATCCCCACCCCGCCGGCCTCCTTCACCACCTCACCCTTCTCCACCGTGCGTTGATCCCGCGATCGCAGAACACCACCTTCCCCTTCACCCCCGCCGGGTCCAACGTCCCGGGCAGGCAGAATTTGCTCGTATTACTCCCGACCTGTGCGCCCTTCCCATACACGATGGAGACCATTTTCTTCCCCATCCCCTCCCCGCTATAAAGCGACACGCCGGCGTACCGCTTGCCGTTGCCCAGCTCGGCATAGGCCGGGAAATCCCGGTCAAGAGTGCCAGCACCGACCGTGGCGATCCACGGGGCCGTGTTGGTGATGGGAGCGGGAGGGCCCGCCGTTCCCCGCAGAGCAGGCGGCGAAGATGCCGCGCTGGACCGCGGAGAACGCTCCCATGGCGATCGGGTCCCGCGAGTAGGGTGCGGACCCGCCGCCGAGGGAGAGGGAGAGAATGTCGACGCCATCCTCGATGGCCTGGTCCATCCCAGCGAGGATGTCCGAGCCATAGCAGCCGTTGGTCCAGCAAACCTTGTAGGCTGCTATCCGGGCTCCGGGCGCCATGCCTCGGGCGGTGCCCGGGGCGTAGCCCAGGAGGCTGGCGTTGGCGACAGGAGAGCCTGCGGCAGTGGACGCCGTGTGGGTCCCGTGGCCGTCCTGGTCGCGGGGGGAGGTGCGGTCCCGCCCGCCAGCCCCCGGGCGGTGCGGAAACCGCGGGAGAAGCTGCGGGCGCCAATGAGCTTGCGATTGCAGAGAGACGGGGAGAAGTTGGGGCCGGACTCGCACGCACCGCGCCACCGGGAGGGGACGGAAGGGAGGCCGGCGTCGGAGAAGCTAGCAGACTCTGGCCAGACACCGGTGTCGAGGACGCCGATGATGACGTCTCCGCCGCCGTCGCCGCCGACGGCAGCGGAGCTGTGGTGGTGGGAGGAGGAAGGGGGCCAAGGGGGAGGCCGAGGAAGAGGGGGGAGCGGGTGGTGAGGATTGGATAGAGGGGGTCGGGTTGGACGTGGAGGACAGCAGGGGAGCGACGGAGGAGAGGGAGGTGGTGGGGGAGGAGGTGGGCGGCGAAGCCGTGGAAGGCGGCGGAGTAGGAGTAGAGGAGGTGGCGGGACGGGTCGATGGAAAGGGACTGGAGGTGGGCCCTGTACCACATGGCATGGGTTGGGTGGGCCGAGGGTTTGTGGGCCGGATTCATGTAGACGATGTAAGTCTGGTTACAGGAAACTAGAGATGGTGCCAAGGAAGTGACGAAGAGGAGAGGAAGAAGAATGGCGCCGAGCATCCTGAACCCCAGAGAGGAGAAGGAAGGTGGAGGATGGAGAGGGGAAGGGGGAGAAAGGAGTGCTGCGTTAGTTCAGGAGAGGTTTTAGTTTGGTAAGTAAAGAGTAGGTTTGGGAGAAGGAAGTTGTGGAATGAAATCGGTGTTGGCTCAGATATAAGGAGGTTGGTCGGGAGAGAGAAGGAGAAGATAGGGAAAGGAAGAGAGCAGGAGGACCGCGTAACGCTTTCTTCATTTCGGATGCAATCCCTGGACGGACGACGGGGAGAATAAAAAGTGATCAGAAGCGTGGATGTACTTTAAAATACAAAGAGAGAGAGAGAGAGAGAGAGGCTGTGGGATAGTAATTTTTTTCGTTTATCCGGCTGGTTTCCTTGAAGAATTTTCGATGAACGGTATTCTTCGTTTCATTCCCATTTATTCATCTTTATTTTATTAATTTATATAATATATTTAAATTTTTAATATATATATTTATATATTATATTTATAAATATAATTAAAATTTAATAATCATTTCTTAACTGATTTGTTACTATGTTAAAGTTAATGTATTAGATGTATGAATATAAATGATTGGTTGTTGGCAATTGATCTATTTTATTCTATTTTTTTTTTTATTTTTAATAAATTATAAATTTAATAAAATAATTTTATTTTTTTTATGTATAAATAAATGGATATTATTTGTTCAATCTGAACATCTTCGCCTCCATTTCGTTAAGTATAACAGCTTAATAACAAAGAATGTGAAGATTTTTTTTTAATAGAGATGGGGATTGATATAGACCATTCCAAGCCATATGTGGACGGTTGCCATTCCTACCGTCTAGGCAAAAGGGAAATGGGTGCGAGGATGAAATGGGCCCCTCCTGGCTGAAAGAACTCAACTTCCTCTGAAAAGAGAGGGAAATATGAATTGTAGGATTTTGGAAAGGTTATAGATAGGGATGCCAGGATGGGTCCGTTGTGGAGCAAAAAAGATAATGAGAGGGGAGGTGGAAACTGGGGGAGCGAGAAGGGGAATGTCTTGCGTTAAATTCAGAACTGTAGTCCATGCTAAGATTAATTTTAGGTGCAGAGGGAGACAAGCTGGCGCTCATGTTTTTGGCTCGGTCGCTCTCAAGTGCGGTGTCAGTGACGGTCGAATAGATTGGATAAATATGATGTGCTTTGGACCAACTATAAGCGAGTCCAAGACCAGAGCTGGCATGAGGGAGGCGTCGATGAATATTAACCTTTAGGTTTGTTATATTTGCATGAATGCCACCATCGCTTGAGCACTACTAGAAAATTAACTTAAAATCCCTCATCATCTTGATCGTGATAGTTGGGATAGCTATTCCGACCCATAAAGCAGAGGGCAGGCCCATCTAAAGATTATTTTTATTTCTACCGATGAATATAGAAATAAGTTTATCTCCATCTCACTCTATTAATCCTATATCTTAGTATTATTATAATATCCTTATGTATTTTTATCTATAAGATTTTTTTCATAACTGATAAAAGCGAGGGAATGAAGATGAAAATTTATCATTAATAAGATAGAAATAAAATTTTCTCTATTGGTGAAAATAAGGATAGAGATTAAAATCTGCACTTTCACTTTTTTTTTTTTTCATCCTTGTATGAAAGTTCTATTCTTCTCTTGACAATTATAAATTGGATGCGATTGAGAACATCAAATTTGAAGCAAAAATATAATAATTTTAATTAATTATATATATATATATATACTGATTTTGATCCAACATCATCAAGATATGCCGCTAATTTTACTTGTCTACTTTTTAAATGCTTAATCAAAAAGTTCAATCTATTAATTGGGTCAAGCTTTGATCATGCAAATATATGTCTAATTTTAAAAGATGCTAGTATCAAAAACATAAATTTATTACCAAGACTCAACAAAAGCATTGCTGTCTAATTGTCTCCTTATTGTTGACAAGAATGCCTCGTTTTGATTCACATGAGATAATAAACTATAACATAGCATTTACAACTTATTAAGGCCCCAGTGGAACATGTTCTTGAATTATATATTAAAAAGTGTCCATCCAAACAAGCCCTTAACATTGAGAGTGAGCTTGCTATCCATGGTTGAGATACAAACTATAAACAGGCCCTTATAAGTGTTCCCTGTAAATAAAGTCTGCGATAGAGGCATTGGGGCAGCCGAAGGTGGCCAAGATTTGTTCACGATTTGTTCAAGATTTGTTCTTCCACCTGTGACTTGCTCTTTGGAAGCGAGCCTCACGCCAACAATGGATGAGTTTTCTCGCTGCGGCCGATCGAAACCATCAAGAAGCTCGCGTGTTTATTGCGCGTGGTTGGCCCACCAGACACCACGCCGGACCCCACGTCCCACGGGTGCGGCACGTCATGGCAGCATTATAAAAGCATCTCGACCTTTAAAAGGATATATATATATATACATAGATATGTCTAATGATATTTGGTTTATCAAAAAAAAAAAAAAAAAAATGATGCACACTTCCCTCCATTTTAATGTCTAAAATGGCTCGCCCACTTTAGCCCTTCTTTCTTGGGTCAATGATCCTGAACGGTCCCCTCAAGATCTCATGGCCATCACTTGGATTTTGTGTCAAAAGATTTACATGTCGAAATCTCAAGTATTTGTTTTTGTTTACACAAGGTGGCCTCACACGAATTAGCCGATGGGATCTCATTGTAGAATATGATTTAGATACCTATTAAACAATAATTTTAGTCATACAAGCGTACCATATAATACAATTACAAATGATTAATTAAAGCACGCACATCAGCACAGGAGCAAGCGCAAAACTACGTAAGCTGCACCATTCCTTCTTATTGATTCATATACATACGATATTCATTAAAAAATGTTAAGACATTCATTAAAAAAAAGCTGAACGAGTATTAATGCATATTATATAGCTTTTTTTTTTTAAAATTTATATGCATACATATTTTCTGAGTGAGTATCGTAATTTTATAACTATATTATTGTAAATTTACAACTAAGATGTCATAATTTTTTTTTTTTTACTTTATGAATGGATGTCTTAATTTTATAATTACGTGAAATTTAAAACTAAGGTGTCGTAATTTTTTTTTTACTTTCTGAATAGATGTCTTAATTTTATAACTACGATATCGTAATTTAAAATTAAAATATAATTTTTTTTTTCAAAATATTATAAAATTATTTTAATATTTTTAATTAATATATATATATATATATATATATATATATATATATATATATATATATATATATATATATATATATAATAAAAAATGATATAATTTACTGCGGCACCGAATGCAATGTATAAAATCTTTTCTTAAGTTTTAAGTACTCTTCTTTTAAGGCCCATATGGCCTACCATATGTTTGAACGCAGCGGCTAGTGCATCCAACGGTCAAATAGTATCAACATTAGAATTATTATAATCTGGGCACGGCCGCACTATAGTAAGCCGTTGGGGTGGACCATCCTACTAAGCGTGGGTACGGCCCATCAATAATAACATCACGAACTCGCGAGGGCAAAGCAAGTTGGTGCTGTCCAGCCCCACTTTTTAAAGTGGCCTTCTAGGGATTATTGGTTGGTGCAGGCAGAGTCCTTGTCACCAACCACCAAACTCACATGGTTATTAAAAAAAAAAGTTCACTCAACCCAATGGCATGTACTCAAGCGTTTGTGCTCATCTCCCTGCGACATGATCATGCCGTTGGAATGGCGTAACTCGAATGCTTCATGGCTATGTTTAATTCACTCTTTCACCCTATTGAAATTATTAGGGGGCATTTGCCACTTACCACTAATAATGTTCAACTAGTGCTCCCAATCAGCAGTGTATTACTGTAGCAGTGTTCTTCTCCTTTGGTCTGCTTTAAGATTGGTGCACCGACTCTCTGCAGATCTGGTGATCTTCGTTCTCTTGAGTGCTTGCAGTTTGGATCTGGTTCCCTGCCCTCCCCCTCCGGTCCTATGGCTTCAGATGGTGGTTCCGATGGCCGGATTCCTAGGCGACGGGCATCGAAAACGAGCTTTCACTGGGTTTCATCTTCTCCGATGCCGACCGAGGTAGCGTTGCTGGAGGCCCGTTACCCTGACGTGGTCCAAGTCCCGGTGGCGGAGCTAGAGGCAGAATCAATGGAATGGCAATAATGGGCTGTGTTGGTGAGGACATTCCACCGGTGGGTTCCAGTGGAGGCTTTTCTCAGGGAATTCCGGCGTGGTGGCATTCCAAGAGAAATCATTCCCCTTAGCTTGGCGTACCGGTGCCACATCTTTTGTTTGCCGACTCTACCGCCCGTGACATGGTGCTGAATCATCCATGGATTGTAAACGGACAGCCGGTTGCATCTGAAATTTGGAGGCCGGAGTTTTTTCCGGCGGCGGACGCTGTTACGTCGGCTCTCCTGTGGATTAGATTGCCTAACCTCCCGATCGAATACTGGAGGGAGGAGATCCTCAGCGAGATCGTTGCGCCGATTGGCCATTTCTTGTTTGCTGACGCAGCGACTCTGGCGAGGAACAGGGGTGCTTATGCCCGGGTCTGTGCCCGTGTCGAGCTCCGGTCTCCTCTCCGGCCGGGGTCTCGGCTGAGGGGCTTGTCAGGGCCATTCTGGCAACAGTACGTCTACGAGTGTCTGGAGGGTATATGCCAGCATTGTGGCTCGTTGCATCTTTGCGGTGGCTGTTCTTCATTGGTAAGCTTTGTTGCTCAGTCATCTTCGGAAGCACCCCTGTTCGGTTCCTGGATGGCAGCAATCCGTCAGCGCTCCGTGGCTCAGGGCTCTCAGGCGGAGACTAGGGGAATCTGATGAAGGAAAAAGCCCCAGTGTTCCCTGCTCCCCATCCCATGGCTTCATCTTCGTCCTCTGCTCGGCGGTCTTGGCTAAGGGGTGGGCTGCGCCGTCGAAGCTAGCTCATCGGCGAGGTGCTCGTGGCCAGAAGGTCCCAGATTCGATTCCTGAGGATTCGGGAATGGCTAAAGGAAAAATAACGAAGGAGGGTTCTGTGAATGTCAGCGTGCCGGAGTCTTCTGGGCGTGCCGGTTTATCTGAGGGGGCATCAGCAATGTCTCAGCTGTTTCAGAAATTCAACAGATTGAGGCTGATTTCTCCCAATCCCTGCTGTCCAAGAACCCTTTTGCTTCTCTTGGTGTTGAATCTAGTGATGCTAGTCCATCGGGGAGCAGGGATGCTTGTCCGGGTCCCCTCAAGCGGGCCCGTCCAGCGGAGTACTTGGCCCCTCGACTAGTCACTAAAAAAGTTATAAAGAAGGGCAAAGGTTGTGCTTCTTCCTCCAAAACCAAACAGGTCAAATCGGATGGTCCCGTTCATTCGACCGCTGCTCTAGGGTTATCTACTGTGAGTCCGGATAAGGGTCTGGTGGGTGCAACGGCCCAGTCTTTTAGGACCGCAGCTCCTCTTCCCTCGCGGATATCCTAGGCCATGGGATAGATCCAAGATCCATCGACCAATCTTCTCGGTCTGAGGAGGCTCAAGCTTCGATGATATGCATTTCACATATCCCTGAAGTTGTCACTCGCTCTGAGTGCCTTCCTGATAGTGCCATGGCAGAAGTCCTGGGGGGGGCCAGATTCCTCTTCCTGCTAAATGAAGATTCTTGTTTGGAATGTTCGAGGAGCTCGAAAGCCGTCGTTTCGATCCTCTTTTGGCAGATTGATGCAAATTCATAACTTCGATATTTGTGTTCTTTTAGAAACTAGGTTGTCGGGGGAAGGTTTGGCCTGGTTTCGGAGACAGATTGTTTGTGCTTGGTCCACGGTTGCGGTTGAGGCTGTGGGCCTATCTGGTGGTATTATTGCCATCTGGCGTCCCTCCGTTGTTACGATTGATGTGGCTCATCAAAGTAACCAGCATCTTGGCCTTATTGTGTCTGAGGGGTCTGTTGACCCTTGGCTTCTCTTGGTTGTTTATGCCAGTAATGATTACCGGGTAAGACGGACTTTATGGTCTGATCTTCTTCCCCTCCTTGCCCAGGGCCTTCCTACCATTGTTGCTGGAGACTTCAACTGTATCTCTGATGTTAGTGAAAAACGTGGGGGTAGAAGGGTCACTGGTACAGCTGATATCTCTGAATTCAGGGCTTTTATCAGTTCTGCTGGTCTTTTGGACCTAGGATTCTCGGGCCCGCAATTCACCTGGTGTAACAACCGTCAGGGCTCAGCTAGGGTTTGGAGAGACTTGATAGAGCATTGGCTTCGGCTCAATGGCTTCAGAAATTCCCCTCTGTCTCTGTTACTCATCTCTAGAGGATTGCTTCTGATCACTGCCCTGTTCTTATATCTACAGAGGTTGATCATTATCAGCGGAGGCAGTTCAGATTTGAGCAGTTTTGGCTTACGTATCCGGTAGCCCGGGCTATCATCACCCAGATCTGGCACCTTCCTATCCGGGGTAATGCTGTTTATCATCTTTCTCGTCATCTTTTGCTGACTAAACGAAGGCTGGCCAGATGGAACAGAATGGAGGTTGGTGATTTGATTAGACAGGTGGAAGTACTTGAAGCTGAAATTAGTGCTCTGCAGGCTAAGGAGGATCAGGAGGGTATCCTATTGGACTCTGACCTATCTGCTCTTCGGGCCAAGCTTGCTTTACACCACTCTCTTCTCACCCAGCAGGAAATCTATTGGAGGCAACGGTCCAGGATCCAGTGGATCCGCGAAGGTGACCGTAACACCAGATTTTTCCATCAGGTCACCCTGAAGCGTCGTGCTACGAACATGATTCGCAGAGTTGCTGATGATTCGGGTCTCTATCATGAGGATTTTCCTTCGATTCGTGACCAGCTTCTTCGCTTCTTTAAGGCCAGATGGTTGGAGTCCTCTGGATTAGGTTCTCCGGTCATTCAGGTCCCTGTGTCTAGGAAGGTCTCCTCTCTGGAAAATGATATGCTTATCCGTTCTGTCACTGATGATGAGATTCGTTTGGCGTTATGGGAGCTTGGGTTGGATAAGGCCCCAGGGCCTGACGGATTTCCGCCATTCTTCTTTCGTCATTACTGGGACATTGTTGGTTCAGAGGTGACTCAGGCTATTCATTTTGTCTTTCAAGCCAAGGCCATCCCTAGTGAGTGGAACCAGACTCTTATCACTCTTGTGCCCAAATGCAATGATGCTTCCCTCCCTCAGCAATTTCGGCCTATTAGTCTCTGTACTACTCTGTACAAGATTTGTGCTCGTCTTCTGGCTGGCCGTCTCCGCCGGTGATTCCCCGCCTTATTGCAGTGGAACAGGGGGCGTTTATTCGTGGGCATAGTATTTCGGATAATGTCTGATTGCGCAGGAGTTTATGTATAATCTTCAGCGTGCCCCGGCCAGACAGTGCCTTATGGCGGTGAAGCTGGATATGAAAGAGCCTATGACAGACTCAGCTGGGCCTTCCTGAATCACTCCCTTCAGGAGTTTGGTTTTGATGATCAGTTCATTGATTGGATTATGGCTTGCATTCAGAGGCCTTCCTTCTCGCTGATCATAAATGGGAGTCTGACTGAATTTTTTCACTCTTCGGTGGGTTGCGTCAGGGATGTCCTCTATCCCCCCTTCTGTTTATTTTGGCGGCTGACGATCTTTCCCGTGCCTTCTATAAGGCTCAGGCCGATCATAGTATTGCCCCTTTTATGGCCAGCCCTAGGGGTCCTGCGATATCTCATCTTCTTTTCGCTGATGATTGTATTTTGTTGGGTATGGCTTCTATGCCAACGCTTCTTCCTTCGCAGATATTATTCAGCGGTATTGCCAGGCTTCGGGTCAGAAGTCAATGTTTCCAAGTCTTCTATTTGTTTAAGCCCGAAGACTGCTAGAGCTACCAGGCAGCTATAGCCCAATTACTGGTATCTCTTCTCAGTCTGACCGATTACAGTACTTGGGGGTTCCTATGACCGGTCGTCATCCTCATTGTGCAGACTATTCTGCCCTGGAGTTGAGAGTTCGGAAGCGCATTGAGGGGTGGCAGGTTACGAGATTATCTATGATGGCCAGGGTTACTATCATTCGGTCAATCCTTTTTCTCTTCCTATGTATCTTCTTTCCAATGCTGCCATCCCATTAACTTGCCTTAGGAGAATCGAGAGATGCTTCAGGATTTCCTTTGGGCTTCTATGCAGGATGGGCATGGTATCCACCTTATATCTTGGGAGAGGATTTGTATGCCGATCCATAAAGGCGGTCTTGGTATTCAGTCGTTGGCAGTCAGAAGGGAGGCCCTATTGGCCAAGCATGCCTCACAGTTCATCCTCGAGCCGCAATGTCTCTGGAGTTCTTTAATGTGCGCGAGATATGGTGATTGGTCTTCCTCAGTGCAAATTCAGTCTTCTCGGCGTTATTCTTCCTTTTGAAAGAGGTGTGTCGCTATGGTAGCTCCATTCAGAATAACACCTCGTGGATGATTGGAGATGGCTCTTCCATCGATGTTATCCAGGATACCTGGTTTTCAGACATACCTCTTTCTCGTTGGCCTTCCTTCTTTAGTATTGACATTCCAAGGAGTATGACGGTTAAGAATTTGCTCTCTTCTGATACTCCCTCTTGGGATGCCCCGATGGTGACCTTTATTTGGTATTGAGCTCTCTCGCCGGATCCTGTCCATTCCGCTCACCCCGGGTCTATCTACGGATATCAGACTTTGGAGGAGATCTTGCCTATCCAGGGCCCCCACAAAGGATCTTGTGCAGTTATTCAGGCCGCAATCTCAGGGGTCAGTGGAGGCTGTGTGGATCTGGAAGCTTCCCATTCTTCCTAGGATCCAGCTCTTCATATGGAAGCTTTTGTGGGAATGCCTTCCTACTTGTGCATTGCTGGTGAGGAGGGGAGTGCCTATCCATCCTACATGTCCGTTATGCGGTTTGGAGGCGGAGACCTCGGCTCATGCCATTTTCTCTTGTCCTAGAGTGGGGCGGATCTAGCTGTCCGTTGGCTACCAGTGTAGACCAGACATGTGGATTCTCAATGCTCTTTTTTCTTGGAAGACCTTCGGCAAGCTCCTCAATACAAAAGTTCTATTTGGGCTTCGACCGCTTACCAGATCTGGTTGTCTAGAAACCAGATTATCTTCGCTGATGTTTCTATATCTCACCATAGGATCATGTGGAATATTCGATCTCTGATGACGGATTGTGCACGTGGTCTTGCCGCTGGTGATTTTGACTCCGCTAGCCTCTGGGGCTCCCTGCTGTTTCGGCAGCGAACCGGCATACGGTTTTTATTTCTTGGGAGCCCCCTCCTAGGGTCTATCAAAATCAACTTTGACGGAAGTGTTCGTGGGCGATTAGCGGGTTCTGGATTTGTCATCCGTGGGTCGGAGGGAGACCTATTGGCGGCTGGTGGATTTGGCAGTCTGGACTCATCGGTCCCTATGGCTGAGCTATATGCAGCTTGGGCGGGTATTCTTTTGCAGTCCAGACTATGCATGCTTATAACCTCATTATTGAGGGTGATTCTATGACTGTTATTCGGTGGCTGCGAAGAGACAGTGTCTCCCAACCCACTATCAATCCGTTATTGCAGGACATCTGGGCTATCTTCAGTGAGATCCAGGGAGCTCAGATCCGTCACACCTATCGCAAAGCTAACTCGGCTGCCGACTGGATGGCTTCGAGTGGCGCACCATTCAGGGTTTTGGTATTGGAGGCAGGGTGATCACTGTCCTCTTGTTTTACAGCAATTAGTGTATTCTGACCTTTATGGGCTGACTCGTACTCGTATTGTATGATCGCCCACTTGTACCAAAAAAAAAAAATAGTGCTCCCGGGACAACCAAAGTTGTTAGAAAATGCCAGCAAATGAAACAAATTCTCTCCCTCTCCAAAAAAAAAAAAAAAAAAAAAACAAGTTTTGAGACAATGCTTCTGATTTACCAAGTGATGATGCTATGCGATTGTCATGTTGTCAATAGGTAACAGGGGAACTCCTATTGGGTTTTTAGATAACCCAGTATGTGATATCCTATTGAAACCTTCTATGAGGATGGAAGATGCATTTTTAAGTTTAATGTTAGAGGAGATGGTCGGATGGTTGAGGAAACAGCTAGCTATAGGAAATACCACAATGCAAGACCGCATTCCATGGCTTTTTCATTCCTTCCACTTTCCAGTCCTTTGTCTGCTTTCTTGGCCGGATAAGCATTGGCTTCAAGATCTTCTTGCTGCCCATGTAATAGATATCATCCACATAGAGAGTAGGACGTCTGGAGAACACCGCATGCTAGCTGCTTCCATAATGCTGCATGATATTTGCTGGTATTGACTGACAGATGGGACAACTATATATATTGAATTCTTAATGATGGACACCAGGCAACCCAACAGCCCATGTCATCATTAAGGCAGGAGCACTTCAAACATTGCATTCCTATCATAAATCAGCAAGCACAACCACATATATCTGGATGATACCAAACTATCATGCGTCAGCTGGATGTTTTGTTTTCTTTGCATACTATTTCTGAAATCATACACTACTTAACATTTAATTTTATATCAATTATATACTTAAAATTTTTTAAGCATTTATATAAAATTTAAAAATTAAAATAATATTTTTTAATTAATTTTTTAAAATTAGGTTCTGAATTATGACAAATAAACTTAATACATAGCCAGATATTATAGATAAGCTTTGAATGTTTATGGTTAGATTCGATTATATTTCCATATGAATCTGAATGTGAATCCTTAGTCTGACGGAAACATTAAGATTTAAATAAAAAATGTATGGAAATTCATATTAGTTGGTATTTAGCTTCGTATCAATTATATATGAAAAGATCTTGAATACGTATATAAGATTTAAAAAAAAAAAATTGAGTAGTCTTTTTGAATGAGAACCTATGACAATATTATAGGATAAAGGCACCCGTATCAACCCCCAAAGCTCAAAAATCACTAGAAAACATATTGATCATTCTTTTTAGCCCTAAATATCAATTCCATTTGAGATGAAGATTGGACACGGTTACAATTGCTACTTCAACATAACAGAAAGAAGTCAGATATCTGGATTCAAAACAGCAGGTCAAGTTGCTGCGAAGTTTTTTTTTTTTTTTTTTTCTTAATTTTGATTGGTTCAAAGTGACAATTGGCTGAAGTCTCTTGGCATTGGATGACAGTGACTTGGATTCAACCCCATCCTAACCACAACTTTGGCCGGATTTCCTCGTCCTAGTTCTCAACAATAATAAAGGAGGGAGGAGCTACAATTGCAACCAACTGGAGCAGGTTAAACTATAAGCCAAAACCAGCATGATGATACTACCAGCCGTCTTCTAATGCGCCACCCAACCATTAGAATAGATTCGGAATCTAATATATGCAGCAAAGTTATATGGCTTCCACCATCGTTTATAACATATGAAAATAAATGCAGATAAAATTCGATATGATACACCAAAAGTTCATAGTATGATAAATTAAAGATTCATTTTTTTAAAAAGTTAAAACAATGGTGCTCTGCACAACATGATGCATGTCAACTATCTTTTGTATCTTAGTTTTTCTAATAATGTCTTCTTCCACCCTATAATCATCATCATATAGTTTTGCTAAAAGCAACAATATAGTTGAAATATCCTAAATACTTTCGCTCTATGGTTGAAATATCCTAAATACCACTGATGTTTAGGTTGACATAAGCCACAAAGATTTGTATCCACAACTGCTGAGTTATAAAGGTCATGTTATGCCGAACCATCTTGAATCTGGTGGTTTAGTGTGAGTTAAACCGAATTGATTCTGAACCAAGATGATTGGACCTATCAGTAAACCATTTCGATCCGTCTGGTTCAGTCTCAAATTTATGATTTTCTGTTCGACTTGACCAATATGGGTAGATATATTATGTACCGCATCATACCTGATGTGGCTGATGGCGCCACGTAAACATTAACGGCAAAACTAACCCCACCCCTCCTCAAAGCGGTTCCGCTCTTCAGTGGACCACACTTCTCCAAGTCGACCCCTAGCGGCCCCAATTCCTTCAAGGCTGCCTCGACGGCCCCGTGCTTCTCCAAGTCGGCATCAGAGGTCCCGACTTCTTTAAGTCAGCTCCTAGCGGCCCCGATTCCTCCAAGATAGTCTTGACGGCCTCGTACTTCCAAGTCGACCTCAGCAGCCCCGACTTTTCTAAGTCGGTCCCTAACAGCCCCGACCTCTTCTAGTCGGCCCCCAGCGGCCCCAACTTCTTCAGGACCAGACCCACCTACCGCATGGCTTGCGCTGCCTAACACAATTAGGTTCACCTACCGTCTGGCCTGCATCGCCCGATAGAGCCAGGCCCACCTACCATACCCACGTAGTTGATAGGACCAGGCCCACCAACCATCAAGCCCATATACTCGATGGGACTAAGCCCATCAACCAGCTCCTATTCAC
Organism: Calamus simplicifolius; assembly: GCA_900491605.1. NCBI lineage: Eukaryota > Viridiplantae > Streptophyta > Magnoliopsida > Arecales > Arecaceae > Calamus > Calamus simplicifolius. Next base: position 168,839 of record UESW01001735.1, on the reverse strand, counting down.
GTAATCGCCATGAGTTTAGCTGACATTTCTCTTTACTGAACTCACGTGGCTGGTTCCTCGACGGATGTCGAAGGTCTATTATAAAGGTTAAGAGAATCTAGAATATACGGTACGTCTACTCATACACTCTCTAACCTAAGAATATCCTTCGACACATGAGCCTTCTTCTTTCTCATAGCTTCTTCAAGTTCTCTCTGCTGTGATCTCGGTTGCTAACTTGACCGTCGGAGGGTCCCGCCGGAGCAACCTTCGGTCCCGGAATTTCTTGCAGGCCGTCTGCTCTGGAGGAAGCCGCACCAGCAAATAAAGTTTTTCATGACGTTGATTCCAGTGATTGAGCGTCAACAATACCAATTCAATATTAAAACAATATCGATTCCCAATACAATAAAGCTTGATAAAGACAAATCAAAACTAAATTTAGATCGGAGATTTATGGTGTTGCAGCCATTCAATATATTTCTCTACATAAGGATGGACGTATTTAGTGTGATAATTCCAGAGGGTGCATCGCAGTTCTCTCAATCCATGTTCCTCTTTTGATTCCTCTCGATAACTAGATTCATGCAAAATGAGGTGATGCAAAGGACTACATGAGGATCACCCTATTTTTAGCTTTCAACCGCTAGTAGTACGAGCTCATTTTCTTGCTATTGATCTCTGGGCCTCAACCCAAGCCCGACAGGACCTTGTAACTTTCTTAGATACGATACCCAACAATTATGAAATAAATATTTAGTGGACAAAAGGACTTGCTAAATAAATTAAGCTTACACTCAGAAAACTACATAAACTTTAAAATAACTCAAAGAAATAACAATAACAAGGTGGTACCATTACAATTTATATTACTTCATTAGTTTTTGAATGGCAACCTACATATCAATTGTTTCTGCAATAGCTCACCTTACAGGAGAGTAAAGCCCATAAGCAATAATTGAATTGAATAGCCCTTAAATGACATACTATATGATGTGAAATATGAGGATGAGATACCAACATATGTACTATATGATCATTCCTAATGGTCTTCCAAACTACTCAATTTGCAAACTTATTGATTACGAAGATATGATTAACATTCCTGCACTAAAGTCCACTCTGCAGGGCCTTGCTAGTGCCAAAAATTTAAATGTTGCTGCTTCAATATGCTCTTATACAAGTACTTCACTAAGAGAATATTACAGGTTTCTTATTGGCGAGCCCGGCATGGAAACCTTTCTCTTGATATTAAACTCTTATACAAGTACCAATGATACTATCACTGACAAAGCCAATATTCATAGTTTCTGGATCAATTAGTTAGTACAGCCTGAGGTTCCCATTCATTGGTACATTCACCTATATTGTGACATAAACCAGAATTATATCTAGTCTAGCTGTTGGAGTGGCTGATCTTAGGAAACCTTTCTCTTGATATTTACAACAGACAGAGCATGATGAACAGGCCAAGAAGCATCCCATAGGCACTAGAAGATGGATTGTGCATGCCCTCAAAAGAACCATTATTTGCATTTAACAGGATGCAGCAAGCAGTCCTTTTAGCTTTAGTTGCCAAAGGATTTTCCATTGTGTCTTTCCCAATCCTGGTTCTTAGAACAAGCACATCAGGATTGAAGGCATAACAGTCAAATTTTGTTAGCTACCCGAAGCGCATTTCAGTAGAAACAGCTCCTGTTAATGTATTGCTCTACGGGTCTGAATTGATGTTTCTGCTCCGAAAAAGAGCAAGCGTGCACCGACCGCATGAATTGACCGTCCATGCATGCCGGTGCCTATGTGATGCACGAGAAAGCCCATTGGATGCGCTGGCATGCACGGGCAACCAATTCATGCAGTCAGTGCGTGCTTACTGCATCGAAGGACAGTACAACAAGACTTTTTCTTTCGCTCCCTCCTTAGATGGGCTCAATTGAGCTACTCATGAGGGACATTAATTTTTGGGAGTATAATATAAAAATTGAAATGTGAACGTTAATGTGAGAGTTGGGTCCTAGATGTAGAAATATTAAGTTGTGGAAATCTAATGAGTTAGAACAATTCTCTCCCTTCCATATTAAATGAGACCTCACCAAAGAAAATCAGAAAAGTTATTAGAAAGATAAGACAAGAGTAGCAACACGCTTTGTAACTCCATCGGCATTGTTATCATTTTGAAGAAAAATTCTGTTGCTCCATTCCCTCCATATCGACCAAGATATGGCAAGAGCCAAGAGTCCAAAAATTAGAAAAAAAAATGTGAGCTATGACATTCTCCGATGGGCAAACTATAGTTTCTAAGAAAACATGCTTAAAAAATTAAACATTAATATGCGACTACTTATTCTCTAGCAAGCAGCAAGGCCGACTATCTCTCTTTATTAGGCCAGCGAGGTCAACCATCTCCTTCTTCCTAACAGGTTGCTAAGGCCCCTCATCTTCTATAGAAAATGAGACCCATAACATCAAGCATGGATACTAAAATTACTCTATCATGCTAAAATGCATGGTATATGATCTGCATCAGCTATCTAATCTTATCATTAGGCATGGGCACCCCTTACAAACAGAAGGCACATATAAGTCAAGAAATCTTGTTCCGCTCTTCCGACTCTTCCTCTTATCCTAAATAAGCCTCCAAAGTACCTCATTCTCCTCTATTTTCTTCGTTAGTATGGCTACAAGGCCTACCATTGACCTTCTTTTTCTTCACTGGCTTGAACATTAAGACAGTGTTTGATATGGGGGATAAGGGAGGATATCCCTTGGATATCCTCCCTTATTTCCAAATACTATAGCTAAAGGAGATAGGTTTGAAAAAGTTTAACCGAGGGGATAACCCATGTTTAACCATGGGTTATCCCCTGGACTTATTCCCTAGGGAATCCAGGAACAACTAAAGTTATCCCTTGATGGCAGACTTGTGATTTAAAAAAGGTCCTTATTCCTTAGCTATCCCCTGGATAAATGCTATCCTATACATTTATCCAGGGATAGCTTTTGAGCTATCAAACACTTCCTAAGGTAGTGTTTGAAATAGAAAATAAGAGGGGATATCCCCTGGATATCCCTTTTTATTCCCAAAAGCCATTACTATAAAGGATAGTTGGAATAAAGTTAACCAAAGGGATGGTTAACCATGGGTTATCTCCTCAATTTATTTCCTAGAAAATGCAGGAATAGCTAGTTATCCCTCCAAATAAGAGTAAAAAAAAGTTATCCTATGAATTACCTTTTTGCATTTGATATGATCAATGGATAGCTAAGGGATATCCCTAGGGATAGTCAGGGAATAAACTCTATCCCATACACTTATCCATGAATAATATTTTTTCTATCAAACACTACTTAAAAGGCTTTAGCCAGACAGCCTCTGGCACTACCTATTCTTAATTTTTTATCCCTACAAGAGCTCCAATCCAAGAAATGGCTTTCCCTTGCTAGTCTCATAGCTGCCTTCATTTCTAATTTACCATCCCCATTGTTATCACTATTGGTGCGTGGAGTCCCTTCACTAAAATATAAACTGTTTGTGAAAATGAGGTAAAAGTCATGTCACTTAAATCTAATAAGAAAGCTCTTGTCAATAATAATGACATGACCCAAACTAGGTCTAGGACCAAATCTTCCTCTTTGATCCATTCAGAAACTATGACCATTATGCAATTTGCTCAACTCTAGCAGCAGGTTGAATCTCTTACTGCACTGGTTCAGCCCATAATCTTGGCTCGCACCTAGTATTTGAGACTTAAGATAAGGTCACTTGCTTCTTCAAGGAGCTAAAAAGATAATTCCTTAGTTATTTCATCACCAAGATCTGTAAGAAAAAAATTAGGTACTTCAACAGTAAGACACTTAAAATCAAAGACATCTGATACTCTGTGGCTATGAGCACCCTCATGCGCGGGCTATTAGACTCAACTTTCAATTTTTTGCTCGGTAAAAAAGATCCAAAAGATATGGTAGAGCTCTTGAGATAGGATGACAAGTAATCAAGGCTAATGAGGCTTATAAAGAAAAACGGGAGTCTACAATCTTCTTCTTAGATAAGAAGCCAGCTCATTGAGATCACAGTTAAGAGAAGAAAAAAGTGAAGGTATAAACCTGAGCTTAAGAAATTGAGGCATGCACCTTTACATGAAGATGGTTTTATACCCCTTTGACCACTTTAACACTATAGATCCTCATGAGATCTATAGCAAGCCCTTTCTCTAGTGACCTGAGCCTATAAAAGGGAAATTGAAGAATAAGGATTGAAGCTAGTGCCACTGCTTTCACCATGACTACGGTCACAATATGGAAGACTGCTGGTAACTTAAAAAGGAGATTGAAAGCCTTATAGAAACTACCATAGAAAATATGTCCAAAGCCCTAAGGATTATTTAAAAAAAAAAGGCAAAGATCAATAGGAAGTGTGCTAAGGCACGAAGACAACTAACCCACTACCAAGGTAGCTAGTGTTATCTCCAATGGGCTAGCGATTGGGGATGGCAACTCTTTAGCTAGAAGGGCAAACTTTGATTAACCTAAGCTTGTGATATCAAAGAAGTAGAAGGTCGTCAACACCATCTCTTTCTTTCTTGAAGAGCACCTCTTATATTCGTCTTCCATTTCTTTAGGATCTTCAATCCAAACATAGGGTTTTTTCTTATTGGGTCTACAAGCACCTTCATTTCTAGTTTATCATTCTTCTCGTTATTACTATTGGTATATGAGATCCCTTTGCCAAATCCCAGCACCATCACCTTTCAAAGAAAATTCCTTCAAATTTTGTTGATTCCATTAGTAAGCCACGAAGGGAACGAGAAGGTTGACATGTAATATAGTGGTAATTAACAAAGAAATGGATTTAGTAGCATAAGCTTTTCTTAAAAGAAAATAGTCCACTTTCTCAGCTTGCTACACATTTGATAAACTTATCTAGCTGACCGTCGCTCTACATAAGTCAATTTGAAAGAGTAAAAGAGGGAGACCCAACTCCTAAGTGTAGCTTTGTTGCTAGGTTAGCCTTAGAGTGAAGGAACCTATGTTTACAAGCATTCGCTTATACGATAAATCAAATATTGTATTAGTAGCTTAATTTTTCCTTAAATTTAATAGTTAAATTTAATTAATTACATGCTGCATCAATCTTAATGTTCCAAAGAAACTTAACAAATCACAAATTAAGGGACAAAAATGATGTGATAGTCAAGATTGATCAATTTATCACCAAAAGAAAAACATGAAAGGCATAGATAATAATGCTTTATAACACCTGTATTGAAATGAGAAAAAAATACCTAAACGGATTATTTTTTATTCTAAATTGCTTTACTGTTTTCAAAAGCCATTACATAAGATACATTTAGACTAACATTAGAGGGTATCAAATCAAAAGTCAATGTAGAAAAAATAAAATATATTAAAATAAGGTTAGCCAAACACAAAAGAAGGTATGATTAATATATAACCCATTGAATTGGTTACATACTAATTAGCGCTGTGGTTATATTCCAATTTTGAAATTTATTAAGATCATTGAAAATCTAATAACTTAAATAAGAATTCAGGGTTACAAGTTTGGTTAATTATCCAATCAATAATTTGATAAAAAATATTGATTTTTTATATGAATTAGATTTCACCAATAAATGCTATGAAGTTAATCCAGATCCACAAGTCATTTTCAAAATTAGCTAGAAATAACTTGTATTCTCCAAATTGTGGCAAGTTGTATCATGTCTGATTATACTTTTGAATTAAAGATATTTATTGAAAACATCAAATACCATAATGACTTGTTCGATCACCCAGCATTCGATGATATAAAATTCATATTCCAATATGTACTTATCTGTAATTCAGAATCATTCTTCTAAACTCATCATAATTTAAAAACATTACCATTTAAAGGGTTCACAATCTATAAAGAGAGATTAAAATTATTCAAATATCAAATTAGTTTGACAAATCCAACAAATTATGAAACTTGTAAAAATTTAGAAATCCATCACATAGTTAATTATGTAGCTAGAATAAAAATACATCTTTTTAAGCATAGATGATTTTTATTTTATTTTATTGAAAATAAGATTGTTTTTATGATTGGGATGTACACGCTTTATAAAATCAAATAAAAGCATGTTAATGGATATTTGTCATGTTCTTCAATCTTTTCATCTCCCAACCATTGTTGGCCTGTTAATATATGTCTTCCAAGAAAAAGTCTTGCTATATCGGGTGCGGTATAACAGGAGTGGCACCGCACTCAATGATTGATACACGGTGCATGCGCGGGCATACCAAATGCCAAAAAATATTTCAGTCCTTTACATGCATATGTGCATGCGCCGCATGCCAATTGCCTGATACAGCGCACAAAAACTTTTCCGACTCCCAACATTGTTGGCCTATTAATGTATGTATCTCTAACTAGGTTTGGTATATTAAGGTATAAGCTGGAACTGATGATGCTATTCAACTATTCATTTATTCCACTTGATCTCACATGAATCTTTATTTCAAAAAAATAATAAAAAAATATGAAAGAACCAAACTACAACCTTTTCAATAAAAAATGAAACAAAATATATGATGAAAGAAATAAAGGAAGGAAAAACATGACTAAAATGAACAATAATAGTAAAAGTTATTATTTTATTTTGAAGTATGTAGTAGAAAAATATATCAATCTTTTCCGATGAAGGCCCAAGAAAGCTAATATAATGCCCCAAGTTTATTTGGCCCAATTAACTCGTTAGCATGTCAAAACTATATGAACTTAAAAATTTGAGTAAAAATTAATTGATAAATGATAAATCTGAGTTATAAGCACTTAAAACTCATCATTTTTTCTTCTCAAGCCGAATCATTGGTACTGATGGCTTTATGACTCTACCATTGCTTCACGTCATAGCGGGACTTTGCCACCACCCTATGATTAGCTCATCAACTTTCACATATTTGGATCGACTTTGTTATGATTTGTAACTACTTCAAGTCTATCTACTGGCTAATTAACTCGGTAGTAGGTCAAAATTACATCACCCTAAAAGCTCGAGTGAAAGTTAATTGGTAGCAGGTAAACTTAAATTATAAGTAGTTAAATCTTTACTTTTTCATTCGATGTAAAACTATTTTTGGGGTATTATAGGCAACTAAAAAATTCTCTTAAATGAACTAAAAGAAAAAACTATTTAAATGAATATAGTAATTGATGTGGCTGATCACCCCCTCTAAGTGGCAACCTAACACCTTGCGCAATTCCCGGAGTCGGATGAGTTAATAGCTCATTTTTAGCGACGTCATCCTCGCCTCGGCCTCTAGCTTCGGCTCCGGACTCTAGCTCCGACCTCTAGCTTCGGCCTCGCACTTTAGCCCCGGCCTCTAGGTCCGGCCTCTAGCTTCGGCCTCGGACTCTAGCTCCGGTCTCTAGCTCCGGCTTTTAGCTTCGGCCTCGGACTCTAGCTCTGGCCTCTAGCTTCGGCCTCGCACTTTAGCCCCGGCCTCTAGTTCCGGCCTCTAGCTTCGGCTTCGGACTCTAGCTCCGGCCTCGGACTCTAGCTCCGACCTCTAGCTTCAGCTTCAACGTTGCACGATTTCCACCGGTATAACAGAACTGGTCTCGAATACCATACCTAGGGATCTAGGACACCAACCGTCGCATATCTTCCTCATCCATTTTACCGAGATCACGGGCACACCCTGCAGTTACCGATATACACGGCATCCATTCAGCAACGGCTCACCTGCCCGTCATTCACGGAGCTCATCCTAACAAAGCAGATTCGATGGTTCCCACGGAATGAGGTAAGCGTGACCCCCTGGACAGGTATAAGAAGAGGACCCGAGCTCAAAGCGGGGGGATCTCTCTCTTTTTTTTTCAAGCTCTACTCATATACCACATTCCTGTTCTACAACCCACTGACTTGAGCATCGGAGGGTCCCCACTGAAACCACCAGTCCGAGACTTTTTGCAGGCTCTCGAAGGAAGACGGTGACCTCTCTGCATTCTCGAAGGCCCATGAAGATCTCAGCTCACCCGGCGCTCATCGCAAGTGATTTGGCATCAATAGATTGGCGCACCAGGAAGGGGGTAGCAGACAGATGTTCACCTTCACGCATCTGCAACCCCTCGATTTCTGCAAAGAAGAGGATGGTAACGACGCGAGCTCAGGAAGCTTCCACCAGCCATGCCACGAAACGCCTCCCGCGGGCTAAGCAATCAGAGGCCAACACCCATGTTCTGCCTCTTGCACCACCACGGCTGGCCAGTCCAATCGGCTTGACGTCCTAGCTAGTCGGTACAAGATCTGATGACGGTGGTGCGAGGACTACAGGAACATTGTTTCGTCACCATGCCTATGCCACCTCAACCCCCTCTGCCTCATAAGGAGGGTCATGGAGCCAGTCAGCTTCATCAGGGCAGGACTCCTCCTGAGGCCTCCCATCACTCGCTCCCCGAACCTCTCCGTGGGAAGCCTCAAAGCGACAGCGGTCCCTCTCCCGCCATTCTGATCGTTCTCACAGGCGACGCAGTGAGAAGGAGCCACGACATGTGCACTCTGTACAACGGCGGGCCTCTTCATCCTCATCTTCTGACTCTTCTAAAGGAGACTCGAGCAAGAAGGCCACTCATCGAGCCGAGCAACGGCTTGACGAGTATCATCAGCGATTAGAGGAACTCAGCCATCGGATCGCCAACCCAACTGGGGCGGACTACGACCACCGTCCCCCACTTTCTCGGTACATCATGGAGGAGCCAGTCCCACCCCGGTTATGTCTTCCCCAACTGGACCCATACGATGGCACGACGGACCCTCTGGACTACTTGAAGAGCTACAAGGTCCTCATGCAGGTCCAGGGGGCGACGGACTCTCTCCTATGTATTGCCTTTCCAGCCACACTTCGGAAGGTGGCGCATGCATGGTACTTACGTCTGCCACCACGCAGCATCAACTCATTCAAGCAACTCGAGCAATCTTTCCTGGCCCACTTTGATGCATGCCGGAAGATCCCTCGAGTCGTCGATAGCTTGTTCGCTATCCAACAAAGGAGCAGTGAGACTCTGAAGGACTTCGTGGCTCGGTTCAAGGAGGCTGCGTTCGAAGTCTATAACTTAGAGGATTCTGTAGCCACCCTAGCACTGAAGCGAGGACTTCGCCCATCCAGATTTGTGTATTTTCTGGATAAAAAGCCCCCCGGCTCCTACACCGAGCTACTAAACCGGGCATAGAAGTACATTCGCACCGATGAAGCAGACTCTTCTAGAAGGGAGGCCAACAAGAGTTCCAGCAAAAAGTCAACGCTTGTGGAACCTGCTGGAGGATGGTCCAGAAAGCCTGAGCTGTCTCGTCGCTCGGATAACCGGCCCCAAACACTTGTTCCCAAGGAACATTTCACACCCCTCCTCGCTCCGATATCTCACATCTTATTAGAGATCGAGGAAGAGCCTACTTTCGGCGCCCACCTCCTATGAAGTCAGGGGTCCCCCGCAGCAAGGAAGTCTACTGTCGATATCACAGAGACTATGGCCACGACACTGAAGATTGCCGCCAACTGAAAAAAGCCATTGAGGAGCTTGTCCAGCAAGGCCATCTGGGCAAGTTCGTTCGCCAGGGGAACCCTACTACCGCGGGTCCGTCAGCACTTCTTGTGCAACAGATTGTCTTAGACAACGCCCCAACAGAGAAGACGGTGGCCATGATCTCCTAGGGGGTAGGCAGCGGTTCTAAATGACAGCGAGAGGAGGATAAAAATTCTGTAATTCCCTTCTCCAAAAAAGACCTAGAGGGGGTAGTGAATAAAAACGATGATAGCGTCGTCGTTTTTATGACGATCGCCAAACATCCTGTAAAGCGGATTTTGGTTGATAGTAGAATCTTAGTGAATGTTTTAAATCATGACGCTTGTGTTAGAATGAATTTACCTGCAAGTTCCCTTCTACCCGTCACCCCTCCGTTGATGGGCTTCACTGGGGATTCAGTCTAGGTCGAAGGGGAAATTACTATCCCTATCACAGTCAGAACCTCGCCACGCCAGAGCACGGTTCTCATGAACTTTTGGTGGTGCGGGTCCCTTGGCGTACAATGCTATTTTGGAGAGACCTAGCTTGAACTTGTTGGATGCTGTCATCTCCACCAAGAGGCTACTTGTGAAGTTTCCCACCAGCGAAGGAGTAGGAGAGATGAGGGGAGAGAAAAACCCGATACCACTCTGCTACCACCTAGCCCCTAGTCCACAAGAGATAGCATCGACAACTACACCTGAACCGACCGACCCCCGAGACATGGAGAAGAGAGGGGAGCCAGCCGAGCACCTCCTGACCTTCCCCTTGGGAGAAGACCCCGCGAAGACCATCCAAGTCGGGGCATTTCTTCCGAAGGAGGCCCGCGATTAGCTCCTTGCTTTCTTGCGTGCCAACTCCGACGTCTTCGCATGGTCGTCATATGATATGTCATGCATCCCTGAAGAGATAATCACTCATCGACTCAACCTCAAGCCAAAGTATCGACCTGTCCGACAGAAGAAGAGAAGATTCACTCCAGATAGGCAGAAGGCCGTCGACGAGGAAATCCGTAAGTTGACAGCTGTAGGCCATATTCGAGAAGTTCACTACCCAAACTGGTTGGCTAACGTCGTGATGGTCCGCAAGGCCAACGGGAGCTGGAGGATGTGCGTAGACTTCACGACCTTAACAAAGCCTACCCCAAGGACAGCTTCGATTGCCTCGGATCGACCAACTGGTGGATGCTACGTCGGCCATGAGACCCTTAGTTTTATGATGCTTTCTCTGGGTACAACCAAATTAGGATGAACCCGACGGACGAAGAAGCTATCTCTTTCATAACCGAGAAGGGACTATACTGCTACAAGGTGATGCCATTCGGACTGAAGAACGCGAGGGCCATTTACCAAAGGCTAATGAACAAAGTCTTTGAGGGCCAGATCAGGCGCAACATGAAGGTATACATGGATGACATGTTGATAAAAAGTGTCCGCGCCACCAGCCATATCGCTGACCTAACGGAGACCTTCGGTAACCTCTGTCGATGCCAGATGAGGCTGAATCCACGCAAATGTGCTTTTGGGGTGATGACCAGCAAATTTTTGGGTTTCATGGTGACCCAACGAGGGATCGAGGCGAATCCTGATAAAATCCGAGCCATCCTAGACATGAGACCTCCCTCCAACAAGAAGGAAGTGCAACGTTTGACGGGAAGGATGGTATCCTTGAGCCATTTTCTATCCAGGTCTGCTGAGAGGTGCTTGCCTTTCTTCAAGGCGCTCTGCAAAGTCAATGGATTCGAATGGATGAGGGAATGCCAGAAGGCCTTCGAGGCACTGAAAGAATTTATATCCACCCCACCAATGATATCCAAGCCAAAGGTGGAGAAGAACTTCTTCTGTACCTCATGGCTTCTCCCAAGGCTGTCAGTTCGTGCTGGTTTGCATGGACACTAACGGAACATAAAAGCTGATGTACTACACCAGTAAGATGCTTCACGATGCAGAGACCAGGTATTCAACGATTGAGAAGATTATCTTCGCATTGATTGTATCTGCCCAGCGCCTACAGCCCTATTTTTAAGCTCATCCGATTGTGGTAGTCACAGGCCAACCACTCAAGGCGATTTCACTTGTCCAGACACTTCGGGCCGACTGGCGAAGTGGGCGCTTAAGCTGGGAGAATTCGACCTATCTTTCCATCCCCGGTCGGCTATGAAATCCCAGTTTCTGGCAGATTTCTTGGTCGAATGCACTTGGAGCAAGGAGCAACCAGAAGACTCCCATGCAAACCCCCCGACTCCTGGAACTGGAGAGGATGAGTGGATCCTCCATGGATAGAGCATCAAATTCCCAAGGGAGTGGAGCGGGCTCATCCTGGCCAACCGGACGGAGTTGTAATCGAGTGCGCCCTCCGCTTTCTCTTTCCAGCTACCAACAACCAGGCGGAGTATGAGGCCCTACTGTCAGGGATAAGATTGGCTCGAGAGCTCGGGATGAAGCGCTTAGAGCATTCACTGACTCCCATCTAGTTACTGGCCAAATCATTGGAGAATACGAGGCGCGGGATCCTACTATGTCCCATTACTTAAGTATGGTGCAGTCACAAACCTCTCCCTTAGCCTACTTCAGCGTCAGTTATATTCCTTGAGGAGAGAATGCCAGAGCTGACGCCCTGTCCCGACTTGCTACCTCAGTCGATGGGACATTGGGAAGAACCTACGTGGAGCATTTGGAAGCTCCAAGCATCGAAGCCGCTGAGGAGATCCTACTGGTTGAGCAAGAACCCTCATGGATGGACGCTTACATCCGGTACCTAACTGATGGCACCCTTCCCAAGGACTCAATGGAGGCTAGGCTGCTCAAGAGGCGGGCCTCGAAGTTTTTGATGATGGACGAAAAGCTCTACCGAAGATCATTCTCGTACCCAGTTCTCAAATGCGTCGGCCCCACGGAAGCGGACTACATCCTGCGAGAAATACATGAAGGCATATGCGGAAGTCATATGGGGGGCAGAGCTCTGGCGTACAAAGCCTTGCGACAAGGATACTACTGGCTAACAATGAGGAAGGATGCGTCTGAGCTCATCAAGAAGTGTGATAGTTGCCAACGCCATGCCAACGTCCAATGCCAACCGACCTCTTAGCTGACCCCCCTGGCTGCATCATTGCCCTTTGCCCAGTGGGGCATAGACATCCTGGGACCATTCCCTCCAGCTTCTGGTCAGCGCAAATTCCTACTTGTGGCTGTCGACCATTTCACCAAGTGGATCGAGGCCGAGGCACTCACCAAGATTACCGAGGGCAAGGTAAGATCCTTCTTTTGTAAGTCTATAATATGCCGGTTCGGGCTGCTGCATACTCTCCTCACTGACAACGGCCGACAGTTTGATAACACGGCCTTCTGGGAGTATTGCACCGAGCTAGGCATTCATCAGCGGTTCACCTCTGTGGGGCATCCTCAGACTAATGGTGCGGCCGAGGTGACCAACGTATCATCCTCCAAGGACTTAGGGCCCGGTTAGATGACTGCAAAGGATGATGGGTGGAAGAACTCCCCAGTGTGCTGTGGGCCTACCACATAACGCTCCGGACCCCCACCGGAGAGACTCCTTTCAGCCTAGTCTTTGGGTCCGAAGTTGTTATTCCTGTGGAGATATGTGTCCCAAGCCCCCATACGGAGTTTCACAGCGAGGGGGACAATCCAAATCAGCTGTGGGCCAACCTCGACCTAATAGAAGAGCTACTGGACCAAGCACGATTCCGAATGGCGGCCTTCCGTCAGCGGGCGACCAGATACTACAATGCTCGAGTACGACCTAAGAAGTTTCGTCTTGAAGACCTAGTCCTTCGATGAGCCGAGATATCAAAGCCGACGGAAGAAGGCAAACTAGCGCCAAGATGGGAAGGACCCTATCGAGTCACATAGGTGCTTCATCACGGAGCATACAAAGTTGAGGAGCTAAACGGGAAACCTCTACCCTGCACATGGAACGCAGACAACCTACGTCGATATTATTAGTAGTTTGTTAATTTCCCTAACTTGAACATGCCCGCTGGAGTACTATTTAGAATATTTTCATTGACATATTTTTGAGTGATCCTGCTATAAGCCCGGCTCCGCGTCGGCACTCTAAGCCCGAGTCTCCCCTCGGCACTCAAGCCCGGCTCCTGTTGGCACTCAAGCCCGGCTCTGCGTCGGCACTCTAAGCCCGAGTCTCCCCTTAGCACTCAAGCCCAGCTCCACATGGCACTCAAGCCTGGCTCCGCGTCGGCACTCTAAGCCCGAGTCTCCCCTCGGCACTCAAGCTCGGCTCCATGTCGGCACTCAAGCCCGGCTCTGTGTCGGCACTCTAAGCCCGAGTCTCCCCTCGGTGCTCAAGCTCAGCTTCGTGTTGGCACACAAGCTCGACTCTGCGTCAGCACTTTAGCTCGACACCATGTCGGTACCTTAACGCAATTCCGCGTCGGCACTCTAAGCTCGAGTCTCCACTCGGCACTCAAGTCCAGCTCAGCGTCGGCACTCTAAGCCCGAGTCTCCCCTCGGCACTCAAGCCCAGCTCCACGTTGGCACTCAAGCCCGGCTCCGCGTCGGCACTCTAAGCCCGAGTCTCCCCTCGGCACTCAATCCCGGCTCCGCATCAGCACTCAAGCCCGGCTCCGCATCGACACTCTAAGCCCGAGTCTCTCCTAGACACTCAAGCCCGGCTCCGCATCGACACTCAAGCTCGGCTCCGCGTCGGCACTCTAAGCTCGAGTCTCCCCTCGGCACTCAAGCCCGGCTCCGCGTCGGCACTCAAGCCTGGCTCCGCGTTGGCACCCAAGCCCGAATCTCCCTTCAGTTCTCTAAGCCTCCAAACGCGATTCCACATCGGCACCTTGGCTCGATTCCGCATCGGTACCTTAACGCGATTCCGTGTCGGCACCTTAGCTCGACTCTGCATCGGTACCTTAACGCGATTCCGCATCGGCGTCTTAGCTCGACTCCGCATCGATATTGGAAGTTTAACCCTTCGAAAGGTCCTCCCCCCTCGTCTGTGTTGCCCTACCTATGCCTTGGCACCACCTGGCCTCTTGATGATAGCCCCTTAATCGACTTTGCGTCGGTGCTACCCTCCGGCGTCGATAACCTACAGCGCGAGGTCATTTCTCAAGACCCTCAGGTCACACGAGCGTGGTTATTAGCTATGACCGCCTATGGCCTTGATAGTGGCCACTACGACTTATTCATATCCATTCATCGATAGTTGCTCACGGTACAAATCAAGACAAGAATTGAGCAAGAAATTTTCATTGCTAAGGAAAGTTACAAAACTACCGATTAAATCGGACTTAATACAATATAAAGAAAACAAAAGAAACTAAGGTTGAGCCAGAGCTAAGTCATCATCTTCGGGAACTTCGTCCGGCTCCAGCTGTTCAATTCCTTCGAGGCTATAGAGTTTACGTATTTTTTCCTTGCAGTCTTGGAAGCCACCATCGTAGGCAAATGCAGTTGATTCGGCCAGCTCCCTACTGAAGGCTTTGAACTTCCTAAAGTCCTCTACAGCCTCGAGGGCTTTCTTCTCGGCCTCGGCGGCCTTCTCCTTAGCATTAGTAGCCCTCTTCTCAGCCTCGTCAACCTTCCGTTCGGCCTCGGTCACCGCCGCCTTCAGATGTGCTGCCTCGGTGTCTCGTTGGCGGGTGATTTCCTCGGCATTCTTGGCCCTTTCCTCGGCCACTTTGATCTCAATGATGGCAGAGTGTAGCCAGTGCTATAATAGGTAAACTTCCACTTCAGCGGCTTTCTGACTCTCTTCAGTGATAATTTGCTTTTCCTCTGACACTTGGGCATTGTTAAGTTCATTGGCTGCCTGATGCTGAGCTACTTCAAGCGCCTCCTCCGCCTTCTCAGCCCGTGCTAGGATACAAAGTCGGGCGGCCTCGGTTTCAGCTTCGGCTTTTTGCGCCCAGGCCATCTTCGCCCGGGCCTCCTCCAGGACTGCCTCGGCCCTCTCCGCTCTAGCTTGAATCTCTCGAATTTCCTCCATAGATTGATCGAGAGCGGCCTCGGCCTGGGACCAAAGGCCCCTCATAGCGGTCATGGAATTCAATGCCTGATCAAATTGCTCAAATTAGATAAAGAAACAGTCACAAAGCTCTAACAATGGGACAATACTTACCCAAAGATGCACCACGGATGCCTCCCGGAAGAAAGTCGATCTCCCTTGGTGTCGAAGGAATCCATGCAGCTTGGGCACCGAAGCTTGAGCCAATGTCTGCTCGGCCTAGCGGCTATGGCGTGTCAGAATGGATTGAAATGAAAAATCGATGCCATCCCCCTCCGCCGGCCTTATAGCTACAGACGAGGACTCAGCTCCCGACACTGCCTCCTCTGGCGCCTTTATTGGTGGAGATGCCTCGACAGCTACCCCTTCGGGAGATACGGCAGCTCCCGGAGTCGGCCTTATAGCTGTGTTGGCCGGTTCCGCTTCGGTGACCATGTGCTGTGGAGATGACTCTTTAGTCCCCTTCTTCGGAGGCGCATCAATTATATCAATAGGAGACGGATGCGACACTGGTAAGGGAGAATGAGGGAGATCTCTTTCCCCTACTTCGTTCTGCCCTGATACCCCTCCAGCCTCGGCCCTTGCCGCCTCACTTCCTAGGGCTCTGCTGGCTTCGGCCCTTTCCACCTCGCTTCCATTGGAGGCCTCAATTACCTTTGCCTTTCCCTCAGTCTTGCCCCTTTCAAAGGCCTCTCCGGCCTCGGCCCTCCTGGCAGTCTTGGTGATGGCCCTCCGTGCGGTAGGGGCCCCATCTGCCTTAACTTTCCTTTTCCTTGTTGCAGCCTATCTTATCTTGCGAAGTGATGGAGCCATTTCTGTGCCAATGAAAAGGAAAGAAGAGTGTTAAAAAAGAAAAAAAAGAGAAGAAAAAGGAAGAGAGAAGAAAAGGGAAGAGAGGAGGACAGAAAAAACAAGGTGAGCAATTGACCACTCACCATTGGATGGAATAAGGCCGGCAAGATGAAGGTTCTCTTCGGTTAGAGCTGGTTGCATCGAGGGATATTGGCAGTCAGAAGCTGTCCGAATGCCATTCGATCCCTCGGGAGTACAGAAGAGTCTCTGTTTGCATCGGTGTTGGGTGTTCCCCAGATCCCACTCACCCCCTCAACATCAGCAAAAAAGAACCTATCTTTCCAACCTTTGATGGAGGTGGAAAGATATAGTCTAAGAATCCTAGTGGGTCTAGGAGCAAATGACCACCACCCGCTTGCTTGCGAAGAGTGTAGAAGCTACGGAACAAAGAGATGCTAGCTTCTATACCATAAAGGTGACAAAGTACCATGAAACCAACGATGATTCAGATAGAATTTGGGACTAACTGTGCGGGTGCCAAGGACTATCTTGTTGGGCCTGGTGTGGTGCTATCAAGGCCCAGGTGGGCTAACTTGTATTGGGCTGGGTTTGAGTCCAAGGGTTGAGATTAAATCAAGTCACGGGTGTACACGGGCTTGGGGATTAGTTTAATCTCATTGGATTAGTCCATGGGAGTTTTTTGTTGAGTCTGGGCCTGGCCCACTTCGTGGATGTATTTAAACTCTAGTCTCTAGGGTTTGGATGGAAGAGAGAACAGATTCTTTTCTCCCAAAAAAAATTCCCTTCTCTCATCATAGGGCGGCAGCCCTTTCTTTCTCCTCCCCATCTTCCTCCTTTTATCAAGAAGTAAACCTAACAGGATTAGGAATCCTTAGTTCTAGTTCTTGTTGAACAGGGAATCCCATTGCTATTCATCAAGGTCTAAACCTAACAGGATTAGAAATCCTTAGTTCTAGTTCTTGTTCAACAGGGAATCCCATTGCTATTCATCAAGGTCTTAAACCCTAACAAGTGGTATCAGAGCCAGGTTCAAGGAGTAATCTGGAGGCCTTCAAGGAGTTGAAATAATTTCAACAGAATCTCGTCAAGGTACTTCTCTATTTTATAAAATTTATTTTTGTGCTATTTTTGAAATTGGCCATGGGGAGTAGCATAAAATAGAGGTTGAGAAGTTTGATGGGAAGGAAGTTTCTCCATGTGGAAAGTCCGGGTAGAGGACCTCCTTGTGCAGCAGGGTTTAGATTTGGCTTTGGAGGAAAGGCCAGATGGGATGACAGACAAGCAGTGGATTTTATTGGAGAAGAAGACATGTTCAATGATCAGGGGCTGTCTGGCGGATTCAGTCCTCTATTCAGTGCTGGAGGAGAAGACCCCGAAGGGACTCTGGACGAAGTTGCACACCCTCTATATGGGGAAGAATATGTGCAACAAGTTGATGTTGAAGAAGCGCCTCTACAGCCTTCGGATGTCAGAAGGTGGAGATGTGCTGGGTCACATCCAAATATTCGACCAGATGAGCAATGAACTTCTGAATGTCGGGGTCAAGATGGAGGAAGAAGATAAAGCACTTCTGCTTTTATGTTCAATGCCCACGTCTTATGACTCATTGGTCACAACACTGCTCTATGGGAAGGAGACATTAATTTATGAAGATATTGTCTCGGTGCTTCGGACGAATGAGCAGAGGGAGAAGATGACCAAGGAAGCTGTTCCCCAGGAGGGTCTATCAGTTGGGGAAAGGACAGGCAGAGGTAGGGGCAGGGACAGAAGTAAGTCTGGAGGACGATCAAAGTCCAGGAAAGGCAAGAGAGAGCTGAAGTGCTATAAGTGTGGAGAGGTAGGACATTTTAAGAAGAATTGTCCTAAGTGAAAAATCAGAAGGGAGAAAAAGGAGGATCTGAGTCTGTGAGTACAGTTGCAGATCAGGAGGTGGAGGATGATCTCTTGGTTGTATCAGATGATCACAGGCACAGCACAGAGATGTGGACCTTGGATTCAGCCTGTTCTCATCATTACACTCCCAACCGGTCGTGGTTCAGTACTTACACAGAGGTTGAGGAGGGGAATGTGACTCTTGGAGATAATCACCCTTGCAAGGTGGCAGGTATTGGCACAGTGAGGGTGAGGATGTTTGATGGTATGGTGCGCACTCTTACCAGTGTGAAGCATGTTCCAGAACTCAAGAAGAATCTGGTATCACTGGGGTACTTGGAGCGGACTGGATACAGCTTCAGCAGTCGTGCCAGGAGTGGAGTTCTGAACATCTCCAATGGAGCCATGGTGGTGATGAGAGGGAGGAGGCTGGAAAATAATCTATACAAGATGGAGGGCTCTGTGATGACTGTGAAATCTGAGGTGGCAGCTATGGAGCAAGATCCCCGGGATGTGTACAGGATGTGGCATTACCGCCTGGGCCACATGGGAGACAAGGGGATGAAAGAACTGAGCAAGAGAGGTCTGCTTCCAGACTTGAGTAGCGGAGATATGGAGATCTGTGAGCCTTGTCAGATGGGAAAGCAGAGGAGAGTACAGTTCTCAGTCAGCACAGCTAGGAGTGCTGAACCCCTGGAGTTAGTACACACAGATGTCTGGGGACCAGCCCCAGTTTCTGCAAGGAATGGGGCCAGATACTTTATGACCCTGATAGATGATTTCTCAAGGAAGCTGTGGATCTACTTTATGAAGGAGAAATCAGAGGTCTTCACCAAGTTCAAAATCTGGAAGGCTGAGGTGGAGAAGGAGCAGGGTAAAAGTGTGAAGTGTCTGAGGTCTGATAATGGCGGGGAATACACCAGCAGGGAGTTCCAGATTTTTTGTGAGGAGTGGGGCATCAGAAGGCACTTCTCGGTGATGGGAACTCCTCAACAGAATGGGGTGGCTGAGAGGATGAACAGAACACTATTGGAAAAGGCAAGATGCTTAAGGCTGCAGGCAGGGCTTCCAAAGATGTTCTGGGTTGACGCAGTAGATGCAGCTAGCTACTTGGTCAATCGGTCACCGCACACCAGGTTAGATGGAGACATTCCAGAGGAGATATGGTCTGGAAGGAAGACAAGCCTAAACCATCTAAGGGTGTTTGGATGCACAGCATATGTGCATGTTGGAGCTGGGGAGCGGAGTAAGTTGGATGCCAGGTCTAAGAAGATGGTGTTCCTAGGCTACCCGCGAGGAGTCAAGGGGTATCGGCTATGGGACCCCTTGGAGAAGAAGGTTGTCATCAGCAGAGATGTAACCTTTGATGAGAGCTCAATCCTCCAGAACAGAAGTGGCATGGATGCACAGCAGGGACTACAGGAGGTAGAACACGGTAACACTAGTCAGACAACCTCCTATACAGTTGTGCCATTTGCTAGTGGACCAGGAGGATTTGAGATTCAGGTGGAGAGGACTGACAGAGGGGGTAGAAGCCAGGGAGTTCAGCAGGATGCAGCTGGACAAGGGACTGATACTGGGATCGCACAGCAAAGGCCCAGGAGGAACGTGCGACCACCAGTTCGATACGGCTTTGAGGATTCGTTGTCATATGCCCTGGTGACAGCGAATGGAGACCCTTTCACCTATGAGAGGCTATGGAAAGTCAGGATAGAGATAGGTGGATCCATGCTATGGCAGAGGAAATGCAGTCTCTTCACAGCAATAATACGTGGCAGGTGGTCCAGCTGCCACAAGGAAAGAAACCCATTGGTTGTAAATGGGTTTATCAGCGCAAGGAAGGAGCTTCAGAACAAGAGGGTATCAGGTATAAGGCAAGACTAGTGGCCAAAGGATACTCTCAGAAAGAAGGCATCGATTATGGTGAGATATTTTCTCCAGTTGTCAGGCACACTTCCATCAGACTATTATTGAGTATTGTAGCAGCTCAGGACTTGGAGCTGGAGCAGATGGATGTGAAGACAGCATTCCTCCATGGTCATTTGGAGGAGAGCATCTACATGGAGCAGCCACCAGGGTTTAGAGAACCAAGATCAGATGGGAAAGTCTGTTTGCTGAAGAAATCTCTGTATGGGCTGAAGCAGTCGCCGAGGCAGTGGTACAAGAGATTTGACACTTATGTTAGGAGCATTGGACTTTCCAGGTGTGAGTATGATTCTTGTGTGTATGTTAAATCTCTGGATGATGGGTCTAGGATGTACTTACTCTTGTATGTAGATGACATGCTGATAGCATGCAAGAGTAAGAAGGCTGTACAGGAACTGAAGATAGCTTTGTCTCGGGAGTTTGAGATGAAGGATCTGGGGCCAGCCAGGAAGATCCTAGGGATGGAAATCATCAGAGATAGATCCAAAGGTGTGCTGCATCTGAGTCAGGGTGGCTACATTAAAAAGATTCTGGAGCGATATGGGATGAAGGATGCCAACCGACAGCACTACCTTTGGCAGCACATTTTTCCTTATCGAAGACCATGTCACCACAGACTGAGGTGGAGGCTCAGGAGATGGAGAAGGTACCATATGCTTCTGGTGTTGGGAGCCTTATGTATGCCATGGTATGTTGTAGGCCAGACATAGCCCATGCAGTGAGCCAGGTGAGCAGGTTCATGGCGCAGCCTGGTAGGGAGCACTGGCGAGCACTGAAGGGAATCTTCAGGTACTTGGTAGGTACAGTTGGGGTTGGTATTTGCTATGGACAGCAAGATACTGAGAGATCCAACTTATCCAAGGAGGCTCGTGGGCAGTTATATGGGTATGTGGATGCAGACTTTGGTGGAGATGTGGACACTAGGAGATCCACAACAGGCTTTGTGTTCAGCCTGTTTGGTGGTCCAGTATCGTGGAGATCATGTCTGCAGCCCATCACAGCCTTATCTACCATGGAGGCAGAATACATAGGTATCACAGAGGCAGCAAAGGAAGCTCTTTGGCTGAAGGGCTTGATGCTGGAGATGGGACTTGATCAGAAGGTTGTCCAGGTGCATAGTGACAGCCAGAGTGCTCTGATGCTTGCGCAGAATGCAGTCTATCATGCCAGGACGAAGCACATTGACCTCAGATACCACAGGATCAGAGAGCTGGTGGAAGATGGTGAGGTGGAGCTGGTGAAGGTATACACCAAAGAAAATCCAGCAGATGCACTGACTAAGGTTCTTCCACGGGACAGTTTTCAAAAGTGTATTTTGTTGTTAAAGCTGATGGACACAGTGGACGTGCTGAGGCCTTGAAAGTACCAAGGTGGAGATTGTTGGGCCTGGTGTGGTGCTATCAAGGCCCAGGTGGGCTAACTTGTATTGGGCTGGGTTTGAGTCCAAGGGTTGAGATTAAATCAAGTCACGGGTGTACATGGGCTTGGGGATTAGTTTAATCTCATTGGATTAGTCCATGGGAGTTTTTTGTTGAGTCTGGGCCTGGCCCACTTCGTGGATGTATTTAAACTCTAGTCTCTAGGGTTTGGATGGAAGAGAGAACAGATTTTTTTCTCCCAAAAAAAAATTCCCTTCTCTCATCATAGGGCGGCAGCCCTTTCTTTCTCCTCCCCATCTTCCTCCTTTTATCAAGAAGTAAACCTAACAGGATTAGGAATCCTTAGTTCTAGTTCTTGTTGAACAGGGAATCCCATTGCTATTCATCAAGGTCTAAACCTAACAGGATTAAAAATCCTTAGTTCTAGTTCTTGTTCAACAGGGAATCCCATTGCTATTCATCAAGGTCTTAAACCCTAACATATCTATCTAAGAGGTTGAGGATGAAAGGATGGACGGGTAACCGAAGCCCCGCCTTAAAGAAAGCTCCATATAAAGCAACCCTCCCAGGACGAGAAGAAGTTACCCTATCGTCAGGAGTAGGATAGGACATATGAATGTTTGGAGGGAAATTATATTTGGCACTAAGGTTCAAGATGTCTTGGGCCGACATGGTAGAGGCAGCCCATTCAGGGGACTCCTGGGCAGCGGTAGATGGATCGGTGACGGCCGGACGGCGCCAGGGTGGGGCCCGTCCGGTGGCCGAATGAATCCTAGCCGTGGGTCGTCTGGTCGCTCGCCGCCATTCCAATGGAGCATGGTCAGAGGATGAAGAGGACTAGCTAAGCTCCGGGGAAGGGGAAGGCTGTGAAGGGACAGGGGAATAATCCCCAAGATTGGAAGAAGAACAGGAAGGTGAAGAAGCCATGACTAACCTGAAGAACTTGAACCGAGATTGAAGAAGAAAGCTCGGGAGATAAACAAAAATAGGAGATGAACGGGCTCTTGCAGACTCAAGGTGATAGAGTATAACGTAAGGAAAGGTAGGATAGGGACGATTTCCCCTTTTTATACCCCTATTTCAAATCATCCCGCTGATGTCCGGTTTGGCCATATGTTCGCTTTCTATTGGAAACCACTCTGGCAACCACTCGGCGCGAAAAACACGAAAAACACCGCCAATAAGGAGATAGCGGTGACCCCACCGTAATGATGATGCCTACCTTTTTATAACCCCTCGCTCGAGGAAAATCTTACCTAATCCTAACAGCTTGAACGGACGAAATGATGGGCACGTAGATCAGCCACCTAGTGGATATTTGCACCCCTTTCGCTGGCAACTATACGCCCACCCATCTCAGGGTGGGGGGGCATCTGATGTGACTGATCACCCCCTCTAAGCGGCAACCTAACACCTTGCGCAATTCTTGAAGTCGGATGAGTTAATAGCTTATTTCTAGCGACGACATCCTCACCTCGACCTCTAGCTTCGGATCATGACTCTAGCTCTGGCCTCTAGCTCCGGCCTCTAGCTTCGGCCTCGCACTTTAGCCCCGGCCTCTAGTTCCGGCCTCTAGCTTCGGCCTCGGACTCTAGCTCTGGCCTCTAGCTCCGGTCTCTAGCTTCGGCCTCTAGCTTCGGCCTCAGACTCTAGCTCCGGCCTCTCCAGCCTCTAGCTTCGGCCTCGCACTTTAGCCCCAGCCTCTAGCTCCGGCCTCTAGCTTCGGCCTCGGACTCTAGCTCCGACCTCTAGATTTGGCTTCAACGTTGCACGATTTCCACTAGTATAACGGAACTAGTCTCGAATACCGTACCTAGGGATCTGGGACACTAACCATTGCATATATTCCTCATCCATTTTACCGGGATCACGGGCACACCCTGCAATTGCCGATATACACGGCATCCATTCAGCAATGGCTCACCTACCCGCCATTCATGGAGCTCATCCTAACAAAGCAGATTCGATGGTTCCCATGGAATGAGGTAAGCGTGACCCTCCGGAAAGGTATAAGAGGAGGACCCGAGCTCAAAGCGGGGGGATCTCTCTCTTTTTTTTCAAGCTCTACTCATATACCACATTCCTGTTCTACAACCCACTGACTTGAGCATCGGAGGGTCCCCAACGGAACCATCGGTCTGGAACTTTTTGCAGGCTCTCGAAGGATGACGGTGACCTCTCTGCATTCTCGAAGGCCCGTGAAGATTTCAGCTCATCTGGCGCTCATCGCAAGTGATTTGGCAGCAACAGTAATGGTTTTTTCTTGATGCCATGGCTTTAGAACAAAATCCAATGCAAAACATAATGTAGCATGAATATCCATAGCTCATTTTACTTGAGTTTCTAACTATAATTCTTTTATTTTGAAGATTGAGGACCCATTCAGTGTTTCTTTTTTATATTTTTGAATATCCAAAAAAAATCTACACAAAACATGTTGTTTTTATTGTGAACCGGAGGCCGCCTAGAACCGGACCGTTTCACTCTGAGCCCGGCCGATGTTGTTTTTATTGCCATGGGCTGTTGACTGGCCCCATCAAATGTCCCCCATACTTCTTGAGCTTGTAGGTTCTGTAACCACCAAGCTGAAGGAGTGTAGAACTCTCTCTTATTTTTTTTTTTACTTCGCATGAATTTGTGATCACGTCTATGTGTTATCTAAAGTTGTGCCCGTACCTTCTTAAAGACTTTAGAGTAGGAGGTTAGTTACCTTAGGCCGGCTAGGGAAGCTAGTAATTCTCTTCTGACACAGGGTCTGAAAGTGATGCTCGTCAACTGACTGATCGTTATGGAATCGCCAAGGGGCCGCCTGGGATTCTCGGGGGCCGCCGGGTACTACCTAGGACGCTTGGGCCACCATGGATGACGAGGATAGCCAGAGAGTTAGGATCATGGTCTTTCTTTTGGATTCTATAGCCTCCGTTACGTGCATGCAACTTCATGCACCTAATCGGCCGTCGTGGAATAGAAAGTTCCTGGCTGTATTCCAAGGATGGTGCTCCATAGTGACTGCTTCATGCTTGATACAAGGAGCCTCTTGCAGTCCATGGCTTCAAGGTGGGAATCGCATTCGCTCTACTGTTGCTCCTCTACTATACTCGGCCTTTGTATGATGGGGTTGGAAGAAATGCTAGGTGGGCCGTTGTGATAGTTGGTTGTATTCATCTTCCGCCCACCTCTTTGGGCACATGTTACTGTTGAGCTACAGCGGGGCTCTAGCTATGAGCTGAACCATACAGAAGCCGGGCCAGAAGTCGGGCCATCAAAGCTACCCTAATCTAGATAACCGTATGGACAATGAGCCAATGGGTGACTACTGATACAAAGCATAAGGAGTGTTGAAGGTAGGTTGGTCACCTTAGGTTGACTGGGGCAGCCAGCAATTCCCTCCCGACACAGGGTCTGGAAGTGGTGCCCGTCAACTATGAATCCAAGATGTGGGTTGACTTGGGGTTTAATTGGCCAATTAAGAGTGGCCAATATTATCAACCTGTTTCAAATGCATAGTTTAAGTAAAGGTTTTACCTAGTTGTCCACTAGCCGCAGAAAATCGCTGAGGCTAGGAGGGCTAATGAGGCAAAGCGATAGATGGAGCTACAATAGTATTGTTGAGGCTGATAGATAGAGCTGGTGCCGATTCCAAAAGTATTAGGTGTCGAGCTAGCCTCGGGCCTTAGCTCGGGGCCGCCAAGAATCCAAGTTTAAACCTTTGGGAATTTCTTATGCTGGCTCAGGGCGCGCATGCCCTTTTTGGGTTATATGCTGAGGCTGCTCGAAGCCAGCCCAAGGGGCGGCTAGGGGCCAGAAATGACGTGTGGCCGCCTAAGACCGGCCCGAGGGCCGGTTAGGGGCCTAACATAACTGTGGCCGCCCAGGACCAGCCCAAGGGCCGGCTAGGGGCCTATCATAACTGTGGCCGCCCAGGACCAGCCCGAGGGCCGGCTGGGGGCCTAACATACCTGTGGCCGCCCAAGACCAGCCCGAGGGCCGGTTGGAGGCCTATTATAACTATGGCAGCCCAGGACCAGCTCGAGGGCCGGCTGGGAGCCTAACATACCTGTGGCCACCCAGGACCAGCCAGAAGGCTGACTGGGGGCCAGACATACCTGTGGTCGCTTAGGACCAGCTGGAAGGCTGGCTGGCGGCCAGACATATCTGTGGCCGCCCAGGACCAACCCGAGGGCCGGTTAGGGGCCTAACATAACTGTGGCCGCACAGGATCAGCTCGAGGGTCGGCTGGGGCCAGACATAACTGTGAATGCCCAGGACCAGTCCGAGGACCGGTTGGGGGCCTGACATAACTGTGGCTGCCCATGACCAGCCCGAGGGCCGGTTGGGGGCCTATCATAACTGTGGCCACCCAGGACCAGCCCGAGGGCCGGCTGGGAGCCAGACATATCTATGGCTGCCCAGGACCAGCCTGAGGGCCGGCTGGGGGCCTAACATACCTGTGGCCGCCTAGGACCAGCCCGAAGGCCGGTTGGGGGCCTAAATACCTGTGGCCATCCAGGACCAGCCGGAAGGCTGGCTGGGGCTAGACATATCTGTGGCTGCCCAGGACTAGCCCGAGGGCCGGTTGGGGGCCTAACATAACTGTGGCCGCCCAGGACCAGCCCGAGGGTCGACTGGGGCCAGACATAACTGTGAACGCCCAGGACCAGTCCGAGGACCGACTGGGGGCCAGACATAGCTGCCTCAGGGGTTTCTCGTGCCGATCTGGGAGTTTGACTCGGGGCCGCCTAGAGCACAAGACTTGAACCTTCGGAGGTTTCTCGCGCCGGTCCGGGGTGTCTGTGTCTTTTGGGCTGCCGAGGTCCTTTTGAAGCCCTGAGGGGTGACCCGAGAGTCGCTGTGGTGGGACCATGCTTGGGAGCCTTTAACCACGGAGGGTGACTTGAGGGCACTTTGACCTGGGTTAGGGTCCTTTTCTGAAATCTCGAAGGGTGACCCGAGAGTCGCTGTGGTGGGACCATGCTCGGGAGCCTTTAACCCCGGAGGATGACCTGAGAGCACTTTGACCTGGCTCAGGGTCCTTTTCTGAAACCCTGAAGGGTGACCCGAGAGTCGCTGTGGTGGGACCATGCTCGAGAGCCTTTATTGATGGGGCAAAAATAAAACCACCTCGGGAGTTTTGCGACCGGCCCGGGAGTTGACTTGGGGCCGCCGAGACCACAGGGCTTGAACCACTGGAGGTTTCTCGCACCGGTCTGGGGTGTCTATGATCTCGGGACCACTAAAGTCATTTTGAAAATGTCTTGGGGGTCGCTCGGCCGGTCCGGGAGTTTGACTCGTAGCCGCCGAGACCATAGGACTTGAACCGCCTCGGAGGTTTCTTGCACCAGTCCGGGGGTGTCCTTATGATCGCGGGGCTACCGAAAAACTACCTCGGTGGTCACTTGGCCGGCCCGAGTGGTTTTTGAGAAATTGAATAAAAAACTTCTTTTTTCTTGTACAACATTGCCACAGGGGTTCAGCTCAGGGCCACTTAGGACACAGGGCTTGAACCTCCGGAGGTTTCTTATCCCGGTCCGGGGTGTCTGTGTCCCTTGGGCCGCTGAGGGGTTAAGAAGTCAAATAGAAATCTATTGGATTATATGAAAAGAAACTTTGTTCTCAGAGTGTGGTATACTTAGCTTTCGAGGCTTTTTGCCTTTGCATCATGTTTGGTGTCAGCGTCGATTAAGGGCTTGGGAGCTTTTCTTTGGAGAAATTGGTCTCCTGCTGCTGACCTGGGTACTTCAGCCCGCTAGTGGTCCGTCCCTCAGGAAATCGGGTTCACTGGAATGGAGGTGCCGTTGTCCTTGCTTGGGCGTCATCGCTTGTCCATTGTTGAGGATGCTAACTCTTCCCTCATCAGATGTCCACCAGCATCATTTAGTATATAAGAGTTTTTTTTCTTCTGGATGCTGAGGCTCTACCACTTGCGGTCGCTTTGTTTCCCTACTTTTGGATGCTAGTTTTTTCTTCTGGACACTCTCCCTGTTAGTTTCTTCTTTCTCTGAAATCTGGTTCCCCTCCTCAGGTAACTGGGAACAATCCTCAGAAACCTTCAATTGTTCAAAATCTTCTGCAACGTTATGCATCTGGGGTAAATCCTTTGCAAGCTCTCCCACCTCCTCTACAAGCTTGTGTCTACGTACACATGATCTGAGCTTATCCCGCTTTCGATCCAGAGGCTCACATCCTGACTCCTCTTTCATAGCTTTCTGGCCTTGCGCAGTATTTTTCCTTTGAGAGAATTGGTCACCCTCAGTGCTGGAATCTGAGAGCAGCTGGAACCGAATCCGCCAGAGGGCTCGGGCTCGGTTTGGCTCTTGGGTGCAATAGATAGGAGAGAGAGAGAGAGACAAAGAGGGCTTTGGTAGAGTCAGTAGTCAAAGCCTTTTGTCTTCATCTTTCATATTGCATTAATTGCATCAACACCTCTTGGCCTACTACCACCAGAAATCAAAATGCCTACAAATGCTTGAAGTGACGGGCCATGGATAATGTCCCAAGTTTGCCCCTTTTTGGAAATTATTTTGCTGACCATGTTGCAATTCACCTCCGGCTGTCTGTTAAGCCTTTAATTGAGCTCCTCTGGCCGCTGGTGCTGTCCATCCAGATGCTTCTTTAGGATTAAGATCTTTCCCAGATGGCTCAGAAGATGAGCAATGAGAGGAGCGGCAGCTTGAGCGGGGGGTAGGAGACTGCAATTTCCTGAAAGCTTCACGATGGTCTTTTGCTACTCAATGCGATGTGGATGCCCCCCAGCATGATTGGTGAGGACCTTTGGCACGTGCGTCACTACCATGGCTATTTTAGAGGGGACAAAGACTTACAGATCAGGGAGACAGAGCTCTCTTTCCTTTAGCACAGTTGTCCCCTACCTGGCGCGCCAATCTGTTGATGCCCGATCACTTTGAGCTGGCGTCCCTGAGCGTCGACCGTTTATCTATAGAAATATCGGGGCCCTTCCTTTGTCTTCAAAGCCTGCAAGAAGTCCCACGGCCGGACATTCCGGCGGGGACCCTTCGATGCTCAAGTTAGTGCTCTGGGCAATAGCCGTGAGCTTGAGAAAGCTCGAAAGAGAAAGAGAGAGCGGCTCAGAATGAGCATGTTGAGTTTTTTTAGAGTTCCCTCTTCTTACCCAATTTATTTACCTTTATACTCTGTGTAACTTGCTTGAGAAGTTTGGGTTCTTGTCCTCTAGTGGGAAGGAGTCACGTGGAGCCTTATGATGGACCATGACTTTTGGGGGCTCATTTAGTCTGAGTGGCTGAAGTGTCATGATGACTGAGCACTTTTGATGGGTGAAATGTTAGGGCTGACATCTGTGAGGCTCAAAATGCTGCCACTTGTCAAGACTTTTATGATAAATAATAACTTTCAATAAAGTGTACCTCTTAGTAGAATGTCAGAGCTACAAGCGCTGTCACATCCTTCATCACTTTTCTCTTTTCTTATTTTGAGACTTGTGTTCACCTTGACTCGGCGAATCTGACGCCGAATTATGGTAATCTGTTGAAGATACTCGGCTGATCCGTAGTTCCGAATCAATCTATTGTCAGCTGTCATTTATAATTATGAACTGTGGCGGTGCCCTGTCCTTTGACAAGCTCCTGAGGGCCCTATAAATACTTTAGATCATGATGCCAGTGTCCCTCCTTTCTTTTTATTGGGTCTTTGAGTCAGCTTGGAAGGACCATGACTCGTCCTTCACCTCCCTGTTATCCTCCACGTCACTTTTCATTGTTTTGTGGCTGGAGTCCTTCTCCCTCCTAAAGCCATTCATGCAGCCTGGAGCCCGAACTAGGGGAGCCCCGGATGCTCGAAGTCATGAAGTTTAAAGAGTTAGAAGTCCGTGAAAGACCTGGGGCCGCCGTGGGATTCGCTCGGACCGCCAGGGGCCGCCTAGGATGGACGGAAGGCCGCTGTGACAGGGGCTGTTGCAGAAAGGCAGGAAGGCGTCATGGAAGGGCCGGAGGCCATCTAGGATTTACCAAAGGCCGCTTAGGATGGACGGAAGGCCGCTGTGACAGGGGCCGTTGCAGAAAGGCCGGAAGCCGTCATGGAAGGGCCGGAGGCCGCCTAGGATTTGCCAGGGGCTGCTTAGGATGGACGGAAGGCCGCTGTGATAGGGGCCATTACAGAAAGGATGGAAGCCGTCATGGAAGGGCCGGAGGCCGCCTAGGATTTGCTAGGGGCCGCTTAGGATTTGCTCGGACCGCCTGGGGCCGCCTAGGATGGACGGAAGGCTGCTGTGACATGGGCCATTGCAGAAAGGCCGGAAGCCATCATGGAAGGGCCGGAGGCCGCCTAGGATTTGCCAGGGACCACCTAGGATGGACGGAAGGCCGCTGTGACAGGGGACATTGCAGAAAGGCCGGAAGCCATCATGGAAGGGCCGGAGGCCGCCTAGGATTTGCCAGGGGCCGCTTAGGATTCGTTCGGACTGCCTGGGGCCGCCTAGGATGGACGGAAGGCCGCTGTGACAGGGGCCGTTACAGAAAGGTCGGAAGCCGTCATGGAAGGGCTGGAGGCCGTCTAGGATTTGCCAGGGGCCGCTTAGTATTCGCTTGGACCGTCTGTGGCCGCCTATGATGGACGGAAGGCCGCTATGACAGGGGCCGTTGCAGAAAGGCCGGAAGCCATCGTGGAAGGGCCAGAGGCCGCCTGGACTTGGAAACCGTAGGCCGTTGTGGAAGCCAGAGGCCGTTGGGGATGGCCAACTGGGAGACGGCCGCTGTGGGAGACGGGTGCCACCTTGGAAGAGACCGTCAGCCGCTGTGGAGGACCCCGGGCCACCTTGGGCCGCTGTGAACTTGGCGGTCGCCGTGGAAGACTCGGCATGAGGCCGTTTAGGATGGATCGGCCGTTGGAGAGCTGGGAGTCGAGAACCTATACGACTCTCTGTTTAGGAAGCAGAGACCGCTGTGAAGATGGAGCCATGAGGACGAAGCCACTGCAGGGGACCGTTGAGGATGGAGTGGAGAAATCGGGACGGCCAGGAATCCCTCCCTCACCTTGAGCTCTGGCTCATCCTTTCGCAGTTGCCCGAAGCCGAGAGACGCGGATCAGAAGATGCGGAAGGTCCTGGGCTTAGTTCACTTATAGGGATGTAGCATAGAGAGGTGGCGACCTTTTCACCATTCCGCCATCTAAACTTTGCTGCTATCTGAACCATGAGAAAGAGAGAGATGGGAAGCATAGTAAAATGGACCCCTCTACCCTTCTCACCATCTTTTCTCACTCCTTCTCCTGTCAGAGCCATTACAAGCTCTCTATCCTAACCCGTTCTTTTAGCTCATGAGAACTTCCTACGTCCACTTGTCAGATAAAGAGAGATGAGGAGCTTGCTGTGGCCGGGAGCGCAGCCGTGATGATAATTAAGGCAGAGCAGAGAGAAAAAAAAAAAAAAAACCGCGGGCTCTTGTGAACAGGAGGCCGCCTAGAATCGGACCGTTTCACTCTGAGCCTGGCGATGTTGTTTTTATTGCCATGGGCTGTTGACTGGCCCCATCAAACCCAACCCTTGGAGCAATGAGATTGCTTATGCTACCGAGGTGTTGACGCAAAATGGACTTGGAAACATCCACAAATATTATGTTAGGATAAAAACTTCGATTGTTGTTTGCTCATGGAACCATCTTATTGTCCCATCAAAACACAGGCCCTAGGATTCATTTGATATGCATGTATGTTAAACAATGCCACATGGTAGAATGAGACCCGACTGTTCCGTTTCGGTAGATCCGGATGCTGTCCACCTTGCGATCGTGGACTGTGAGAGAAAGAGGGAGAGAGAGCGTGAGATAAGGAGAGATGTGGCCGTTTAACAGGAAGGGGCCTTCTGGGTTCTCGTGGTATTCGACCGCAGAGGAAGTCACTCAAGGACTGGATGGCTCTGGCCTCACCGCCATCGTCACAGGTCTCTCCCCCTATTTTACTGATTAAATAAAATGATTCTTTTTAGCTCAGTTTATGTGATTAGTTTTTTTTTTATATATAGAATTTGTAGCATGTATATATACTTAAGAGATTGATGAATAAAAATATAAAAATTATTTTTTTTTCTTTTTTAGAGTTCTGATTTGTTTCATTCCTCATCGTGTGCAACTAAATATTAGGATGAAAGAAAAAAAAAATTAAGATAAAAAAATATAAAAACAAAATCTATTGGACTTGTAGGTATTCACCTATCTTTTGACCAAAAATTAAATGAAGATTATTGTAACGCTGCCTATATTAGGGTTGCTTGCAATTAAGATAGTAAGTTAGAATAGTAAGAGAAGACAAAAGTGTTTGATTATCTTTGTAACAAGCTGGATATGATAAACATTTATTCTCTACGGAAGTATTAAAGATTATATTTCTAAAATAGAAAGTAAATATATTTGAACATTTATTCTCTAGGGGAAGTATTAAAGATTATATTTCTAAAATAAAAAATAAATATATTTGATTCTGATTCATAGGAATTGCTATAGATTGCATTTCTAAAATAAGAAGTAAACTATATTTATATAATAGAAAGTAAATATATTTAATTCTAATTTATAGGGATTTGATGTAATTAGTTTTTCTTTCTAATATAGGATTTGTAGCTTGTATATATACCTAAGAGATTGATGAATAAAAATACATAGAAATTACTTTTTTTTTCTCTCTTTTTCAGAGTTCTAGTTGTCTTTCATTCCTCATCTAACGCAACTAAAGATTAGGATGAAAGAAAAAATTAAGATAACAAAATATAAAAACAAAATCTATTGGACTTGTAGGTATTCATCTATCTTTTGATCAAAAATTAAATAAAGATTATTGTAATGCTGTCTATATTAAAATTTAAAAAAAATATTATACCTATTGATAAAAAATTAACGTATCCATTTCTTTTATGGATAAATCTTTTCTTCTATTTCATAGGTAATAATGCTATAGAAATTTAACTTATCTATTCAATTTCTTTGAACGAAGCAAAATACGAGTAATTAGTTAATAAAAAAGTGAACCAAAATACGAGTAAGTTAATAAAAAGTGAACCGGCTTTCATATGAAACCAAAGATTATTTATGTCCAACAAATTACTGCACTCTGATAACATGTTTAAAAAAATAAAAAAATATATTTGGAACGAATCAAAATTCTAAAGTTTACCCGCGGGTAAGCAGAACGAGATCCTGCCATTTAATAAAATCCCAGATGACGACCTTCCCCGCCCGAGCCCCATGCTGTTCTGCCTCCCATGCCGCCAGGCTCCGCCAGCGCTGCCTCATCGGCGCAGGAAGATCACGGTTGTCCGGCTGGGCGACCGCCGGGGGCGGCGCAGCGGCCGGAGCTTCCTCGTGGGCTTCCTCCGGCGGCTGCGATTGAGATGGCTGGTGGTGCAGTTCCGGAAGGCATTGAAGCAGGCGAGGGGGAGCTACGTAACGCTGCTGCGAGATCAGATCGATAGCGCGGCGACGATCGAGGCCGTCCATGCCGGGATGATAATGGCAGCCTACTTTGCGGCCCCTATGGTGCCCATCAACGTCGCCAATCGCCCCAATTA
Organism: Calamus simplicifolius; assembly: GCA_900491605.1. Lineage (NCBI taxonomy): Eukaryota > Viridiplantae > Streptophyta > Magnoliopsida > Arecales > Arecaceae > Calamus > Calamus simplicifolius. Next base: position 135,805 of record UESW01001735.1, on the reverse strand, counting down.
TAATAAATTCTTAATATAGGTATTATAGTTCTCTCTCCTGCTCGCTCGAAAAAGCCGTCAGTATATGTAGTAAGAAAAGCTAAATAAAATTAATGGGAGAGAAATACCTCTCTCTCTCTTTCCCCACGATTTCTTAGTTTTTTTCCAAATAAAAAGTATTACTAAATTTAGGGTATATTAAATTAATGCCATAATCACTTATTTCTTTTATTTTTCTTAAAATTTTATGAGTATTATATAAAATTAACGTTAAGACATTCTATATTTTTAAGTTAAATCAAAATCTTTTTTCTTTTTAATCGCTCGTCTTCTCTAGATTTATCGAAATAAACAACAAATGAGGCATTTTTTTTTCTTTACTACCTAATAGTTGATATTTGGTTAATCTAATGAGCCTGTAAGATAGGAGCAATGATCTCCTTTACACTCAGAATTGGTAATATAAAAAGAAGTAAAATGATTACTTCATAAATTTTTTTTGAATATTGTAATAGAAAAAAAGAAAGGAACATCTATTATTGCATTAATGGTGGTCCTGAAAATTTTACTTATTTTACAAATGATTTGATATCAAGCCACAAATAAACATATTTTGCATTAAAAAAACTAAAGAAAAAAAAAGGAAAAAAAAAGGTCTTTTGCAAGAAACATGCAAAACTTTTATAAAGGTTTCACAGATATCTTCATCCATTATGGCCTTGAGCCAATTAGAACAAAAGTACAGTTCTCTAAGTCTTAAGCCAATTAATTAGTGAAGATAGAATAAAAGTATAGTTCTCTAAGTCTCAGTTAAAATTTTAAAACTACTTGACCTACATAAGTGAGTTACAAACTCACCTAATTATTTAAATTCATGAGCTTTTGCAATTATTTATCTACACAAAACATGTTCACCAACCTCACTGAACTCCAACTCTATACTCTTTCATGATACCTTGTTATAGGTTAAAGATCTTTTTTCTCTCAATATCTTTTTGTAGGTCAAAGCTTTTTTTCCTCTCAATTGAACACCTCTTTTATTCACATACAGTAGTGGTTTCCTTTCCTCATTAATTTACTCCAATTAATTTTATCTTAATTTCATATTCTAATAGAATTGATATGTTATCTTTTTTGATGAATATAAGGAAGGTGAGTGACGAAAAAAAGAAATACAAGGTAGTATTTGATTTAAGTTAAAAATATAAAGGATTTTGATTTTTTTTCCTCTAAAAATTGCATTATAAGTATAATTTAAATAAGGATTAGGTAATTGCCAACCTATATTCATATCCATATATATATGGATATGAATATTATAAGTATATATATATATATATACACACACACATCAAGGATATAAGAGGGTGTTTGGTAAGTGTTAATCCATCTTGGTAATCTAAAATTATCATACATATTATTATATTTAGCATTTAGATATAATAATCTCTCTAGTAGTATTTGATTTTTGGTAATCTTTGATTAGAAAAATCATAGTAATTTAATTCCCATATGAAAGGTGGGTGACCAAGATTACTAAAATTCAACAATCTCATATTACATTATTGATTGCCATGTAAATATTTAATAATATCTAATATGATTATATATTTTAATATAAATATTAAATATTAATATTTAAATATTAAATATATATATATAATATTAATATTGAATTTCTTATTTTAAACACTATTATATTTAATAATAAATATATATTAAATTTAAAGTTATTAATATTTATGACCTTCTTGCATATTAAATTATTTTATTTAAATAATTTATATATATATAATATTATTGTGATTATACATTTAGATAATTTAATATATACTATATTTAATATATAAAATATTATTATAGAATTGCATATTATATATTAGATATTTGTAATATTTAAGCATGTAATATTTCTAAAATGATTTAATGAAGAATCCTTGTTTTTATTAAATCATTTTATATTTTAGCAAAAAAAAGGCAACCACTTAAAAGAGAGAGAGATATATATATACATAACTAAATACAAATAGAATTTAAGAATATGATAAAATACAATCTTACATTTTTAAAAATTGAACTACCATTAGTAAGGCAAACCAAATATAATTATCTTACATTCCTATTAATTTAATTATCCAAGGAAAGATTAATAAAAATGAAAGGCTTATGCTAATATTACATTTAAATATATATCTATATTGATAGATTTAAACAAGGAATTAGATGTAGATAAATATTAATTGAGTATTATGATTTAGGGATGAAATTTAGTTGAAAGTTCAAAAAATGTTGAAGAATCAGGATCACTCCGACCCCTTCTATTCCAGGACTTATGCTGCGGGCGCAATTTCCGTATTACGGTTATCCAACCTTGCCGCCGCGCTTCAGAAATTTTTTCGAATTTCTTTATCATGTTAGTGCACATGTACAATGGTGTTGATATGGCTGATCCAGCACCATCAGAGTTAACGATAAAGAAGACTGACAGTGTTCCGCTTTGGCCTCCAAGGCATCATTTGGCCTTCGAAGCCCGCTTCGGCCTCCGGGGCATCATTCAACCTTCGAAGCCCGCTTCGGCCTCCGAGGCATCTTCAACCTCCAAAGCCCGCTTCGGCCTCCTTCAGCCTTGAGCTTTTCAGCCTCAGCCTTGAGCTTCCGCCATGGTCTGGCCCTTGGGACCAGTAGCTTATATCTACGAGCCATCTGGCATGCCCACGTGGTCCACTACTCGCCTACTACAGTGCATCGTCATGCCCCATTAAGGTGTATGGCCCACCACACACCCGTAACAGTGCGGGGCCATACCCCATTACGGCATGTGGTCCACCACTCGCCTGCAACTACGTATGGCCATATCCCATTACGGAGTACGATCTACTGCTCGCTTGCGGCTGTATATGGCCATACCTCATAACGGCGCGTACCTGGTGCAACCATAGCCACCCGACACCCGTAATGCCATACTGGCAGGTGGCAAATGAGACAGGACACCTCTGACACGCCCATGATCCATCACTATCCGCCTTGCCTTTTTGTCCGTTATTGGATAGCAGTATCTTGAAATCATGAACCTTCTGAAAGCATGAGAGAGCGAGATCTTGGAACAGATATAAAAAGGCCCACACTTGCGACAAAGGGAGGATCATGAACCCTAACTCTCTAGCTTTCTTCTGCTAACTAACTCTTGTATGTTCCCGAGTAACTGACTTGAGCGTCGGAGGGTCCCCAGTGGAACATCCGGTCTCCGGGGACTTTTCTTGCAGGAGTCCGGCGAGGAGGACCTCCATTTCCCTTGCGTTCAAGGAAGTTGACTCGGCGTCAACAGATTGGCACGCCAGATCGGGGGGAAGAAGGAAAAAGCTTCGAACCTGTCATCGACCGCTTCTCTTTCCCCAAGCTTTCTTCTGCAATGGTGACGACCCGTGTGCGAGAGGTCTCCGCCAGTCATGCTGGGGGGCAGCGTCAAGGGGCTGATCCGCTGGCGGTTGGCCCCTCAGCTCCCCTAGCCGACGTCCCTGCATCACCACAGCAGCTTTAAGAAGACCGGCTTGCTGCCCTTGCCGCACAAGTCCAATCTTTGGCGACCGTGGTCCAAGGCTTGCAGCATCAAGCGGCGGCTGCTCAGCACCCAGAGCCTCTCCTGTCAGTGCCAGGGGTGATCCAACCCAGCCAACACTCTTCTCGGAGGAGATCCCCTATCCGAGAAGCTCGCCACCGCCACGCTCCGCGTCGGCACTCTAAGCCCGAGTCTCCCCTCGGCACTCAAGCCCGGCTCCGCATCGGCACTCAAGCCCGGCTCCACGTCGGCACTCTAAGCCCGAGTCTCCCCTCGGCACTCAAGCCCAGCTTCGCATCGGCACTCTAAGCCCAATTCTCCCCTCGGAACTCAAGCCCGGCTCTGCGTTGGCACTCAAGCCCGGCTCCGCGTCGGCACTCAAGCCCGGCTCTGCGTTGGCACCTGTTGGCCCAGATGACAACCCAAGAGGGAGGGGGTGAATTGGGTTCTTTTAAAAATTAGCCTTTTAAAAATGTTTGCTTAATAAGAATGAAGGCAATGCAATGCAAATACAAAGTGCAGTGAATAAAACAGAGATAGAGAAAGAGTCAATGGAAGCACGGCAAACACAAAGATTTTATAGTGGTTCGGTGTATCCAACACCTACGTCCACTCCCAAGATTCACTTGGGTCCACACTATAATCACCCTGATTACAGCGAGTTTTTACAAGCTCACAACTCAAACTTGTTGTTTTCCCGGGATCACAACGAACCCAGCTGGTTTTCAAGGGCTCACCAGCACAAAAACCCTAACCCAAGCTTTACCAAGCTTGTACCGAGGTAAGACTACCTCCACTAGTTCAATCCCCCAGATTGAACTAGACACAAAGAATAGAAATGTTGTTTTTCAGTTACAAAGCTCCTTAATGAGCAGATAAACAAATATAAGAATAAGTTTAGAAAAGCCTGATTTGCAGTTGGTTGGCTTTGAGCTTTTCTTCTTTTCTTCTTTTCCTCAACTCTTTGAAGTGTAGAATCGGGCCTCAGCTCGGATTCTTCACGGAATGTATGTTGGAGTTGATTTGAGCTTTTCCTCTTTTCTTTGAGTGTTGAAAATCACTTGAGATGCTCTTGAATAGCTCTTGGATTTTCTTCTGAAGCTTCCTTGGATTGTTGAGCTTGAGCACAGAAGGAGCTTCCTTTGATTTCACACTTTTTCTTTCACTCTATTTTGAATCTCGGATTTTTTCAATGAAGCTCTGTTTTTCCGATTTTTCTCTTCTTTTTCTTTGAAGTGAATATCTCTCTATTTATGTCTTTGATTTGAAAACGGCTTCTCTATTTATAGATTCTGCAAAAATATAGCCGTTAGAAACAAAGAAAAATAGCCGTTAATTAAAAATCTTACCGTTGACGCTGAGTTGGCATTCGAAAAATTTCGCCCAGATTTGCTGGAGTCGACTCATGCTTTCCCGAGTCGGCTCGAAGTCGAGATACCAAAAATAGAAATGTTCAGAAAGTCAAAGGGTCGACTCATCAAAAATAAAGTGTCGACTCCTGACAGTCGGGGGTCGACTCATGAAAAGTTGGGGTCGACTCGCGAAATGCTCAGAAAAACACACCTCTGGTGTCTGAGCGGAGTCGACTCGCACAGTCATGGAGTCGGCTCGACAGAATCGGGGGTCGACTCGAGAAATTACTGGGTCGACTCGAGACAGATAGTCATTTCTGTACTCTGAGTGGAGTCGACTCTGAAACTCTAGAGTCGGCTCCGGAACGTATCAAAAATCAGAGAATTTTTCTGATTGACTTGAAATTCGTTCCAGATTCATTTTAAATCATTTTTTGACTTGAATATAATAAAATTGACATTAGGAATCAATTCAAGAAATGTTCCAAAAACTCATTGATTATAATATGAAGTATAAAATTTCTTTTTGAAAGCTTAAACAGGAGCTTGAAGTTACTTTCAAATTGATTAAAGTTATACTTTAACATTCTCATTCATTGTTCTAAATAAATTCATTGCTCATGTAAATAAACTCATTACATCTTTTAATATACTCATGGCTTTTGGTAATCATCAAAATCAAGATTGGGGCACAAATTCTCAACAATCTCCCAACAATCCCCCTTTTTGATGATGACAAAAACATTGAGTTTATGCATGATTGATTAGAGAATTTATTTTATTTTCATAGTTAGGCTTAGGCTCCCCCTGAATGAGGTAGCTCCCCCTATGAAACTCAAATAAATATCCCATTCATTCATTATTATTTCATTCATTCAATCATTTTAATATCATTTGATTAATAATTTTCCCATATGCATATACAGTTATAAAACTATAAAACTCTCCCCCTTTTTTGTTATCAACAAAAAGGTAGAGAAGCATCAAACAATCATTCATTCATTCAAGATTTGATTTAACAAAATCATTCATTCATTGATAATAGAAGAAATACATTGAGTATTCAAAATAGATTTCATTACATCAAAGTGTATCAAAATGTAAAACATAACATTAACTTCAATACATTGCAAGGACTAAGTATCTAATACATCAAAAGTGAGTCCTAACAATCCTAGTCAAATGATCTATTATATTTTTCATTCCATCTGTTTGTATCTTACATAGTCCTTCAGTCTCTCATCTACAAAAGTGCAAGCAGTCAAAATTTTATCTTGGAGTTCAGCATTGCATTTGCATATGTTTCACCATCTCCGCAGACGTCTTTAAGTTCTTCAAATATGTTCTTTAGGTCTCCACTTAAAGACTCAGATGAAGTGCTAAGGTTGATTCTATCTTGGTGATCCGGTCATCCAAAGAGTAAAGAGTTTCCTTGAGATTCATAAACTTGTTTTCAAACTCTGATTTTAATTTATCTGACTGATCATCAAGAAGACCTTTAAGCTGCCTTAACTGAAGTTCTGTGAAGCCAACAGATGAAGATGAAGCTTGATCAAACAACGGAGCAGGGGTAGGAGCAGGAGCAGGAATAGGAGAGCTCGGAGGTGCAGGCGAAGAATGTCTAACTGATGGTCCCGGTGCCTCAGCATCCGCGGCTCTTTCTTCCATCAAACCTTTCCTTTCCCATCTTCCATTCTTCTTAACAAAACCCATTCTATGTATAGTGGCCAAACTGTAAAAATCTGTGTGTCTTAAGTTCCTCATTGGCTCACTATCTGAAATGACAATCCCTTGGCTCTGAAAATTTTAGTGAGAATCATGCCGTAGGGTAAACTTGATTTTCTCTTACCTCCACATCGGCAATACCATAAAATCATACTGGAAGGTTAATGGGTTTACCGTTACAATTGCATCCATTACAAAAATATCTCTTTCTGACACATAATCAAATCTCCAATCTTGGGGAAAAGGATTCTACTACAATGTTGTGGAGAAGTCTCATTCTAAGGATAACTGATTAGCAAAAACTTCCTCAAAACCGACAATCTCCCTGTTAAGCAGTCTAGAAAGAGCTGGGCTTCTATCTTCAGAAGAAAAGTAGATGTTCCTGACACTGGGTAGATCCAACAATCTTGAAAGCAAGCTCACTGTCACTGAAATTCTATTTCCTCTCACAATGCTTACAAGTCCATTATCTCCTCTAGATAGATTCTTATAAAATTCCTTGACAAGAGCTGGGTAGGTAGGACAATCTAAAGAACAAATCTTTTCCCAACCCATCTCAATCAACTGCCTTCCCAAAAGAAATCCCTCAGCCTCAAACAATTCAAAATCTACTTTCCTCCCCGTAGTTATCACTCTATCGGCAAGTCTATCTACCTGTGATGGAGCCGTAGATGGAGAAGCACTAGGAGTCGAAGAAGATGAGGTTGAATCCAAGCTCGGTGAAGGCTCACGAACCGGACGCCTCACGGTCTTCCTCACCGCCTCTTCCTCTTACTCCGGCCGCACCAAGGTTAGATCCTCGAGTTTTAGGGGCCATTGATCTATTGGAAGGGTTAATCAGGGATTTTGAGGATTTGGAAGGTCTGGAAATTTTGGAGAGAGTATTTTGAGATTCGAGATGATAGAAATGAACGGCGAGTCGACTCTGCCCTAGATAAATCGACCTGGGACCACTTCGAGTCGGCTCCCGCAAAGCGAGGGGTCGACTCCGGACAGTCACAGAAAACTATCCCGAAGTGGAGTCGACTCGCGCAGAGAAGGGGTCGACTCGAGAGTTTCAGTAGAAACCTGGAGTCGACTCCGATACTCACCGAGTCGGCTCCGAGACCATTTCAGAGCAAAAACATAAAATTTCTGAAATGTGTCCGGAAATGATCATAAAAATTGATAAAATAATCATTGGATTTAATAGATCAATTAGATATGAATTCTAGATAAGATTTCCTTAAAGATCAAGGATTTGAAAGAATTTTAGATAAAATTTCCTTAGGGGTTTCAAATTCATTCTAATGGATCACAAATCCCTAACTCTCCTCTAAGATAACAGAATCTTTCTTCACTTAAGGGTTTTGTAAATATATCTGCTAATTGTTCTTCAGTATTAACATAATCAAGACATATTTCATTATTGCAACATGTTCTCTTATAAAATGATATCTAATTTCTATGTGTTTGTTCTAGAATGTTGAATTGGATTTTTGTTAGATTAATTGCACTTGTGTTATCACATCTTATAGGTGTTTTATCAAGTGTGATACCATAGTCTTCAAGTTGTCGCTTAATCCATAGGATTTGAGCACAGCAACTTCCAGCTGCAACATATTCAGCTTCAGTAGTTGATAATGCAACTGAATTTTGCTTTTTGCTAAACCATGAGATTAAGTTACTTCCTAAGAATTGGCATGCACCACTTGTGCTTTTTCTATCTAACTTACATCCAGCATAATCAGAATCAGTGTATGCAATCAGATTTAATGTTGAGTCTCTAGAATACCATAAACCTACATTTTTGTTCCACTTAAGTATCTTAGTATTCTTTTAACAGCAATTAAATGTGATTCTTTAGGTTCAGACTGAAATCTAGCACATAAGCAAACAGCAAACATTATGTCTGGTCTACTTGCAGTTAAGTAAAGTAGGGATCCGATTATACCTCGATAATATTTTTGATCAACCTTCTTACCTTCTTCATCTTTGTCCAGCTTGCATGAAGGACTCATTGGTGTTCCGAGGGGTTTGATTGATTCCATACCAAACTTCTTTAGAATTTCTCTTGTGTACTTTGTTTGGTTGATAAAGATTCCCTCTTTGCTTTGTTTGATTTGGAGTCCAAGGAAGAAGTTGAGTTCTCCCATCATGCTCATTTCAAATTCGCCCTGCATCAACTTAGCAAACTCTTGACATAGAAGATTGTTAGTAGCACCAAAAAATATCATCAACATATATTTGAACTACTAATAAATCTTTACCTTTTCTTTTCAAAAATAATGTTTTATCAACATTTCCTCTTATAAAATCATTTTCAATTAAGAATTTACTTAATCTATCATACCAAGCTCTAGGTGCTTGTTTCAAACCATATAATGCTTTGTGCAATTTAAAAACGTGATTTGAAAATTCATGATCTTCAAAACCTGGTGGTTGTTCTACATATACTTCTTCATTTATAAATCCATTTAGAAAAGCACTTTTTACATCCATTTGAAATAAGTTAAAATTCATGTGACATGCAAATGCAAGTAATAGTCTAATGGCTTCTAATCTAGCTACTGGTGCAAAGGTTTCATCAAAATCAATACCTTCTTCTTGATTATATCCTTTTGCAACTAATCTAGCTTTGTTTCTAATTACTATGCCATTTTCATCTAGTTTATTTCTAAATATCCATTTTGATCCTATAACAGAATGATTTTTAGGTCTTTCTACTAAAGTCCATACATTATTTCTAGTGAATTGATTTAATTCTTCTTGCATTGCTAACATCCAATTATTATCTTTTTCAGCTTCTTCAATAGTTTTAGGTTCAATTTGTGATACAAATGCAAGATGATTACTAATATTTCTCATAGATGATCTAGTTCTTATTCCTTGAGATGGATCACCTATAATCAATTCCTTAGGGTGACTATAAGCATATCTCCAATCCCTAGGTAGATCTACATCATTATGATTAGTGTTAGTATCATCATCCTTAGGTGAATCATTATCTTTAGCGTCTTGCTCATGATCTAAAGATACATCAATATTTAATTTTTCAAGATCTTTTTCAATTATGTTTGTATCTTCTTCATCATCAAATTTTTCGGAACGAGTTGCTAAAGATTCATCAAAAACTACATGAATGGATTCTTCAACAACTAAGTTTTCTTGTTAAATACTCTATATGCTTTACTAGTTGTTGAATATCCTAAGAATATTCCTTCATCAGATTTAGCATCAAATTTGCCTAAATTATTTTTACCATTATTGTGAACAAAACATTTACAACCAAATGCATGAAAATATTTAATGTTGGGTTTTCTATCATGCCATAATTCATAAGGTGTTTTCTTTAAAATAGGTCTTATTAAGCTCTATTTAGGATGTAACATGCTGTGTTAATAGCTTCCGCCCAAAAGTATTTCGGGAGTTTACTTTCACATAGCATGGTACGGGCCATGTCTTCTAGAGTCCTATTTTTCCTTTCAACTACTCCATTTTGTTGTGGGGTCTAGGTGCAGAAAAATTATGATTAATACCATTTTCATTGCAAAAACTTTCAAATAAGTGATTTTCAAATTCAGTTCCATGATCACTTCTTAGAGACACTATGGTAGTGTTTTTCTCATTTGTTACTTTCTTGAAGAATTTCATGAATATCGAGAAAGTCTCATCTTTGTGAGCTAAAAACATTACCCAAGTGAATCTAGAGTAATCATCTACTATCACAAGACCATATTTCTTTCCTCCTAGACTTGTGGTTCTAGTTGGTCCAAAAAGGTCCATGTGAAGTAGCTCTAATGGCCTAGAAGTTGAAACAACATTTTTAGATTTAAAAGAACTTCTCGTTTGTTTTCCAAACTGACATGCATCACATATTTTGTTATTTTCAAAATCTATTTTAGGTAGACCTTTTACTAAATCCATTCTAATTAGTTTTGAAATAGGTGTGTGCTTGCGTGACCTAATCTTCGATGCCACAACCAACCAATCTCATTCATATTAGCATTATTAGCAACTAAGCAATGATTATTAGTAGACAAATTGTCTAAGTCAATCAGTATACATTGCCATTTCTATTTCCAATAAAAACAATGCTATTATCAATGGGATTAGCTACAGTGCATATAGAAGATTCAAATGATACTTTAAAACCTTTGTCACATAATTGACTTATACTAATTAAGTTATGCTTTAAACCATCAACATAAAGTACATTTTCAATATATGTGGAGGGAGTTATTTGAATGTTACCAAACCCCAAGATTTGGCCTTTGCCATTGTCGCCAAATGTAACAACTCCTCCTTTCTTTTCTTCAAGGGTGATGAATTCTTCTTTGTCACCCGTCATATGTCTTGAGCAGCCACTATCAAGATACCACTTTCTCTTTGATCTCTTGGCCACAAGACATTCCTGCAATGAAATCAAACTTTATGTTTAGGTACCCAAGCTTTCTTGGGTCCTTCATGGTTAGTAGCAACAAATATTGTTCCTTTCGGAACCCATATTTTCTTTCCTTTAATATTTAAGTTTTTATTAGGTTTTAGAATTTTACATTCATAAGATTTATGTCCTTTTTGATTACATTTAAAGCATGTAAAATTACTTTGGCCAGCACGCACAAAAATATTTTTAGTGATTTTTGTTTTCTTAAAGTGTTATACCCTAATCCGGCTTTGTCAAAAACTGCTTTTTGACTATTTAATAACATGTCTAATTTAGTTGAGCTTAATGTAAACTTATCAACTATGTTCTTATGTTTTTCAACCTCTTTCCTTAGTTATCATTTTCATTGGAATTAATTCTTTTTCTTTTACCAAAATTTCATTTTCAGATTTAAGTTTCTTAACTTCATTATTAAGATTTTCCTTTTCTTTAATGAAAGTTAAATTTTCATTTTTCAAAATCTTGTATTTCTTTTTCAAAACCTTGAAATCCCCGACAAGTTCATTAAAAGCATCAAAAAGTTCATCAAAAGCAAATTCATCGCAAGGGTTATCGGAACTTACCTCATCGTTGTCGTCCGCCATAAAACATACGTTTGCGACTTCCTTTTGTTCTTCTTCTTCGGAAGAAGATTCCTCGCTATCACTCCAAGTCGCCACATAAGCCTTCTTTTTCTTTTTGTAGGCTTTCTTCAATTTAGGACATTCATTCCTAAAGTGCCCCGGTTTATTACACTCATAGCAAGTCAAGGGGTCTTTCTCTTTTTCTTTGTCCTTGTCCTTGTTCTTATCCTTTTCTCCTTCCCACTTTGCTCCAAATTTCTTCTTGTGGAAGGGTTTCTTTCTCCTCATGAATCTTTTAAACTTTGCTAAGAGAGCAGTCTCTCATCATCATCATCATCACTGCTGCTCTCTTCTTCTTTTGCAGCTTTGAGGGCAATCACTTTCTTCTTCTTTGTGTCCTCCTCTACATGCTGCCTCATAGTCAGCTCATGGGTCATAAGTGATCCTAGAAGCTCCTCTAAGGGTAAAGTGTTGAGGTCCTTTGCTTCTTGGATTGCTGTCATTTTTGCTTCCCATGATCTTGGTAATGACCTAAGAATTTTTCGAACAAGTTCTGAGTTAGTATATGTCTTACCAAGACTTTTCAAACCATTTACAATATCTGTAAATCTAGTGTACATGCATGCAATGGTTTCAGATTGTTCCATGCTAAACAACTCATATTTATGAACAAGAATATTAATTTTAGATTCTTTTACTTGGTTGGTACCCTCATGGGTAACCTCTAATCTATCCCAAATCTCCTTTGCGGAATTACATGTGGAGATTCTATTAAATTCATTAGCATCTAAAGAGCAATATAAAACATTCATGGCTTTAGCGTTAAGCTGTGCCATTTTCCTATCATTATCATTCCAGTCCCTTTCGGGCTTAGGAACAATAGTGCCATCAATACATGTGTGGGTGTACTAGGTCCATTAATTATAACACCCCATAGCTCATAATCAGAAGCTTGAATGAATATCCTCATTCTAGCTTTCCAATAGAATAATTTGAACCATTAAACAGTGGAGGTCTATTCGTAGAATGACCTTCAGCAAATGATCCAACTTGTGTTGCCATTTGGATCTTTAGCTCTTGATCGTGTGATCAAAATCTAATGAGCACTAGCTCTGATACCAATTGTTGGCCCAGATGACAACCCAAGAGGGGGGGGGGTGAATTGGGTTCTTTAAAAATTAGCCTTTTAAAAAGTTTGCTTAATGAATGAAGGCAATGCAATGTAAATACAAAGTGCAGTGAATAAAACAGAGATAGAGATAGAGTCAATGGAAGCACGGCAAACACAAAGATTTTATAGTGGTTCGGTGTATCCAACACCTACGTCCACTCCCAAGATTCACTTGGGTCCACACTATAATCACCCTGATTACAGCAGAGTTGTTTTAAGCTCACAACTCAAACTTGTTGTTTTCCCGGGATCACAACGAACCCAGCTGGTTTTCAAGGGCTCACCAGCACAAAAACCCTAACACAAGCTTTACCAAGCTTGTACCGAGGTAAGACTACCTCCACTAGTTCAATCCCCCAGATTGAACTAGACACAAAGAATAGAAATATTTTTTTCAGTTACAAAGCTCCTTAATGAGCAGATAAACAAATATAAGAATAAAGTTTAGAAAAGCCTGATTTGCAGTTGGTTGGCTTTGAGCTTTTCTTCTTTTTCTCTTTCCTCAACTCCTTTGAAGTGTAGAATCAGGCCTCAGCTCGGATTCTTCACGGAATGTAGTTGGAGTTGATTTGAGCTTTTCCTCTTTTCTTTGAGTGTTGAAAATCACTTGAGATGCTCTTGAATAGCTCTTGGATTTTCTTCTGAAGCTTCCTTGGATTGTTGAGCTTGAACACAGAAGGAGCTTCCTTTGATTTCACACTTTTCTTTCACTCTATTTTGAATCTCGGATTTTTTCAAATGAAGCTCTGTTTTTCCGATTTTTCTCTTCTTTTCTCTTGAAGTGAATATCTCTCTATTGTATGTCTTTGATTTGAAAACGGCTTCTCTATTTATAGATTCTGCAAAAATATAGCCGTTAGAAACAAAGAAAAATAGCCGTTAATTAAAAATCTTACCGTTGACGCTGAGTTGGCATTCGGAAAAATTTCGCCCAGATTTGCTGGAGTCGACTCATGCTTTCCCCGAGTCGGCTCGAAGTCGTGATACCAAAAATAGAAATGTTCAGAAAGTCAAAGGGTCGACTCATCAAAAATAAAGTGTCGACTCCTGACAGTCGGGGGTCGACTCATGAAAAGTTGGGGGTCGACTCGCGAAGTGCTCAGAAAAATACACCTCTGGTGTCTGAGCGGAGTCGACTCGCACAGTCATGGAGTCGGCTCGACAGAATCGGGGGTCGACTCAAGAAATTGCATGGGTCGACTCGAGACAGATAGTCATTTCTGTACTCTGAGTGGAGTCGACTCTGAAACTCAAGAGTCGGCTCCGGAACGTATCAAAAATCAGAAATTTTCTGATTGACTTGAAATTCGTTCCAGATTCATTTTAAATCATTATTTTGACTTGAATATAATAAAATTGACATTAAGAATCAATTCAAGAAATGTTCCAAAAACTCATTGATTATCATATGAAGTATAAAATTTCTTTTTGAAAGCTTAAACATTGAGCTTGAAGTTACTTTCAAATTGATTAAAGTTATACTTTAACATTCTCATTCATTGTTCTAAATAAATTCATTGCTCATGTAAATAAACTCATTACATCTTTTAATATACTCATGGCTTTTGGTAATCATCAAAATCAATAGGATTGGGGCATCAAATTCACAACAATCTCCCTAACAGCACCCAAGCCTGAATCTACCCTTGGCGCTCTAAGCCTCCAAACGCGATTCCGCATCGGCACCTTGGCTCGACTCCGCATCGGTACCTTAACACGATTCCGCATCAGAACCTTAGCTCGACTTCGCGTTGGTACCTTAACGCGATTCTACGTCGGCGTCTTAGCTTGACTCCGCATCGATATTGGAAGTTTAACCCTTCGAAAGGCCCTCGCCCCTCGTCTGTGTTGGCCTACCTATGCCTTGGCACCACCCGGCCTCTTGATGATAGCCCCTTAATCGACTTTGCACCGGTGCTACCCTCCGGCATCGATAACCTGCAGCGCAAGGTCATTTCTCAAGACCCCCAGGTCACATGAGCGTGGTTATTAGCTATGACCGCCTATGGCCTTGATAGAGGCCACTACGGCTTATTCATATCCATTCATCGATAGTTGCTCACGGTACAAATCAAGACAAGAATTGAGCAAGAAATTTTCATTGCTAAGGAATGTTACAAAACTACCGATTAAATCAGACTTAATACAATATAAAGAAAAAAAAAGAAACTAAGGTTGAGCCGGAGCTAAGTCGTCATCTTCGGGAACTTCGTCCGGCTCCAGCTGTTCAATTCCTTCGAGGCCATAGAGTTTGTGTATTTTCTCCTTGCAGTCTTGGAAACCGCCATCGTAGGCAAATGCAGTTGATTCGGCCAGCTCCCTACTGAAGGCTTTGGACTTTCTAAAGTCCTCTACGGCCTCGAGGGCTTTCTTCTTGGCCTCGACGGCCTTCTCCTCAGCATTAGTAGCCCTCTTCTCAGCCTCGTCAGCCTTCCTTTCGGCCTCGGTCATCGCCGCCTTCAGATGTGCTGCCTCGGCGTCTTGTAGGCGGGCGATTTCCTTGGCATTCTCGGCCCTTTCCTCGACCACTTTGATCTTAATGGTGGAAGAGTGCAGCCGGTGCTGTAACAGGTAAACTTCTGCTTCAACGGCTTTCTGATTCTCTTCAGCCACCCTTTGCTTTTCTTATGCTACCTGAGCATTGTCAAGCTCATTGGCCGCCTGACGCTAAGCCACTTCAGGCGCCTCCTCTGCCTTCTCAGCCCGTGCTAGGATACAAAGTCGGGCGGCCTCGGTTTCAGCTTCAGTTTTTTGCGCCCGGGCCGTCTCCACCCGAGCCTCCTCCAGGACTGCCTCGGCCCTCTCCGCTCTAGCTCGAATCTCTCGAATTTCCTCCATAGATTGATCGAGAGCGGCCTTGGCCTGGGACCAAAGGCCCCTCATAGCGGTCATGGAATTCAATGCCTGATCAAATTTCTCAAATTAGATAAAGAAATAGTCACAAAAGCTCTGACAATGGGACAATACTTACCCAAAGATGCGCCATGGATGCCTCCCGGAAGAAAGTCGATCTCCCTTGGTGTCGAAGGAATTCATGTAGCTCAGGCACCGAAGCTTGAGCCAATGTCTGCTCGGCCCAGCGGCTATGGCATGTCAGAATGGATTGAAATGAAAAATCGATGCCATCCCCCTCCGCCGGCCTCATAGCTATAGACGAGGACTCAGCTCCCGACACTGCCTCCTCTGGCGCCTTTACTGGTGGAGACGCCTCGACAGCTACCCCTTCGGGAGATACGGTGGCCCCCGGAGTCGGCCTTTTAGCTGAATTGGCTGGTTCCGCTTCGATGACCATGTGCCATGGAGACGACACTTTAGTCCCCTTCTCCGGAGGCGCATCAATTATATCAATAGGAGACGGATGCGACATTGGTAAGGGCGAATGAGGGAGATCTTTTTTCCCCGCTTGTTCTGCCCTGATACCCCTCCAGACTCGGCCCTTGCCGCCTCGTTTCCTAGGGCTCTGCCAGCTTCGGCCCTTTCCACCTCGCTTCCATTGGATGCCTTAATTACCTTTGCCTTTCCC
This sequence comes from Calamus simplicifolius, assembly GCA_900491605.1. Lineage (NCBI taxonomy): Eukaryota > Viridiplantae > Streptophyta > Magnoliopsida > Arecales > Arecaceae > Calamus > Calamus simplicifolius. The sequence continues at coordinate 119,510 of UESW01001735.1, read as the reverse complement.
TCAGTCTCGCCCCTTTCAAAGGCCTCTCTGGCCTCGGCCCTCCTGGCAGTCTTGATGACGGCCCTCCGTGCGGCAGGGGCCCCATCTGCCTTAACTTTCCTTTTCTTTGTGGCAGCCTGTCTTATCTTGCGAAGTGATGGAGCCATTTATGTGTCAATGAAAAGGAAAGAAGAGTGTTAAAAAAAAAAAAAAAGAAAAAAAAAGAGAAGAAAAAGGAGAGAGAAGAAAAGGGAAGAGAGGAGGACATAAAAAACAAGGTGAGCAATTAACCACTCACCGCTGGATGGAATAAGGCCGGCAAGACGAAGGTTCTCTTCGGTTAGGAGCTGGTTGCACCGAGGGATATTGGTAGTCATAAGATGCCCGAATGTCATTCGATCCCTCGGGAGTACAGAAGAGTCTCTGTTTGCATCGGTGTTGGGTGTTCCCCAGATCCCACTCACCCCCTCAACGTCAGCAAAAAAGAACCTATCTTTCCAACCTTTGATGGAGGTGGGAAGATATAGTCTAAGAATCCTAATGGGTCTAGGAGCAAAGGACCACCACCCCGCTTGCTTGCGAAGAGTGTAGAAGAGATGCTAGCTTCTATACCATAAAGGTGACAATGTACCGTAAAGCCAACGATGGTTCGGATAGAATTTGGGACTAATTGTGCGGGTGCCAAGGAGTATCTATCTAAGAGGTTGAGGATGAAAGGATGGACGGGTAACCGAAGCCTCACCTTAAAGAAAGCTCCATACAAAGCAACCCTTCCGGGACGAGAAGAAGTTACCCTGTCGTCAGGAGTAGGATAGGACAGACGAATGTTAGGAGGGAAATTATATTTGGCACTAAGGTTCAAGATGTCTTGGGCCGACATGATAGAGGCAGCCCATTTAGGGGACTCCTGGGCAGCGGTAGACGGACCGACGATGGCCGAACGACACCGGGGTGGGGCCTGTCTGGCGGCCGGATGAATCCTAGCCGCAGGTCGTCCGGTCGCTCGCCGCCATTCCAATGGAGCATGGTCGGAGGATGAAGAGGACCAGCTAAGCTCCGGGGAAGGGGAAGGCTGTGAAGGGACAGGGGAATAATCCCAAGATTGGAAGAAGAACGGGAAGGTGAAGAAGCCATGACTAACCTGAAGAACTTGAACCGAGATTGAAGAAAAAAGCTCGGGAGATAAATGGAAATAGGAGATGAACGGGCTCTTGCAGACTCAAGGTGATAGAGTATAACGCAAGGAAAGGTAGGATAGGGATGATTTCCCCTTTTTATACCCCAGTTTCAAATCATCCCGCCGATGTCCGGTTTGGCCTTATGTTCGATTTCTATTGGAAACCGCTCTGGCAACCACTCGGTGCGAGAAACACGAAAAACACCGCCAATAAGGAGATAGCGGTGACCTCACCGTAATGATGACGCCTACCTTTTTATAACCCCTCGCTCGAGGAAAATCTTACCTAATCCCAACAGCTTGAACGAACGAAATGATGGGCACGTAGATTAGCCACCTAGTGGATATTAGCACCCCTTTCACTGGCAACTATACGCCCGCCCATCTTAGGGGTGGGGGGCATCTGATGTGGCTGATCACCCCCTCTAAGCGGCAACCTAACACCTTGCGTAATTCCCGGAGCCGGATGAGTTAATAGCTCATTTCTGGCGATGACATCCTCGCCTCGGCCTCTAGCTTCGGCCCCAGACTCTAGCTCCGGCCTCTAGCTCTGGCCTCTAGCTTCGGTCTTGCACTTTAGCCCCGGCCTCTAGTTTCGGCCTCTAGCTTTGGCCTCAGACTCTAGCTCCGGCCTCTAGCCCCGGTCTCTAGCTCCGGCCTCTAGCTTCGGCCTCGGATTCTAGCTCCGGCCTCGCACTTTAGCCCTGGCCTCTAGCTACGGCCTCTAGCTTCGGCCTTGGACTCTAGCTCCGGCCTCTAGCTTCGGCTTCAACGTTGCACGATTTCCACCAGTATAATGGAACTGGTCTCGAATACCATACCTAGGGATCTAGGACACTAACCATCGCATATCTTCCTTATCCGTTTTACCGAGATCACGGGCACACCCTGCAGTTGCTGATATACACGGCATCCATTCAGCAACGGCTCACCTGCCCGCCATTCACGGAGCTCATCCTAACAAAGCAGATTCGACGGTTCCCACGGAATGAGGTAAGCGTGACCCCCCGGACATGTATAAGAAGAGGACCCGAGCTCAAAGCGGGGGATCTCTCTCTTTTTTCAAGCTTTACTCATATACCACATTCCTGTCCTACAATCCACTGACTTGAGCGTTGGAGGGTCCCCACTAGAACCACCGGTCCGGAACTTTTTGCAGGCTCTCGAAGTAAGACGGTGACCTCTCTGCATTCTTGAAGGCCCGTGAAGATCTCAGCTCACCCGGCGCTCATCGCAAGTGATTTGGCAGCAACAGTAATGATTTTTCTTGATGCTATGGCTTTAGAACAAAATCCAATGCAAAACATAATGTACCATGAATATCCATAGCTCATTTTACTTGAGTTTCTAACTATAATTCTTTTATTTGAAGATTGAGGACCCATTCAGTGTTTCTTTTTTATATTTTTGAATATCCAAAAAAATCTAGATTGAACATGTGCGATGATACTCTTTTAGTTTTTAAAAGCATTCGTAAAATCTTTAAAATGCTCAATAGCAAAGATCTGATTTTAAAAAATAGTTGAAATAAAAATAAGAGATGGCTGAAGTTTTACATGGATGTAATCTTAAACGTCAATCTCTCTATCGAGCATCTACCGTAACAGAACCCTTTACTAGGAGAGAAAAAGAAAAGAAAAGAAAAAAAACAGTAGTGTAAATTAGGCAAAAATGCATTCAAATATTCTTTGCAATCATGTTAAATCTACCATCAGGCAGTGAACACCGAATGAAAAAATTTTGCTAAAAAAATTGTTTAGTTTTCAATAATTCCAATCATTTTGTAAACAATTTGTCTTTGTGTAAAGAGCTTGTATTATTAACATTTAACAGCTTCTGTGCTTTAAGAATCGTGCTTGCCTAAGCTCCGGTTCTTTCGGTCTTCTCTGCTTTTAGATTCGTGCTACTCGCTGTTTCTTCCCCGATCTTCCGGCGATCGACGTCGTCGACTCTTCGCCGTTGGCTAGCTGTTTCTCTCAGTCATTGCCGTTCTTCCTATGGCTTCGGATGCGGCTGATGCGGGCCGGGTTTCCGGTAGGTCATCTGCGGAAGGAGGGTTTAGCTGGGTGTCGTCTTCTCCGTCGCCGGCCACTGTGGCGAGATTGGAGGCAGCCTTCCCGGAGGTGGTGACCCTCCCAGCTGCGGAGCTTGCTGAGGAGGTTGCTGGGTGGATGAAGAATGCCATTATAGCTCGATCATATCATCGATGGGTGCCGGCGGATGCTCTTCTCAGAGAATTCAGGCGCGCCGGAGCTACTGGCGACATCGTCCCGACTAGCATGGCATTCCGGTGCCATGTATTCCGCTTCGAATCTTCCGAAGCTAGGGAGTTAGTATTGCAAAGGCCGTGGGTAATCAATGGTCAGGTGATTGGCATCGAGGGTTGGAGGCCGGATTTTGTTCCGGCAGTGGACTCAATCCCGTCGGCATTGATCTGGGTCCGGCTTTCGAACCTCCCCTTGGAGTTCTGGTCAGCTGAGTTTCTCAAACCAATTCTGGCAATGGCGGGGGATTACGTCTGTCCCGATGCTGCTACCTTGGCGAGAAACAGAGGAGGAGGGTTTGCAAGGGTTTGCATGAGGATTGATCTTTCTCGGCCTCTTCGTCCTGGAGCTCGAGTGCAAGGCTTCAATCAGATGTTTTGGCAACAGTTCTCTTACGAGAACCTTCAAGGCCTTTGCTGGAGCTGCGGCTCGATCCATTTGGGAGGTTCCTGCTCGCTCCCGTCGGCTGGGGAGGTTGAGGCTTCTGATTCAGTTTTTGGTCCATGGCTTGCTGCAGTGAGACAGAGGAGAGGAGCTCCGGGTACGCAGACTGACGGTAGGGGAAACTCTCGTTCGAATGTGTCTGTGTCGTCCGCAGCATTCGCCTCTCCTTCTCCTTCTTCAGTGGTCGGGCTTCGCCCTAGGTCTGAGGTCAGTCAAGACGGATGGAAATCTCCGGTGAAGGTGGCTCGTAGGCAGGCTTCCTCTTCCAAGGTGGCCGCTGGTGGCTCTGGTGCGGCAGCGAGTCAGTCGGGGAAGACGATTTCCCCTGTTTCGTTGAAGCCTGGAGCAGAGTCTGGGGGTGCCGTATTGAAACATTATGCTTTGAAGCAGAAGGCAGTTAACAAAGACTGTGCCAGTGAGTCTTCTCTGAACAATGTGGTGATGAACTCTAATCCTTTTTCCTCTCTTGATGTGGAGGTGGGAGATGAAGGCCATATGGACTGTAGGGACGGGTTCCCGGGGTCCTTGAAGCGGGCCAGGCCGGAGGTGTCTATGTCTCCAAGGTCGTTTCCTAAATCGGCTCCCCGGAAGGGTAAAGGTAAGGACTCAGTAATTAAAAGAGGGGGGGTCACTGACTCTTCTCCAGTCGGTCTTGACCTACCTCCTCCCGGCCTGACTGGTGATTCTGATCGGCCTAGGGGGCAGACTATCCAAGGTTCTGGGACTATGGCGATCGTGTTTGTCGGTAATCCTGTTGGTCAGGGTCCTAGCTCTGTTCCAATTGGTTCTCCTGAGGAAAAGGATGGGCCTCGGGGCTGTTCAGATCCTCAGTCTGAGGTTTGCCCTCCGTTGGCAGGGGGTATTGCTGATAGCATTATGTCGAAGGACCATGGAGGGGTCCTAGCTTCTCCCAGTCTGTAAATGAAGATCCTTCTGTGGAATGTAAGAGGTGCTCGTAAGCCTTCTTTTCGTTCCTCTTTTGGAAGGTTATTGCAGCTGCATAAGTTTGATATATGTCCTTTTGGAAACAAGACTGTCGGGTGAGAGTCTGGCTCGGTTTCGTAAGCAAGTGGCCCGTTCATGGTCCTCGTATGCCGTGGAGGCTGAAGGGTTGTCTGGAGGTATGTTGGCTCTTTGGCGTTCCACTGCGGTTACGATTGATGCTTTCCATCAGTGTAATCAGCAGATAAGCATGATTGTCTCTGAAGGAGCTTCTGAGCCTTGGTTATTATCGGCTGTTTATGCCAGTACGGACTATAGGGAGAGAAGGATTCTCTGGTCTGAACTCCGATCCCTTCTTCACCAAGGTATTCCGTCTGTTATAGCTGGGGATTTCAATTGCATTACGGAGCCTAGTGAGAAAAGAGGGGGAAGACGAGTTACTGGCTCTGCTGACATAACTGAATTCAGATCTTTCATTGATTCTTCGGGTTTGATGGATTTGGGATACTCTGGTCCTCAATTCACCTGGTGTAATAATCGGCAGGGTTCAGCTCGTGTTTGGGAGAGGCTGGACAGAGCAATGGCTTCAGCTCAGTGGCTTCATTTGTTCCCTACGGTTACAGTCACTCATCTTCCTCGTATTGCTTCTGATCACTGCCCTATCTTGATTTCTACGGATACTGTTCAGTATCAGCGCAAGCAGTTTAGATTTGAGCAGTTTTGGTCTGGCCATTCAGCTGCTCGTGCGATTATTCATCACATCTGGCATCTCCCGGTCCGGGGAAATGCAGTTTATCGTTTATCTCGCCGTCTGAAGATGACCAGGCATAGATTATCCAGATGGAGTAGAGTGGAGTTGGGGGATCTGGTTAGACATATTGAACAGACTGAAAGTGATATTAGCGCTCTTCAGGCTAAGGAAGATCAGGAAGGATGTTTGCAGGCTTCTGACCTCTCTTCTCTTCGGGACAAGCTTGCTCAGCATCACTCTCTTCTTCGTCAGCAGGAGGTTTATTGGTGGCAGCGATCCAGGGCCCAGTGGATTTGTGATGGTGATCGTAATACCAGATTTTTCCATCAGGCTACCTTGAAGCGGCGTGCTGCCAATAGGATTCGGAGATTAGTTGATGATGAGGGGAATTCTCAGGAGGATTCACAATCTATTAGGGAGATGATTCTTCACTTTTTCCAGTCTAGATGGACTGATTCTTCTGGTGTGGGAGGGCCAGTTACTCCAGTTTCTGATTCTGTGAAGGTCTCTTCTGTAGATAACAGTATGTTGGCCAGAGCAATTTCTGCGGACGAGATTAGGGCGGCCCTTTGGGACCTTGGCCCGAATAAGGCCCCTGGGCCTGATGGGTTTCCGCCTTTCTTTTATCGTCAGTATTGGGACATTGTGGGTCAGGATGTGGTTTTGGCAATTCAGTCTGTTTTCCTGGCTAAACAGATTCCAGCGGAATGGAATCAGACCTTTATTTCTCTGATGCCTAAGCGTCCTAATGCCTCCCTTCCTCAGCATTTTCGGCCCATTAGTCTATGCACTACGCTCTATAAGGTCTGTGCACGGCTTTTGGCTCGTAGGCTTGCTCTGGTGATCCCTCGCCTAATTTCTGCTGAACAAGGGGCATTTATTAGAGGGCGTTCTATTTCAGATAATATTCTCATTGCCCAGGAATTTATGTTTGATCTGCAGAGAGCTTCGGCCACGAGAAGTCTTATGGCAGTTAAACTTGATATGGAGAGAGCCTATGACAGATTGAATTGGGCTTTTTTGGGTCGCTCTCTTACAGAGTTTGGAGTTGATGACTTGTTCATTGAGTGGGTTATGGCTTGCATTCAGACGCCGTCCTTCTCTATTATTATTAATGGTAGTCCGACCAGATTCTTTCACTCTACTGTGGGGATCCGCCAGGGTTGCCCTTTGTCCCCGTTGTTGTTCATTCTAGCTGTGGATGATCTGTCTCGGGCTTTCCATCAGGCGCAGAGAGATCGCAGTATTGTCCCTTATTTGGCTGGTGCGGAGGGCCCTTTGGTGTCCCATCTCCTATTTGCGGATGATTGCATTCTCTTGGGCAAGGCTTCTATTGCTAATGCGTCGTCTTTCTATTCTATTATCCAGAGATATTGTCAGGCTTCAGGCCAGAAGGTTAATTTTCAAAAATCCACTTTATGTTTCAGCCCAAAGACTCCTAGAGCTATCAGGGAAGCTATTATTTCTTTATCAGGAGTCTCTACTCAGGCCGACAGATTGATGTATTTGGGGATTCCTATCACAGGAAGACGTCCCCGTTGTTCTGATTACTTCGAGCTGGAGAAGAGGATTCATCAGCGTATGGAGGGGTGGCAGGTTTCTGGCCTTTCGATGATGGCTAGGATTATTATTATACGCTCGGTTCTCTCCTCCCTTCCTATGTATCTTCTGTCAAATTCTATTATTCCTATTACTTGCCTTAAGAGGATTGAGAGAAATTTCCGTGATTTTCTATGGGCTACTACGCAAGAAGGTCATGGTATGCATCTTTTATCGTGGGACACAGTTTGTATGCCTATCCAAGACGGCGGTCTTGGGATCCAGTCTCTGATAGTTAGAAGGGATGCCCTCCTTGCCAGACATGCGTCTAGATTCCTTCTGGAGCCGCATTGTCTCTGGAGTACTATTATGCGTGCTAGGTATGGTGGCTGGGTGCCGGATTCTTATATCAGGCCTCCACGTGGTTGCTCCTCCTTTTGGAAGGAAGTTTGCAGATTTGGTCAGGCTATCAGGGGTAATGTTACGTGTATGATGGGAGATGGATCATCTATAGATGTTATTCAGGATACTTGGTTTTCAGATATTCCTCTCTCACGATGGCCCTCTTTTATAAGCATGGACATCCCTTATAACCTTCGGGTCAAGGATTTGATTTCTTCTGATCCCCCTGCCTGGCATATCCCTTCTGTGACTCGGTTTTTTGGGTTGGAGCTTTCTAGACGTATTCTCTCGATGCCCATTATCCCAGGGTGCACATCTGACTCCAGACTTTGGCAGAAATCTTGTCTCTCTAGGGCGCCAGTCAAGGATTTGATGATGATTTTTAGGCCGGTGTCCCAGCGTTCGATGGATGCTGAGTGGATTTGGAAGCTTCCCACCCTCCCCAGAGTGCAGCTATTTATGTGGAAGTTTCTATGGGATTGCCTTCCCACTTGTCTTCTTCTTTCTAGAAGAGGTTTGGAGATTCATCCGTGCTGTCCGTTTTGCAGGGAGGAGGACGAATCTTCGGATCATGCTATCTTTACCTGCCCCAGGGTGAGTTGCATTTGGCAGAGGGTTGGTTATTCTGTTAGGAGGGACGTTCAGGAATCTCCTCGCTCTTCGTTCTTCCTGGATATTCGTAGAGCTTCTCCGCAGAGGTGCAGTTGTTGGATTGCTACGGCTTATCATATATGGTTATCGAGAAACCAGATTCTTTTTACGGACGACTCTGTGTCTTCCTTCAGAATTATGAGAAAAATCAGTTCTTTGCTCATGGACTGTGCCCGGGTTGGTTCTGATGTCTCTGGTCTCTGGGGATCCCCTGCTGCTTCGGTAGCGAACCGCCATGCGGTCTTCATCTCCTGGGATCCCCCTCCCCCAGGGTTCATCAAAATCAATTTTGATGGTAGTGTTCGTGGCAGAGCGGTTGGATCTGGGTTCCTTGTCCGTGACTCTCAGGGTGAGCTTTTGGGAGCGGGAGGCTTTGGATCTATAGACTCTTCCGTCCTGATGTCTGAGCTTTATGCGGCCTGGGCGGGCATTTCTTATGCTGTCAGGAATCTTCAGGCCCATAGGATTGTCATTGAGGGTGATTCCCTGGCGGTTATCTCCTGGTTGCAGAAGGAGAACTGCCATTCTGATCCTACAAATCCGCTTCTGACGGACATTCGGTCCATCCTTTCCAAGGTTGACTGTACCCGGATTCGCCATATTTATCGTGAAGCTAATTCGGCGGCGGACTGGGTAGCGACCTTTGTGGCCCAGCATGATGGATCGTGGTTTTTGAAGCCGAGCGATCCTTGTCCATCTATATTACAGCAAATTTTGTATTCGGACCTTTCTGGGCTGATTCGCACTAGGTTAGTGTGATCGCCCGTTTTTGTACCAAAAAAAAAGAGCTTGTATTAATTTCTTTATCAATGAAATGTTTATTGATGGTTCAATATGATAATATTATTATATTAATAATAGTATAGTTAATATTGCATAACATATTGTTATATTATAAAATAATAAAGATTTTGAAAGACAAGTTTATCCGATTTTATCAAAAATCTTATCTTGCACCCACTTATCCTTAAATAATGTCTAAACAATATTTATTAATTATCTTCGTGAGCATCCAACATACAATAACTCCAAGTACAATGATTGATTGATATAACACTATGTTTATCTTAATACAAAATAAAATCTATACCTATTTCTTTTAATATAATATTTGTGATTTATTCTTTTCTTTCTTATCTCAAAAACTCCGACCCAAAAGGTGCCAGTAAAAGTCATCCCATCGGCTGAAACAACTCGCTTTTCTGAAATCATGAAAGCTCCTACCAGAAGAAGAGGCAGGGAAAATAAAAAGCTTATAAAAGCCAAACTTTATGCTGAAGTTATTATATATTTTTCTTGGGTAAAAGGAGAAGCTAACATCAGTTATGTCGCCATCTAAGATTGGCACAGCCATGCGCGCAGATAGCCAACAACTAATATTAGATATTGCCATGTCCCAGCTGGGTTGATAAATGATGAAGCGAGGTCAGCAGTCAGTACAGCCTGGCTATGGTACCCTCAATTATCTAAGTCAAAAGAAGCTCACATTATCTCAAAACAAGAACAATATATAGGACATTAAAATCAAGTTGTAGAGGCCGGAGCAATCCATAACAAGACGCATCTAGCTAGTAGCACTCCATGTTCCAATTGTTTAAGCGTATCTTCCTTGAGAGTTTAGGTGATTATTAAATTTTGACTCATAGTATATAGATGCAATAAGCTTTCCATAACCATAACAAATAACTCTGTTAAAGCTAGCTATAATATAGTTCACAAAAATTAGTTCTGTTGGCCTTTTTTTTATTATTTTTTAAGAAGACATCAGGAAAAGAGCCTTCGACGCTCCCCATCCTTGTTTGAAAGTTTGAGCTTCCATGGAGACTGCAAGGAAATGTGTTTATTTTTATTAATTAAGTACTTGAAAATTCTAAATATATACATATATTGCATCGGAGACACTATCTTTAATAATTTAGATTTTTTTAAAAAAGTTGAAATATATATATATATAATTTTGTGAGACTAAACAGGTTATAATAATTAAGTAGTCGCATATTCATTAAAGCCTTTACCAATACTAACTACTAAGATCTCTTGAGAGGGGGCAACAGCAATCGTTCGCTATCATCTTGTTCCCAATAGCATTATCAAGAGATAATGACACTCCTAATTAGGATGTCTCGTATAATTCACAAGCACTCTAGCCCACAACCGTGGCATCCGTTTCACCGTTCACTTAAAGCATTCGTTTCATTGCTTGTTAAAGATTATTTTTAGAATATATAATTGAAATCCATGCATGGAAGACGTGTTAGCGGTTACCATGAAAATAATAGAAAATTTTATCATGAGATTGCAAGTCGCAGATACTCCTAATGTTTGTCTGTTTGATCGTCAGACATGACGTAGCCATTCATATTAATTATATAAGTGTGATGCATGTGTTTCTTCTTAAACTATCTCTACCTCCATTTGACTGAATTTGCTTAAAACTAAAAATTTATTGCAGATAACGTTTGTTAAATTTCTGGAAGTTCTGCTTGGTTGATGGTAATGATTTAAATTCCTTCCATCTCCGACGATGGAAGTTCTGCTTGTCTCTAGGCTGGCTATCCCTGGATTTGATGGAATTGGAAACTTGACCGCAAAGTACGTACGTGACCCACGGTATCATATACAATTCCATCCAAAAGAACAAATCCATCGTAGTAAGTCACATAGCTTAAGTGATTTATACGGTCCTATTAATTGTATGTGTGATACAGGACCATGTTGAAATATTCTGTGTTGGAAACTAAACTTAATTGTTGGAAATTTCTGCATAGGAAGTTGCTGTTATTTAATTGCTGCATAGAAAGTTGATGTTATTTAATTGCTGCATAAGAAGTTGCTATTTTGAATTAAGTATTATGGAAGACCAAGAATCATTTTGTAATTATAAAAGGCCATGTATCCTTTCACGTTTGAGTATGAAAAAATAGAAAGAATCCAGAAATTTGCTCAAAAGAAATATCTTCTCCTCTTCCAACAAATTTAGTATCAGAGCCACAAAAGATCCATGGCCTCCATGAATTTTATTCAATCCCAAATACCCAAACTCACCAAAGACAACTATGACAACTGGAGTATCCAAATGAAGGCTTTGCTTGGATCCCTTGATGTTTGGGATCTTGTAGAAGACGGCTACATGGAGCCGACCGAAGGTGAAGCAATGCTCACACAAGAGCAAAGAAAGCAACATAAGGAGTCAAAAAAGAAAGACAAGAAGGCTCTCTACACACTATATCAAAGTGTAGATGAAGGCACATTCGAGATTATCGCTGGAGCTGCAACATCAAAGGAGGCATGTGACTTATTGCATAAGGCACATAAAGGAGCAGAAAATGTGAAAAAGATTCGACTACAATCTTTGAGGTCTAAATTTGAATCTTTCAAAATGATAACTGGGAAGTCAATTTCTTATTATTTTTCAAGATTGATGTCTATAGTCAATCAATTGAAAAGAAATGGTGAAGAAATTACTAATGTTCGAATCATGGAGAAAATTTTGCGCTCTTTAGATGCAAAATTTGACTTCATTGTTGTAGCCATTGAAGAATCAAAGGAATTAGAAGAGATGACTATAGAGCAACTCATGGGCTCTTTACAAGCACATGAGCAAAAGCTGTCTAAAAGGATGGAGGAGAAATCCATCGAGCAAGTACTTCAAACAAATATTACACTACAAGAAAAAGGTGATCTTAAATATCAAACAAGTTTCCATGGTCGAGGCCGTGGAAGAAGAGGAAGAGGTGAAAGATTTCATCAAGATCAACCTCAAAGAAGTCAAGGAGACATAAGATACCACCATGCCTGAGGTCGTGGTAGAGGAAGATTTTTTAATCCTAGAGGAAGAGGAAGGTATGGACAACAAGCACTACAATGTTTTATTTGCAAAAAATATGGGCACTATGCTAAAGATTGTTGGTACAAAGATAATGTTAATTATGTTGATGAGAAAATTCATTTTACAAAAGAACAAGAAGAAGAAGTAACTCTACTTTTGGCCTACAATAACATTACTGGTGCTATCAAAAGAAGTACTGGGTATCTAGACACAGGTGCTAGCAATCATATGTGTGGGATAAAGGACATGTTTTTTAAGATGGATGAAAGCTTCAAAGGCTCGGTGACTTTTGGAGACTTCTCTAAAAGGCCAGTTGAAGGGAAAGGTAAAATCCTTATCAAGCTTCAAAATGGCACTCAAAATTTTATTTCATATGTCTATTATGTTCCAGACATTAAAAATAACATTCTTAGTTTGGGCCAATTGCTTGAAAAAGACTATGACATTCACATGAAAGAATTGGGTCTTTCTATCAGAGACAACAACAATACTCTTATTGCACATGTTCATATATCAAAAAATAGAATGTTTGAGCTAAGTTTGCATGTTGATGGCTCCTCTTGTATGTTAACACAAAGTCTTGATGACTCTACTCTATGGCATCTTAGATATGGACATTTAAACTTTGATGGATTAAAACTTTTGTCTAGCAAGAATATGGTGACAGGAATGCCTTGGCTGAAAATGTCTAAGAAAAAATGTGAAACTTGCATAGTTGGAAAGCAACAAAGGAGAACCTTCATTTTAGGAAGATCAAGAAGAGCAACAAAACCATTGGAATTGATACATCCAGATGTTTGTGGCCCAATCAAACCAACAACTATGGGATGTAATGAATATTATCTTTCCTTCACTGATGATTATTCTGGAAAGACATGGGTTTATTTATTAAAAAAAAAGAGTGAAGTGTTTCAGAAATTTAAGGAATTTAAGTTGCTTGTTGAAAAACAAAGTGGTTTTCAAATTAAAGCTTTGAGATCGGATCGTGGTGGTGAGTATTTATCCAAAGAGTTTTCAAATTTTTTCAAAGCACAAGGAATTTTTCATCAAGTTACTATGCCTTATTCACCTCAGCAAAATGGGGTTTCAGAAAGAAAAAATCGAACTATTTTAAATATGGTTCGATGTATGTTGACAGATAAAAATATGCCTAAAGAATTTTGGGGAGAAGCAGTTGCTTGTGTAGTTTATTTGTTGAACAGATTTCCATCAAAAAGGCTTCACAATATGACACCTGAGCAAGCATGGAGTTCATACAAGCCTAAGGTTGATCATCTTCGCATTTTTGGAAGTGCCTGATGAGAAAAGGATCAAACTTGATGACAAAGGAGAAAAGTGTATTCTTTTAGGATATGCTGAAAATTCAAGTGGCTATAAGTTGTATAATCCTATTACAAAGAGAGTTATTTTTTCAAGAGATGTTGAATTTGATGAAAAGAAAATGTGGAGCTGGCAAGATAACAATAAAATGTAAGAAAATAATGAAGAAGAAGAGTCACAACATCAAGAAGAAATTTCATCAACTCCACAACAAAGTCCAAGACATTCATCTCCACAAGAAAGTTTCAGTGGCTCATCCTCAAATAGAGCACACAAAACTCGGAGTGTGCAAGAATTGCTTGACGTCACAAGGCGTCTTGATACTAATGATTATACTATGTTTTGTCTTTTTGCAGGTTATGATCCAATTGAGTTTTATGAAGCAAATAAAGAAGAAAAATGGAGAAATGCCATGCATGAAGAAATTTCATCAATAGAGAAAAATGACACTTGGGAACTCACAAATCTTCCCCAAGGTCATCAAGCCATTGGAGTCAAATGGGTGTATAAAACAAAAACAAATGCAAGTGGAGAAATAGAAAAACACAAAGCCCGCTTTGTAGTAAAAGGCTACAAACAATAATATGGCATTGACTATGATGAAGTTTTCTCTCCTGTTGCTCGAATGGAAACGGTACGCCTTCTCATTTCCTTAGCAGCTCAAATGAAATGGAAAATTTTTCAAATGGATGTGAAATCAGCTTTTTTGAATGGATATTTGAATGAAGAAGTCTATATATGTAGAACAACCTTTGGGTTTCATTCAAAAAGGACAAGAAGACAAAGTCAGTCCATGTTGCCTTTACTAATGTTGCTTCTGAGTCTATTTTAATATCTACAGATGAGTATGCCAAGTTCTCACAGTATCAGAAATCTTTAAAGTTTTTATCTACTCCTATTACTGTCATCGTTAATTCAAATAAAATAAACACATGTTTTGTTTCCTCATCTTCTAAATAGATTATTGATTCTGGTGCCATAGATCACATGTCAGGTAATTCTAGTCTATTTTCTTCTTTTAATTCACATGCTTCTAGTTCTACAGTTACTTTACTAGATGGGTCTACATCTCATATTTTAGGGTCCTGCACAATTATTCCAACATTCTCAATTTCTTTGAAATCTATTTTAAGTTTACCTAACTTGTCTTTTAATTTAGTTTCCATCAATAAACTTACTCGTTCTCTTCATTGTTGTATCATATTCTATCTTGATTTTTGTATATTTAAAGATCTTATGACGAAATGGATTATTGATAAAGGACATGAGTCTGAAGGCTCTACATTCTTGATACATAAGTACCAAAGTCTGTTGCTTGTTCTGGATTTGTAACCCCTTTTGAAGCATATTATTGGTTGGGTCATCCTTCATTGCTTATGTTAAAGAAATTTTATCCTCAGTTTTTTAGCTTATCTTTATTAAATTATGAGTCTTGTCAATTCGCCAAACATCATCGTTTGAGTTTTAGCCCCAGAGTCAATAAAAGAGCTAGTGCTCCTTTTGAGTTAGTTCACTCTAATGTTTAGGGTCCTTGTCCTGTTGAATCTTAAAGTGGGTTTAAATATTTTGTTATCTTTGTTAATGATTATTTTTAAATGATATGGTTATTTTTAATAAAAAACCATTCAAAATTATTTTCTCATTTTACTACTTTTTGTGCTGAAATTAAAACTCAATTTAATGTCTCTACAAATTTTGAGAAATGATAATGCTAAGGAATATTTATCAGAATATTTTTAAAATTATATGGTTCAACATGACATTATTCATCAAACTTTTCATGTACACTACAAGAAAAATAAAATATTACGATGCCCAAATGCATCGCAATTGCGTCGCTAAACATGCTATTGCGACGCAATGACGACGTCACTCAGATGTTCGTCGCAATATCCATTTATCGCAATTGCGTCGCAATATTGCGACGCTCTGCGATGCAACATTGCGTCGCAATATTGCGACGCATCCAAATGCGTCGCTAAATTTAAAATTAATTTTTAATATTTAAAATTATTATTAAATATTGCGACGCACTAAATTGCATCGCAATATTGCGATGCATTTAGCTGGGTCATAATATTTAATAATAATATTTTTGATATAATAGCGACGCAATTTGAGTCGCTAATGCGTCGCAAATAAAATTTTTTTTAAAATATTGCGACGCAAGGTCATTGCGTCGCAATATTTATTAAAAATATTTTAGATATAATAGCGACGCAATTTGAGTCGCTAATGCGTCGCTATTAATTTTTTTTTAAATTATTGCGATGCCAGGTCATTGCGCCGCAATATTTAATAATAATATTTTGAAAATATTAGCGATGCAATTTCAGTCGCTAATGCGTCGCAAATTAAATTTTTAAAAAATATAAAAGATTAAAAATTAAAATAGTTAATACAATTTCGTTAAATCTAAATATTGATAGAAACATTTTTCACTCAATCCAAACAATAATCAATTTCCAAAAATAATTCATATATTAAAATTTTGAAGTTTTTACAACATAAAAAAAGAAAAAAAATACATCAAGAATCTGGGCGATCACGTGGAGGCTGTGGAGGCTGAAGACTTTGCGACAAGCGGCTAACCATATCCCGCAAATAATGCATCTCATCTCGCATGTTTGCAATCTCCTGATCCCGGCCTCGCATACGATCCTCGAAATCCTGCTCGACCTCCTGCCGAACCTCCCATGCAATAGATCTGCGAAGGTCGTGTAAACGCTCAGGAGGAATATCACCAAAAACTCGCGAGCTGGAGGCCTGATGGAGAAAATATGTAGAAGCTCTAGTGCCCAGACCATAGACCCTGCGGTCTCATGGCTGGGCACCAACAGCCTCCAAAAACACACGCCGACTCTCCTCTGCTGAGAGTTTGACGGGCGTCTCCCCATCAGTAGAGTCAACCTGCGATGCCTGGGAGCGAAGCTCCTCGACTCGTGTCTTTAAATTATGAAATCAACAATAAATGAGTTAATAAATTTCTCGAAATAAAATTTTAGAAATTAAATAGATACTACATAAATCTAATTTCTTACCGCAACCTCCCGTGATCGCGTGTCGACCCAGGAACCGTCCCTCCTGATGTGTGTCGCCCTGAATAGACGAAACTCACTAGGATCTCCGCCCTCCTGCTCAAACTATAACAATAAAAAAATGATATTAATACAAATATTTGTAAATAACTAAAATAGTAATTAAAATATTTATGTTTTCTTACCATACGCCGTCTGTGCTCCTGAATCGAAATGGAGCCCGAAGTATGGCGGGAGAGACCCGTGCCAGGACTGCCCTTCTTAGATCGGTGGTTTGTGCTGGCTGATGCGGACCTCCTGCGCCAGCCATCGGACTGCCAGGCCTGCTGCCACTCGTGCCAAATACCCTCTGGCACGTGCGCAGGATGCTGACCCAATGACCTCCAACGATGAAGCATGTCGGAGTATCGGCATCCCATGAGAGCCTCCCATGCTGCCCTAATGGCATCATGGCTGGCAGGATCCCATGTAAACTTTTTCTGCATTAAAATAAACAGTTAGTTTCTGAATTTATTAAGTTTAAGAAATTTTATATCAGTGATAAATTATATTTAATAAGTTTACCTAAAACTCAGAAAAATAAAACTCCCTCGTGGCTGGAGATACGTGACGCCAATCGTAGCCACTCTGATCTGCACGCCTCTGAAATATGGCGCTGATGTGGCTGGATACATGATGCTGCTCAATGAATCTATTAAAAAAATGCATGTTTATAAGTAATTGACTTAAAAACATAAACATATATTTTTAATTAGTATATACTTACATCCCCTGAGCATCAAGTCGAAGTACAGTGCGGCCGATGATGGAAGAACTCTCGGAGGTATGTGCCGATCAGCTGGATGGTAATACTGCTGGAGAGATCGAAGGCTGTGCGACTGCTGGAGATCCAAACTCTCCATCTTTGATGCTCATGTGATCTGATGTAGCAGGGCTACGTCCCTGCTCACTCCGTCTGTCGTCGGTAGATCTACCTCTGCCCGTCATACTGAAAATACTAAAGATTCATACAATTAAATTATGATTAATGATTAACTATGTAAAAATTTAACACTTATAAAAAAAGTTAAATTTTAAAAAACCTCTATGTTTAATCGGTGTCATTTGTTTCGTGAAATGTTGGTTCAACATCTGATGCTGTATTGGATTGCGATTCAGTTTCATTATCATCGGAAGGAAACCGAACATTTGCATCCGCAATTTCTTGGACATCACCATTTGGATCTCTAAGTGATGTTTCAGGAGCCCTTATGTCGTCCTCAATTGCATACATTTCCATCTTATCCTCTTGAAATGCAGGGCACTCGGCTGATTGACTTGATGAACTCTCCTCTAATACAATTGTTGAACGTGGGACGATTTTAGAAACGGCCCACCAATCTCGCTTGTCGTTGCGCAAACTTGGATATCCGCAGTAAAAGACTTGCTGAGCTTGGGATGCAAGGATGAATGGGTCATATTTCTGCAATCTTCATCGATGGTTCACTTCAACCAAATTGTAGTCGTTATGAACCCTTTTGCCCACAGGAACTATCGGATCGAACCAATCACAACGAAACAATACGGTTCGTTTCATAGGCCAACCGGGATATTCAACTTCAACCACCTCTACTAACTTTCCATAATAATCCTGCATATTTGCTCCAATACTTTCTCCTTTAACACACACGCCCCAGTTCTGCGTGCCTCTTGAAGCTGCTAATCATTCAATCTGAAATTTGTACCCATTTACAAAATAGCCAGTAGAGGTTGTTACGGTCTTTAATGGCCATTGCGATAGACATTTAATGAAAATATTGTCGGTTGTGGACCATGGACCGTTGACCTATAAATTAATAAGCTATTCACATCCAATTCAAAAAATAAAAGCCATTATCGAAATTGATTGAGTGATACTACTCACAAATTCATAAAACCAGTAAGCAAACTCTGTTTCTAATTTTTGCCCAATTGCAACTTGACTGATGTCGGGATTCATCTGTCGTTGTCTATCAGAAAACATCCTTATGGGATGAAAAGGATGAAAACTAATGTTAGCAATTAAATATTATGGTATATTATAATTTAAATTTAAATTTTCAATTTAGCATTGAAGTATACACGTACTCAATATATGGATCGACTTCTCTACAGTTCATTAGGATGTAATAATGTTGTTGGCCCAGATGACAACCCAAGAGGGGGGGGGGTGAATTGGGTTCTTTAAAAATTTAAACCTTTTGAAATATTTGTTTGCTTAGTATGAGTGGAAGTGAATGCAGATGCAAAAACAAAATGCAATCAATAAGATAGAGATAGAGATAGAGATAAGGAGACACGGCAAACACAAAGATTTTATAGTGGTTCGGTGTATCCAACACCTACGTCCACTCCCAAGATTCACTTGGGTCCACACTATAATCTTCCTTGATTACAGCCGAGTCGTTTTACAAGCTCACAACTCAAACTTGTTGTTTTCCCGGAATCACAACGAACCCAGCCGGTTTTCCGGGCTCACCAGCACAAAACCCTAACACAAGCTATACCAAGCTTGTACCGAGGTAAGACTACCGCCACTAGTTCAATCCCCCAGATTGAACTAGACACAAACAAAAGAAATATAGTTTTTCAAATACACAGCTCCTCAATGAGCAAATAATCAAATAAAAGAACAAGGTTTAGAAAAGCCTGTAGTTGGTTGGCTTTTGAGCTTTTCTTCTTTTCTTCTTTTCTTCTTCTCCTTGCTGGATTGAATCAAGCCTCAGCTCCGATTCTTCACAGTTGAAGCAGTTGAGAAGGATTGAAAAGCAAGAAACTGATCCTCTTTCTCCAATTTGGGAAATCCACCAAAACTTTGATTTGAATGCCTTGGATTCCTCTTGAGCTTTTTGGAGTGGAGTGGATTTGAGCTAGAAGGTTTTTCTCTTAAGATTCAAGCTCTCTCTTTTTCGGATTTTTGGATTGGGATTTCTCTATTTCTGTTTTTCCTCTATGTTTTTCCGTTTCTTCCGTTCTTTTTTTTTTTGAATGATAGTCTTCCCTTTTTATAGATTTCTTTCAGGCCATTTTTTGGAAGAAAACTATCCGTTGGAGTGTACCTTGTAACAAAAATATCTGTTAGAAATAAAGTAAAATAGAAATATTACCGTTAGAGCTGATCTGGCAATTTGATTTTTCATTCCAGGTGGGTTGGAGTCGACTCTAACTTTTTTGGAGTCGGCTCTAACTCGAAACACTTTAATCCGTTATTTCTGGAGTCGTCTCTGACTTTCTGGGGTCGACAAGAAACTTTTCTGGAGTCGACTCTAACAGACCCGGAGTCGACTCTAAGTCGGGGCCAGAAAAATCAACGTTTTGTTTCTTCTGTGAGAGTCGGCTCTAACAGTCTTGGAGTTGACTCTAACTTCCGTGCCAGATACTGGAGTCGGCTCTGTGATTCTCGGAGTCGACTCTAATGTCTGCAATCTTACCTAGACATTAGATTCGATCCAGAACAAGATTTAACTCCTAATTTTGATCATTCAATTGACTTATAATCTAAAAAACTTAATCAAAATCATTAGAGCCTTCAATTGTTATACTCAAATAGTTTTGTTAATCATCAAAATCATCAATTGGGTCAACAATCTCTCCCTTTTTGATGATAACAAAAACTTTGAGTATATGCATTCAAAAAATTCATTCGAACTAAAGATTATAGTCATTTTAAAGCTTAAAACATTTTTAATAAAGGATTTGATGCCAATATTCAAAGTGAACTTTTAAAATTATGCATGAGTTCTATATAAGTCATCAATTATGAACATTTAAACTAAATGTGTAGAAAATTGCAATCAAGCTTATTGTTAAGCTCCCCCTGCATTGAATAGCTCCCCCTATATATAAAATTGAATTTTAATTGAACTAATCAAAATTTTAAGTCTCTTTCTTTTTGCATAAACAATCATTTCTCCCCCTTTCTTTCTTTCTTTTTGCATATTCAACCATCTCTCATTAAAATTTCAAGTCTCTCTTTCTTTGCATATTCAACCATCTCTCCCCTTTTTTGTTATCAGCAATAAGGAGAGTATTAGATAAAGAAAGTTATTAGAGAAAAATTGTTGGTTCAATAAGACATAGGGATTCAAGCAGTCAATCATAGACAATTTGAAAATGTGTAATTGCATTACATAAGTAAGAAACATTACGTAAGTTGATTCAAATACATTCCAAAGTGAAATACATTAGATACTCAAAAATTCCTAAATACAACTATCAAAATCAAAGTCAGATATGTTTAAATACAATTTTCTTCAAGTGACCTATGATTTCCATTACATCATATTTTTGAGATTTCTTAAAATTTTCAAGACAAGCTTCAATCTGTGAGACTGCAAGGTCAATGTCCTTCTTCAGTTGACAAGTTGCATGAACATAAGATCCTGAGCCATCAGCAATGCCTTCCATCCTTTCAAAGATTTTGTGAAGTTCAGCACCAAAGGATTCAACAGAATTGCTTATGGAAAAGGAAATCATGTCAAGTCTCGAGTTAAGTTCTTCTTTTAGTTGATTGAAGTCTTCTTTTAATTGATTAATCTCATGAGATCTCTGACTGTCATATTCAGCAAGCAAAGCTCTTAACTGACCAATCTGCTCATCAGAGAATCTCCCAGAAGCAGTAATAGACTGATGTGGAGGAGAGGAAACTATGCTCGGTCCAGCCTCTGAAGGTCCAGCTGTAGATGGTCCCCCAATAAATGGATCAGGGACTGATGGTCCCGCAGTGGATGGTCCAGGGATATCTTCTACTCTGGCCTCTTCAGCTCTATCTCTCTCAGCTCTTTCTTCTCGTCCTCCTTTCATCCATATACCATTTAACTTCTTGAAGCCCATCCGATGAATAGTAGAAATACTATAATAGTCAGTATGCCTTAATTTCCTTAGGGGTTCATTGTCCATAATTAGCACACCTTGGCTTCTAAAGATTAATGTAAGAACCATACCATATAGCAGTGTAGATCTTTTCTTTGTAGCAGCCTCTGCCATATATCAAATCATCATGCCAGCTAGGTTGACTGGCCTTCCAGTTATTATACAATCCATCAAAATGTCTCGTTCCGAGACGTACTCAAATCTACCAATTTTGNAGAACCATACCATATGGCAGTGTAGATCTTTTCTTTGTAGCAGCCTCTGCCATATATCCAATCATCATGCCAGCTAGGTTGACTGGCCTTCCGTTATTATACAATCCATCAAAAGAATGTCTCGCTCCGAGACGTACTCAAATCTACCAATTTTGGAAATAAAATTCTTCCACAAATGTTGTGTAGTAACCTGAGTTCCAGATTTAATTGATTTGCAAGGATTTCCTCAAACTCGGTTACATCCCTCCCTAACATTCTTGTCAATGCTCCACTTCTATCATCATGTTGATATTCCATAATACCGATTGTGGGCATTTCCAACAAATTTCCAAGTATTTCAGCTGTTATTACAACTCTTGTTCCTCTTACCATACTGATTAAACCGCCTTCTCCTCTACTTAAACCATTGTAAAACTCTCTCACTAAGGCTGGATAAGTGGGGATATCTAATGAGCAAATCTTTTCCCACCCCATTTCTTTCAAACATCTTCCTATTGTGAAGCCCTCCGACTCAAAGAAATCAAAGTTGACCTTCCTACCAGTTGTGATAGTCTTACCGGCTAGTTGATCTACTTTGGGTGAAGAGGGTGAAGGAGGGGAATCTTCTTGAGTGGCCGAAGAGGAGGATGGCGAGGGTTGCCTCCGAATAGTGCGTCGCCTCGTGGGAACGGACGCTCCACCGATGAAACCGCGCCTCTTGGGTGCCATTGAGAAGATTGGAATGTGTAATCAAAGGCTTTGAGAAGATTGGGGAAGTTGGAAAGGCTTTGGAACTTCTTGGAGAGGTTTTGGGAGACGGATGGAATGATTTGGGGTCGACTCCGCCTTTTTATTTTTGACCTAGTTCGACCTAGAGTCGACTCCCGAAAACTGGGTGTCGGCTCCGAACCAGAAAGTCTGTCAGCGCTCGAATTAGAGTCGGCTCTACAAAAGCCAGAGTCGGCTCTAATTGCTTAGACAGAACATCAAAACCAAGGTGTCGACTCCACAAACTGTTAGAGTCGACTCTAACAGTTTCAGAGATAAAAAATCAAGTTTCAAGGATCTGAAACTATTCAAATTAATCATCAAATTCTAGATAAATGTTCCTTAGCAATTGGGGAAACAATGAATCAAGATCTAGATAGATTTCCTTATTGAATATCGAGATTTTTCAAGAAATTGATGAAATCTAGATAGATGTCCTTAAGAGTTTCAGAAAACTATTCCAAAGGATCACAAACTCCTAATTCTCCTCTAAGATAACAAAATCTCTCTTCACTTAAGGGTTTTGTAAATATATCTGCCAATTGTTCTTCAGTATTCACATAATCAAGACAAATTTCATTATTGGCAACATGTTCTCTTATAAAGTGATATCTAATTTCAATATGCTTTGTTCTTGAGTGTTGAATTGGATTTTTAGTTAGATTGATTGCACTTGTATTATCACATCTTATAGGTGTCTTATCAAGTGTGATACCATAGTCTTCAAGTTGTCTCTTAATCCATAGGATTTGAGCACAGCAACTTCCAGCTGCAACATATTCTGCTTCAGCAGTAGATAATGCAACCGAATTTTGCTTTTTGCTAAACCATGAGATTAAGTTACTTCCTAAGAATTGGCATACACCACTTGTGCTTTTTCTATCTAACTTACATCCAGCATAATCAGAATCAGAATAAGCAATCAGATTTAATGTTGAGTCTCTAGAATACCATAAACCTACATTTTTTGTTCCACTAAGGTATCTAAGAATTCTTTTAACAGCAATTAAATGTGATTCTTTAGGTTCAGACTGAAATCTAGCACATAAGCAAACAGCAAACATTATGTCGGGTCTACTTGCAGTTAAGTAAAGTAGGGATCCGATTATACCTCGATAATATTTTTGATCAACCTTCTTACCTTCTTCATCTTTGTCCAGCTTGCATGAAGGACTCATTGGTGTTCCGAGGGGTTTGATTGATTCCATACCAAACTTCTTTAGAATTTCTCTTGTGTACTTTGTTTGGTTGATAAAGATTCCCTCTTTGCTTTGTTTGATTTGGAGTCCAAGGAAGAAATTGAGTTCTCCCATCATGCTCATTTCAAATTCTCCCTGCATTAACTTAGCAAACTCTTGACATAGAAGATTGTTAGTAGCACCAAATACAATGTCATCAACATAAATTTGAACTACAAGTAAATCTTTATCTTTTCTTTTCAAAAATAATGTTTTATCAACATTTCCTCTTGTAAAATCATTTTCAATCAAAAATTTACTTAGTCTATCATACCAAGCTCTAGGTGCTTGTTTCAATCCATATAAAGCTTTGTGCAATTTAAAAACGTGATTTGGAAATTCATGATCTTCAAATCCCGGTGGTTGTTCAACAAATACTTCTTCATTTATTAATCCATTTAAAAATGCACTTTTGACATCCATTTGAAATAAATTGAAGTTCATGTGACATGCAAAGGCAAGTAATAGCCTAATGGCTTCTAATCTAGCTACAGGTGCAAAGGTTTCATCAAAATCAATACCTTCTTCTTGATTATATCCTTTTGCAACTAATCTAGCTTTGTTTCTAATTACTATGCCATTTTCATCTAGTTTATTTCTAAAAACCCATTTTGATCCTATAACAGAATGATCTTTAGGTCTTTCCACTAATGTCCATACATTATTTCTAGTGAATTGGTTTAATTCTTCTTGCATAGCTAACATCCAATTATTATCTTTTTCAGCTTCTTCAATGGTTTTAGGTTCAATTTGGGAAACAAATGCAAGGTGATTACTAATATTTCTCATAGATGATCTAGTTCTTATTCCTTGAGATGGATCACCTATAATCAATTCCTTGGGATGACTATAAGCGTATCTCCAATCTCTTGGTAGATCTATATCATTATGATTAGTATTAATATCATCAGCATTAGGCGAATCATTATCTTTAGCTTCTTGTTCATGATCTGAAGATACATCAATATTAAGTTTTTCAAGATTGTTTTCGAGAATGTTTGTATCTTCCTCATCATCAATCCTTTTGGAACTTGATGCTAAAGATTCATCAAAAATTACATGAATAGATTCTTCAACAATTAAACTTCCTTTATTGAACACTCTATATGCTTTACTAGTTGTTGAATAACCTAAGAATATTCCTTCATCAGATTTTGCATCAAATTTACCTAAGTTATTTTTACCATTATTATGAATAAAACATTTACAACCAAATGCATGAAAATATTTAATGTTGGGTTTTCTATCATGCCATAATTCATAAGGTGTTTTCTTTAAAATAGGTCTTATTAATGCTCTATTTAGGATGTAACATGCTGTGTTAATAGCTTCCGCCCAAAAGTATTTCGGGAGTTTACTTTCACATAGCATGGTACGGGCCATGTCTTCTAGAGTTCTATTTTTCCTTTCAACTACTCCATTTTGTTGAGGGGTTCTTGGTGCAGAAAAATTATGATTAATACCATTTTCATTACAAAAACTTTCAAATAAGTGATTTTCAAATTCAGTTCCATGATCACTTCTTAGAGACACTATGGTAGTGTTTTTCTCATTAGTTACTTTCTTGAAGAATTTCAGAATATCGAGAAAGTCTCATCTTTGTGAGCTAAAAATATTACCCAAGTGAATCTAGAGTAATCATCTACTATCACAAGACCATATTTCTTTCCTCCTAGACTTGTGGTTCTAGTTGGTCCAAAAAGGTCCATGTGAAGTAGCTCTAATGGCCTAGAAGTTGAAACAACATTTTTAGATTTAAAAGAACTTCTCGTTTGTTTTCCAAACTGACATGCATCACATATTTTGTTATTTTTAAAATCTATTTTAGGTAGTCCTTTTACTAAATCCATTCTAATTAGTTTTGAAATCAGGTGTGTGCTTGCGTGACCTAATCTTCGATGCCACAACCAACCAATCTCATTCATATTAACATTATTAGCAACTAAGCAATAATTATTAGTAGACAAATTGTCTAAGTCAATCAAGTATATATTGCCATTTCTATTTCCAATAAAAATAATGCTATTATCAATGGGATTAGCAACTGTGCATATAGAAGATTCAAAAGACACTTTAAAACCTTTGTCACATAATTAACTAATGCTAATTAAATTATGTTTCAAACCATCAACATATAAGACATTTTCAATATGTGTGGAGGGAGTTATTTGAATGTTATCAAACCCCAAGATTTAGCCTTTGCCATTGTCGCCAAATGTAACTACTCCTCCTCTTTTGCTTTCAAAGATGATGAATTGATCTTTGTCACCCGTCATGTGCCTTGAGCAGCCGCTATCAAGATACCACTTTCGCTTTGATCTTTTGGCCGCAAGACACTCCTGCAAAGATGATCAAGTCTTATGTTTAGGTACCCAAGCTTTCTTGGGTCCTTCATGGTTAGTAGCAATAAAAACTGTTCCTTTTGGAACCCATATTTTCTTTCCTTTAATATTTAAGTTTTTATTAGGTTTTAGAATTTTACATTCATAAGATTTATGTCCTTTTTGATTACATTTAAAGCAAGTAAAATTACTTTGGCCAGCACGCACAAAAATATTTTTCAGTGATTTTTGTTTTCTTAAAGTGTTATACCCTAATCTGGCTTTGTTAAAAACTGCTTTTTGACTATTTAATAACATGTCCAATTTAGCTGAGCTTAAGGTAAACTTATCAACTATGTTCTTATGTTTTTT
The DNA here is from genome assembly GCA_900491605.1 of Calamus simplicifolius. Lineage (NCBI taxonomy): Eukaryota > Viridiplantae > Streptophyta > Magnoliopsida > Arecales > Arecaceae > Calamus > Calamus simplicifolius. Next base: position 93,391 of record UESW01001735.1, on the reverse strand, counting down.
AACCTCTTTTCTTAGTTTATCATTTTCATTAGAGATTGATTCTTTTTCTTTTACCAAAATTTCATTTTTAGATTTAAGTTTCTTATCTTCATTATTAAGCTCTTCCTTTTCTTTAATGAAAGTTAAATTTTCATTTTTCAAAAGCTTGTATTTCTTTTTCAAAACTTTGAAATCGCCGACAAGTTCATTAAAAGCATCAAATAATTCATCAAATGCAAATTCATCTCAAAGGTTATCAGAACTTACCTCATCGTTGTCGTCCGCCATAACACATACATTTGCGACTTCCTTTTGTTCTTTTTCTTCAGAAGAAGTTTCTTCGCTATCACTCCAAGTTGCCACATAAGACTTCTTTTTCTTTTTGTAGGCTTTCTTCAATTTAGAACATTCATTCCTAAAGTGCCCCGGTTTGTTACACTCATAGCAAGTCAAGGGGTCTTTCTCTTTTTCTTTGTCCTTGTCCTTGTTCTTATCCTTTTCTCCTTCCCACTTTGCTCCAAATTTCTTCTTGTGGAAGGGTTTCTTTCTTCTCATGAATCTTTTAAACTTTTTGGCTAAGAGAGCAGTCTTTTCATCATCATCATCATCATCATCATCATCATCGCTGCTGCTCTCTTCTTCTTTTACAGCTTTGAGGGCAATCATTTTCTTCTTCTTTGTGTCCTCCTCTACGTGCTGCTTCATTATCAACTCATGGGTCATAAGTGATCCTAGAAGCTCCTCTAAAGGCAGAGTATTGAGGTCCTTTGCTTCTTAGATTGCTGTCATTTTGGCTTCCCATAATCTTGGTAGTGACCTAAGAATTTTTTGAACAAGTTCTGAGTTAGTATATGTCTTACCAAGACTTTTTAAACCATTTACAATATCTGTAAATCTAGTGTACATGCATGCAATGGTTTCAGATTATTCCATGCTAAACAACTCATATTTATGAACAAGAATATTAATTTTAGATTCTTTTACTTGGTTGGTACCCTCATGGGTAACCTCTAATCTATCCCAAATCTCCTTTGCGGAATTACAAGTGGAGATTCTATTAAATTCATTAGCGTCTAAGGAGCAATATAAGACATTCATGGCCTTAGCATTGAGCTGTGCCATTTTCCTATCATTATCATTCCAGTCCCTTTCGGGCTTAGGAACAATAGTGCCATCAATAACATGTGTGGGTGTACTAGGTCCATTAATTATAACACCCCATAGTTCATAGTCAGAAGCTTGAATGAATATCCTCATTCTAGCTTTCCAATATGAATAATTTGAACCATTAAACAGTGGAGGTCTATTCGTAGAATGACCTTAAGCAATTGATCCAACTTGAGCTGCCATTTGAATCTTTTAGCTCTTGATCGTGTGATCAAAATCTAATGAGCACTAGCTCTGATACCAATTGTTGGCCCAGATGACAATCCAAGAAGGGGGGGGGGGGGGTGAATTAGGTTCTTTAAAAAATTTAAACCTTTTTGAAATATTTGTTTGCTTAGTATGTGTGGAAGTGAATGCAGATGCAAAAACAAAATGCAATCAGTAAGATAGAGATAGAGATAAAGGAGACACGACAAACACAGAGAGTTTATAGTGGTTCGATGTATCCAACACCTACATCCACTCCCAAGATTCACTTGGGTCCATACTAATCTTCCTTGATTACAGCTGAGTTGTTTTACAAGCTCACAACTCAAACTTGTTGTTTTTCCGGGATCACAACGAACCCAGCCGGTTTTCCGGGCTCACCAGCACAAAACCCTAACACAAGCTATACCAAGCTTGTACCGAGGTAAGACTACCTCCACTAGTTCAATCCCCCAGATTGAACTAGACATAAGCAAAAGAAATATTATTTTTCAAATACATAGCTCCTCAATGAGCAAATAATCAAATAGAATAACAAGGTTTAGAAAAGCCTGATTTGTAGTTGGTTGGCTTTTGAGCTTTTCTTCTTCTTCTTCTTCCTTGCTGGATTGAATCAAGCCTCAGCTCCGATTCTTCACAGTTGAAGCAGTTGAGAAGGGTTGAAAAGCAAGAAACTGATCCTCTTTCTCCAATTTGAGAAATCCACGAAAACTTTGATTTGAATGCCTTGGATTCCTCTTGAGCTTTTTGGAGTGGAGTGGATTTGAGCTAGAAGGTTTTCCTCTTGAGATACAGGCTTTCTCTTTTTGAATTTTTGGATTGGGATTTCTCTATTTCCGATTTTCCTCTTTGTTTTTCTGATTTCTCTTAGTTTCTTCTCTTTTTTTTTTTTGAATGATAGTCTTCCCTTTTTATAGATTTCTTTCAAGCCATTTTTGAAAGAAAACTATCCGTTGGAGTGTACCTTGTAACAAAATATATCCGTTAGAAATAAAGTAAAATAGAAATATTACCGTTAGAGCTGATCTGGCAATTTGATTTTTCATTCCAGGTGGATTGGAGTCGACTCTAACTTTTCTGGAGTCGGCTCTAACTCGAAACACTTTAATCCATTATTTCTGGAGTCGTCTATGACTTTTCTGGGGTCGACAAGAAACTTTTCTGGAGTCAACTCTAACAGACCCGGAGTCGACTCTAAGTTGGGGCCAGAAAAATCAACGTTCTGTTTCTTCTGTGAGAGTCAGCTCTAACAGTCTCAGAGTCGACTCTAACATCCATGCCAGATACTGGAGTCGGCTCTGTGATTCTCGGAGTCGACTCTAATATCTGCAATCTTACCTAGACATTAGATTCGATCCAGAACACGATGTAACTCCTGATTTTGATCATTCAATAGACTTATAATCTGAAAAACTTAATCAAAATCATTAGAGCCTCCAATAGTTATACTCAAATAGTTTTGTTAATCATCAAAATCATCAATTGGGTCAACAAGTCTCTTATTCTTAAAAATAAGAATCACAAAATAAAGGTCAGAACATAAAAATTTTGGATTGTCTCCTAAAAAGCGTTAAGTTTAACGTCTTCAGCCAAACGTCATGACTCATTTTGATTATCATTGTCAAGAAGTTTGATGATCTCTTTCCTTACTACTTCCTTCATGGTTGGTTTAAGTTTTCTTTGGGGGTCTCTTATAGGCTTGGTTTTCTTCCTTAAGTGAATCTTATGTTAACGATCGAGGAGCTAATCCCTTTTATGTTAGCCATGGTCCATCCTAATGCTTCTTTATTCTTATTCAATAGTTTTTCTTCTTGTGAGGAGTCTAGGTCGGTTGAAATAATCACAGACAGGGTTTCTGATGGACCTAGGTATGCATAGTTGAGATGCTTGGAAAGTGGTTTCAGTTTTAATTTGGGTTCTTCCTCTATTGATGGTTTAGGTACTTTCTCTAGTAGTTCAATTGAAGGTTTTCATCTTGATTTTTTATCAATTATAGCAACCTTATTAATTTGCTCTCCATCTTGGTTCATGCAGATTTCTAGATCAAGCTCTTCGTCACTAAGGTCAATTGGATTATAAACAGTATTCTAAACATAATTTGAGTCGCTCGTTTGATGTATATTGGTAAGATTAAAAATATTCAATTGACATATTCCCAAAGAAAAGTTTCATTAATCTATTTCGATAATTAATTAGGGCATTAGTTGTGGCAAAAAATGATCTACCTAAAATTACTAGGATGTGGCTCTTTGAGTTTATCACCGGTTCAGTTTCTAAAATCACAAAGTTTACTAGATAGATAAAGTCACTAACTTTGATCAACACATCTTCTACTATTCCTTTGGATACTTTCAAAGAGTGATCTGCTAGTTGTAGGGTCATTTCTGTAGGCTTTAGTTCTCCCAACCCTAGTTGCTCATATACAGAGTATGGCAATATATTAATACTTGCCCTTAAATCTAATAGAGCCGTATTTATGAAGGTGTTTCCCATAATGCATGAAATAATGGGTGACTCTGGATCTTTGTATTTCACTGGCATATGGTTTGATAAGTAAGAGCTTACTCTGGCTAAAAGAAAGGCTCTCTAGGGCACATTAGTGGTCTTCTTTTTGGTACATAGATCCTTAAGAAATTTGGAATAGGCTGAAACATGTTGGATCATGTCCAATAAGGAGATATTCACTTTAACTTGCTTAAAGACCTTTAAAATCTTATCGAATTGGGTTGAATTTCGGTTAGGCTTAAGTCTATTTGGGAATGGTGCTACAACCTTAATTTTTGATTTATCTTCTTCTGACATGGGCTCAATTGGTGGATTGGGTATTACATTAGACTCTAATGCCTCGGGTGTTTCGGTCTGATCCAGCTCAATAAGTTGTTCAAGTGGTGGGACTTCTAATTCTTCTTCTTTATATGTATCCATTTGGTTATCTATTTGTTTTTAGATCTTAATGTATGAATGACACTTAGTTGGTTAATTTGGGTTCCTTATTTTGATCCTTGGATGTTTAAGTTCCTAGGGTTAGCCTTAGGCTGACTCGGTAGCTTACTCCATTCTCTTTCACCGAATGCTGTGGCTAGTTAACCTATATGGGTTTCTAGTTTTGCAATGGATTATGTATGTAAGTGAAGGAGTTGAGTATTCATTTCTAGTCCTTTCAATGCTTGTAACACCTTCTTTTCGAAAGTAGGATCATGATTATTTGATGGAGGTTGAGGAGCACTTGGATATTGAAAATACGATATGCTTCTGAATTGGGTCTCCTGATGGTTAGGCCTAATTGATGTTGGACTGATGATAGGTTGAGGTTTTCATGAAAAGTTTGGGTGATTTTGCCAGCTAGGATTGTAAGTATTCAAATATGGATCATTTCCTGGTCTAGGAGCAATCAAGTTTGGCCTTGGTGGGCTTACACTTGAACAAGCTTAGAAAATTGGTATGCAGCTGGACATTCACCTATAGAATGGGTCAAACTCGAACAGATTATACAAACCTTATGTAATTGAGTAGATGGAGAAGATGTATTTTCAACTTGTAGAATTCGGTCAAGTTTTTAGGATAGTTCATCAATTTTGATATAGATGTCTATAGACTGACCTATGTTGTATATTCCACCCCTTTTAGGTTTTATGCGAGGATCTTTATGGGCAGCATACATGTGGTGCAAAGAATTTTCACCTAGATTTTCAAAAAGCCGCCATATCTCATGTTCATTTTTTAGCATAAATGTTCCTCCATATGTGGCATCCATCATTTATCGGTGCCTTTATGGCATTCCATTATAAAAACATTGAACTAACTACCATTTAGGTATTGCATGGTGCGGACATTTTTTAGTTAATTCTTTTAATCTCTTCCACGTTTCATGAAATATTTCTCCCTCTAACTAGAAAAAACTGAAAAAAATATCTTTGTCCCTCTAACTGGAAAAAACAACCATCCTTTGATTTTGAATATATGCAATGCTTGTTGAAACCACTAGAAATTTCATTAAAATTTTGTATGCAATATATGTAGTTTTCTCTCCCCAAATTAGAATGTATGCTTTTCTCTCCCTGTTTTAGAATGTTTGCTTTTTTCTCCTTGATTTAAAATGTTTGCTTTTCTCTTTTCCTTTTTGTCATCAATCAAAAAGAGCTGAAAGAATATGCACAAGTTCTTTGTTTGTCTTTCCTTCAAGAAAGTAACAAGGAATAGCACAAAATAATCAAGTATTCAATAACAATCATCATTCAACAATAATCTGATACCAGGTTTTAGGATCAAGCCCCTACCACAATACCAAAAGCTATAGCTTAAATTGATAAGAAAATTCTTTCATATCATTAATATACATAAGAGTTGATACCATTTCCATACATCAAAGCACTTAATACTTAATACATTATAGTACTTAATACATCAAATTAGTACAAATAACATAACCAAACAACATAAAGTCCTAAAAATCTACTCAATATCAACAGGATGGGAAGAGGAGGATCATATGTTGTGTCCCCGTGCCAAAGGCCGATATGAAGCATGTGGAGGTGGCCATCTCTCAAGATACACAAGAGAGTATTCAGGCTAAGGTGCTGGGTGTACAAAAACCAAAAGCTACTCGATCAGGCTGTTGAGCCTATTGATTGAACCAGCAAGACATGCAATGGATGCCTCTGCACTCTCAGTCTTGTTTTTGTTAGAAGACACTTGAGATGCCACCCAATTAGCTTTCTCACTTAGAGAACTGACTTCACCTTTCAGCTGAGTAATCTCACAAGAAATATTACTAGCCTCTGCTTCATTTTTATGCATAACCCTTCCACTGAGTATCCCAACAGTGTGCTCTAATATCTCCAATCGCATCATGATTTGAGATAGAGTCCCATGCATGGAGGAGATGTAAGGGATCATTGTGGTATCATTGGATGACGACGCACTCTCCCCAAAGCTTCTGATGGATACAGCTTCAAACACTCCTCTAATCAAACATTGCAACTGATCATCATTAAGTTCAACAGTTTTGTGCTGATAGGGTTGATTAGAGGTTGCAGGAGGCTTAGGTACTAAAGGGGGTATGGCAGGATTATCCTCACTCATAAAGTCAAGATCAAAATCAAAAGATATACTAGAAGATATAGTAGGTCCCTCCCCCTGAGTAGGTGTAGCAGGTTCTTACACCCTCTCCTTATTCCTAGTCCAATGGCCATATACCTTAGAGATACCCATGTAGCAAAGAGTATGCTCATTGTAATACTCCGCATGATATAGCTTCGATGCTACTTCACCCTTGAATCTAACTCTAAAATTTTTGAACACATGGGTGAGCAGCAAGCCATAGGATAGGGTCGCTCTAGTTCTACTAACAGCTTCCTTCATCACACTTAACATTAATTCAAAAAAATTCATTTGGGTCTCACTAACTACATGATACATAATATTGAGATCCCTATCAGTGACTATATGGAAGCTGCCACTCCTGGGTGCTAGAATTCTTGATACAATGTGATGGAGAAATCTCATTTTAGCATTAAGATCTTTGACCAATATTTTATCTATACTAGCTCCATCCTCAACACCAAGGATCATCTCTACTCTATAATCTTTACTTTCAGTAGAATCCTCAAATAAACCTTCAATGAAAACTTTCAGTATAGATCCTAAGAGGGCAAGATTAAGATCAATTTTAACTCCTTTAACACTAGATGAGAGACAACCTTCTCCAAAGCAAATATTATGGTAAAATTCTCTAACTAAATTGGCATAGATGGGTACCTCAGTTTTTAGCATGAAACCCCAACCTTGATTTTCTAATAATCTCCTAATAACAAAATGCTCTTTAGGTAGAAATTTAAAATCTACTAACCTTCCAAATGACATAGATCTAATAGCCATGGAGGAGAAGCTTGATGCACGGGAGGACGAGGAGCCCTCTACATGACCATGTGAAGAAGAAGAAGAAGCTCCATGGGGAAACCTCATCCTAGGCACCATGATCCAAGGCTTAGATCTAGAAAATTTAAGGGAAAATGAGGTAGGAGAGAAAGCTTTTGGCTATGGAGAGAACTTGGAGGCTTTGGAAAGTAGAAAGGATGAAATGAAATGAGAAGCTCTATGATCAAAAGAAGAAATCGAGAGCAATTTCAAACAAGTCGCCTATATAGGCAATTCTTTTCCCAAATAGTCAGCTATATAGCCGGCCATGGAGGGATTCACTTTACTAGATTTCAAAATACAAAGGACTAAAGTGTAAGGGAAGGACTAGGTGCTTAAAGATCAATAGATTTCAGTGCAGAAAGGGTTCAATTTTTTTTTTTTCAAAAGCTAGGATCATTTAGATGGGTCATCAAGGCTTCAAATGAACCAAATTCATATCAAAATCATTAAAAATAAAGATTTGAAAAATCAAACACTCATGTTAACTCACTAAATTGAAGGGTTAAGCATACCAAGCTCCCTTCTAATTTTACAAAACTTATATCATCAAGTAGTTTTGCGAAAATATCAGCGAGTTGCTTGTCAGTACACACAAATTCAAGCATTACATCACTATTATTGACATGATTTCTAATAAAATAATGTCTAATTTCTTTATATTTTGTTCTAGAATGCTGGTTAGGATTTTTAGTTAAATTGATTACACTAGTATTGTCACATCTTATGGGAATGCCTTTTAGTTTAATGCCATAATTTTTTAGTTGTTATTTATCCACAAGATTTGAGCACAATAACTTTTAACTATAATGTATTCGGCCTCAGCCATAGACAGTGCCACTGAAGTTTGCTTCTTGCTAAACCAAGAGATTAAGAGATTAAGTTGACTCCTAAAAATTAGCAGTTTCACTAGTAAATTTTTTATCTATTTTATAATCAACAAAATTTGAATCAGTGTACCTTATTAAGTCAATACTAGATTACTTGTCATACTAAAGTCTAAGATTTTTAGTTTCATTTAAGTATTTGACAATTTTTTTAACAGTAATTAAATGAGTTTCCTTAGGATTTGCTTGATACCTAGCATATATGCAAACAATAAATAGAATATCAGGTCTACTGACAGTCAAATACAACAAAGATCCTATCATGCCTCTATATAGTTTTAAATCAATATTTTTATTTTTTTCATTAGATTCTAATATACAAGATGAGCTCATAGGAGTACCGATACTTTTGAAATTCTTCATACCAACTTTCTTCAATATCTTCTTGATATACTTGCTTTGGATTGCTTGATTTAAAGTCCGAGAAAATAGTTAAGTTCACCCATCATGCTCATTTCAAACTCTCTCCGCATGAGCTTAGCAAAGTCTTGGCATAAAAATCATTAGTAGCACCAAATATTATATCATCAATATAGATTTGAACAATCAGCATATCATCATTTTTTTTAATGAATAAAGTTATATCTATATTTTCTCTAATGAAATTATTGCTGATCAAGAAGTTGCTTAATCTATTATACCAAGCCTAGGGTGCTTTTTTCAAACCATATAATACTTTGTTCAATTTTAAGACATAGTTTGGCAATACATGATTTTCAAAATTGGATAGTTGTTCAACATATACTTGTTCAGCAATATATCCATTGAGAAAAGTACTTTTTACATCTATTTGATATAGCTTAAAGTTCATGAAATATGCAAATGCAAGTAATAGTCTTATTGCTTCTAATCTAGCAACAGGAGCATAAGTTTCATTAAAATCAATACCTTCCTTCTGATTATATCCTTTAGCTACCAATCTAGCCTTATTTCTAACAATATTTTATGTTCATCTAGTTTATTTCTAAATATCCATTTAGTTCCTATTATTGGATGATCACGAGGTCTATCAACTAGAGTCCACACATTGTTTCTTTCAAATTGATCTAATTTTTCATATTTGGCATTAATCTAATCAACATCATCGTTAGCATTATTATAGTATTTAGGTTCAATTTAAGAAACAAAAGCTAAATTTTTGCATGAATCTCTAAATGAGGATCTAGTTCTAACTCCATGAGATGGATCGCCTAGAATAAACTCCTTAAGATGACTATGAGCATACCATCATTCCTTTTCAAATTCATGATTACCTTGAGGTTAATCTTGTTGAAATGAATCATTTTCGTCACCTTGGTTTACTTGATCATCTTCTCCTTCCTTCTCGTTTATTGTAAGCTCCTTTACTTCATCTTCAAGGATACCTACATCATCAATTATCTTTCTTTTCCTTGATGAAAGATCATTAGCTTTATACAAAAAATATGAATTGACTCTTCTACCACTAAGGTTTTCTCGTTAAAGACTCTATATGCTCTACTAGAATTTGAGGAACCAAGAAATATTTTTTCATCAGATTTGACATCAAATTTATCAAGATTAGATTTGACATTATTCAGAATAAAACTTCAGCAACCAAAGATATAAAAATATCCAATGTTTAGTTTTCTTTCTTTTCAAAATTCATATGGGTCTTTTTTAAAATAAGTCTAATCAAAGCATGATTTAAAACATAACATGCTGTTTTAATATCTTCAGCCCAAAAATATTTTGGAAGATTGCTTTCACATAGCATGGTTTGAGCAATTTCCTTAATAGTTCTATTCTTTCTTTCCACAATACCATTTTGTTAAGAAATCCTAGGAGCAGAAAAATTATGATCAATCACATGTTCATTACAAAAAAATTTAAAGTGTTGATTTTCAAATTCTTTTCTATAATCATTTATAATTGATAAAACTTGAAAGCTTTTTTCATTTATTATTTTCCTAAAAAATTTCAAAAAAGTTGAAAAAGCATCATCATTACTAGCCAAAAATAAAACCCATGTAAATTGCAAAAATCATAAATAATCATAAAACCATAACGTTTACCGCCTAAACTTGTGGTTCTAGTCAGTCCAAACAAATTTATATGTAAAAATTTCAAAGGTTTAGAAGTTAAAACCATATTTTTAGACTTGAAAGAAACTTTAGTTTTTTTTAAATTGACATGCATCACAAATCTTATCTTTATCAAAATTTAGTTTTGGCAAACCTTTAATTAAATTCTTTTTGATTAATTTTGAAAGCAAATTTATGCTGACATGAGCAAGCCTGCTATGCCATAACCAACTAGTTTCATCAATTTTAGCATTCATGACAACTAGATATTTCATATTTTGGTCATTTAGATCATTCAAATCGATAATATAAACATTACCATGCCTATGATCAATAAATTGCATGCAATTATCAGCAGGATTGATAACAATACAAAGAGATGATTCAAAAATAACTTTGAAACCTTTTATCACAAAGTTAGCTGATACTAAGCAAATTATGTTTTAATCTATTTACAAGCAAGTCATTATCAATAAATATATGAGAAGTGATGCCTATTTTACTAATGCCAATAATTTTATCTTGGCCATTATTTTTAAAGGCAACAACTCCTCCATCTTTTGCTTTCAAAGTGATGAATTGGGATTCATCACTGGTCATGTGTCTTGAGCACCCGCTATCCAAGTATTTTTTCTTTTTGCTCCTCGGGTTACAAGATACACCTTCATACACACATTTAGGTCTTGCTTTTAGGTATCCAAGCTTTCTTGGGTCCTTTGGGGTTAGCTAAAATGGTTCCTTTTGGAACCCATATTTTGCTAGAATGTGAATGACATGTGAAAGCTTTGTGACCATTCAAACCACATTTAAAGCATGTAATATTTAAAAAATTATTTTATGGAACAAAAATATTTTTCAAGAGTTTTTGTTTCATTAGAGGATTGTATTGTAATCCAACTTTGTTAAAGATAGCTCTTTGATTATCAAGAATCATGTTAAGCTTATTTGAACTTAAGGTAAATTTGTCTGCAATTGGTTTAAGCTTTTCAAGTTCATCTTTTAAATCCTTGTTTTCTTGGAGTAAAGAATTATTTTCTTTTAAACTATTTTCTTTTCTAAAGTTAAGTTTTTAACTTGATTTTTTAAATATTTATTCTTTGAACTAAGATTTGCAAAATCATCAAGTAATTCATAGAAAGCACCATGCAATTCATCAAATGTAAAATCATCTAAAATGCTAGAGCTTATCTCTTCATCATCCGCCATGAAACAAAGATTTGCAACTTCATTCTTTTCTTCTTCTTCGGAGCTTGTTTCATCACTATCGCTCCATGTTGCTAACATAGTCTTTTTCTTAACCTTCTTGGGATCTTTCTTTAGATATGAACAATCAAACTTGTAATATCCTAGCTTCTTGCATTCATAACAAATAACTTTTTTTTTTTTCTTACTTAGTTCTTCTTTCATCAATGGCTTTTTCTTAGGTCCTTATCTCTTTCTTCTTATAAACTTCTTGAATTTTCTTGTAATTAGAGCCAGATCATCATCCTCCTCACTTTCACTTGAGGTGCCCTCACTCTCATCTTTTTGAGTGGCACTCTTTAGTATCATGGTTCTCTTCTTTTGGTCTCATCCTTATCCAAATGTTGTTTGACTTGAAGCTCATGTATCATGAGGGATCCCAAAAGCTCTTCTAATGGAAGTGTATTCAGATCCTTTGCCTCTTGTATAGCAGTAACTTTGGCTTTCCAAAACATGGGCAAAGATCTAAGAACTTTTCTCACAAGATCAGTATTAATATAGGATTTTTCAAGGCTCTTAAGCCCATTAATAAATCAATAAATCTTGTAAATATATCAGAAATAGATCCATTTGGTTCCATCTTAAAAAGTTCATACTTATGTACAAGCTAGCATATTAATTTTTGATTCCTTCACTTGATTAGTGCTTTCGTGTGTGACTTCTAGTCTATCCCAAATTTCTTTGGTAGACATACATGTGAAAATACGATTGAATTCATTGGCATCTAAAGAATAATACAATACATTCATGGTCTTAGCATTCAGCTATGCCATGTTTTTATCATGCTCATCCCATTTCATTTTGGTTTAGGAATATCAATGCCATTTGATTTAAGGATGAGTGTGTGAGATCCATTAGCTATGATGCTCCATAAATCATAGTCTAGTGCTTGAATGAAGATTTTTATTCATGCTTTCCAATATGTGTATTTTGTGCCATTAAAAAATGATGATCTATTAGTGGATTGCTCCTCACTCAACATAGATTCCAATTAAGCTGCCATAATATTTGGCTATAAGCTTGTTAAAGAAAATAAAATCTAGAGCATCTGCTTTGATATCACTTTTTGCTCAGATGATGCAACCTAAGAGGGGGGTGAATTGGGTTTCTAGAAATTAATTTGGTAAATATGTGCACTTAGCAATTATCAGAGTTTAATCAAATGTGATATGTAGAGAAGTGTAGAGATAATAGAGAACAATCAAACAATCACAAACACAAGAATTTTATAGTGGTTCGGTGCCAAACCCAGCACCTACATCCATTTTTTAAGAACCCCTTGAGAATTTTTACTTAATCGTTATTCCAAACTATTACAATCCTAGCCTTCTTG
>UESW01001735.1:0-77094 GCA_900491605.1 Calamus simplicifolius | reverse complement strand
TTGTTTCTGATAGAGTCGGCTCTCACAGTCCCGGAGTCGACTCTAAGTCTGTGCCGTTTTTCGGAGTCGGCTCTGTGATTCCATGTGTCGACTCTAATGTCTGCAGTCTTACCTTGACATTAGATTCAAACCAGAACTTGATTTTCCTTCTTGATTTTGATTATCAAATAGACTTATAATCTGAAAAACTTAATCAAAATCATTAGTAACATCAAATGTTATACTCAAATAGTTTTGTTAACATCAAAATCCTCAATTGGGTCAACAATTCAACTCTACTGGCACCCTTATATGCTTAAGCCAACCCAATCTAGATCCAAAATCAAGTCCCTATAGTCTTGTAAGCTAAGTTGGCTGATCTTCATCCAATCCTACCCCAACATTAGAATATATGGACATAATTTACCGTCTGTTATCTATAATTATTGCTAAGTTTAACATTTTGCTCAAACTTATAGGTACATCTCAACAGCTACGCATTGGTGGTCTCCAAAGAGAACATGACTATGAATCCTTACTTGGGTAAGAACCGCTCTATGCTTGTGACCAATAGCCTCTTCCGCTTGGGTGGTGCTGCTATCCTCCTTTCCAATCGTCGCTTAGATAGCCATCGCTCAAAATATCAATTAGTCCACACTGTCCGCACGCACAAAGGCACTGATGATCGCTCCTACTCCTGTGTCTACCAAGAGGAAGATTCCGATGGGATCACTGGAATTTCCCTCTCCAAAGAGCTCATGGTCATTGCTGGTGAGGCTTTAAAGGCCAACATCACTACTCTTGGGCCCCTGGTCCATCCTATGTCTGAACAACTCCTTTTTCTTGGGACATTGATTCTAAAGAAGATCTTTAAAATGAAGAAGATCAAGTCTTACATCCCTAACTTCAAGCGAGCTTTTGAATACTTTTGCATCCATGCCGGTGGGCGTGGTGTGCTCGACGGGATCAAGAAGAACCTTGAATTGAGCCCATGGCACATGGAGCCTTCTAGAATGACTCTATATAGGTTTGGCAATACTTCTAGTAGCTCATTATGGTATGAACTTGCTTATTGTGAGGCCAAAGGAAGGATTAAGAAGGGTGATAGAGTGTGGCACATAGCATTTGGATCAGGGTTTAAGTGTAATAGCGCTGTTTGGAGAGCACTAAGAACTGGTAATGTTTCTAATGAGAAGATCTGCAAGGCTCATCATCGAACGTACCATATCTAATAGTGTGCGATTTCTTATTTCTGACACACCATTATGCTGTGGTGTACCAAGAGGAGTCCATTGAGGAAGAATCATATTCTCCTTCAAATAATCTACGAACTCATGGCTCAAGTATTCACCACCTTGATCTGATCAAAGAATCTTAATACTCTTACCAGTTTATTTTTCTACTTCATATCTAAATTCTTTGAACTTTTCAAAGGCTTCAGATTTATGCTTCATCAGATACATATAACCATATCTACTATGGTCATTTATGAACGTGATAAAATAAGAAAAATCTTCTATGACTTGAATGTTGATGGGTTCACATACATCCAAATGTACTAAACCCAAACATTCAGTTGCTCGCTTGCCTTTTCTGATAAATGGTGACTTGGTCATCTTGCAAAGTAAACATAACTCGCATTCCTCAAACAATTTCCAATCGAATGAGCCCAAGTATCCATCTTTATATAACTTAGTTAAACGATTTTCATTTACATGGCCTAAACGATAATGCCATAGGTATGAATCCCTAGAATTATTTGATTTTAATCTTTTTGATTCGATATTGAGAATAGAAGCTTGAAGATTAAGAACATAAATTCCGTTGAACAATTCAGCAGAACCAAAGAACATTTTGTTTCAAAAAATAGAAATATCTTTATTTCCAATTTCAAAAGAATACCCATCCATTACTAAACATGAAACGAATATGATATTATTTGTTATATTCGGTATATAGTAACAATTACTAAGTTCTATTGCAAGCCCTGTGGGAAAAGATAAAAAGTAAATTTCTACAGCTAATGCAGCAACCTTTGCTTCATTTTTCATGCGTAGAATCACTTCATCCTTCTCCAGTCTTCTACTATTTCTTATCATCTGCATATTAATACAAATATAAGACCCATAACTGGTATCCAATACCCAAGTGGAATAAGAAGTAATATAAGAAAATATTTCAATTATGAACGTACCTAATGTTGAAGCATCAGTATGCTTCTTTTCTTTCACACTTGCCAAATAAGCCCTGTAGTTACGCTTTCAATGCCCATCCTTAGCACAGAAGTGATATTTTCTTTGGTTGCATCCTTCTTGGCTACATTCTTCTTAATGCCTTTGTTGGTTTAGTTGTCATGGCCTTTTGGGCCTTATTCTTCTTCAGACACTTCTTTCGAGTGCCCGAAGATTCTACAACCATTAATTGCCCTTTATCCTTCCTGATGCTAGGCTCAGCATTAGTCAACATATTTGCAAGCTCAGGAAATGTAGCCTCGAGCCTGTTCATGTTGAAATTCAACACAAATTGCGAATAGCTAGGAGGCAATGACCATAAAACCAAGTCAATACTCAGTTCATGGTCCATTAGGAAACCCAATCGCGCTAACTTCTCAATCAAATTGATTATTTTCAGCACGTGTTCACCCATTGATGAACCCTCTTGTAGGTGTAACAAAATCTCATGAGCATTTAAATGCTCATGTTGTTTTTGAAGATCTGCTGACACAGATGCCAACATCAAGCATGTGGCCATCTCCTCAGCATCTCTATGCCGATTGTATGCCTAAAGAACTTCAGTTGGAGCATTTGCTGGTGGAACCTCTCTGATGCTGCCTCATCAAGGACATATAAGATTTTTTTAGCTCGTAGAATGATCTTGATATTCCTTAGCCAATCAGAAAAATTGGGTCCGGTCAGCTTGTTAGATTCTAGGATACCTTTGAGATTAATGTTCACACTCGTGGTGTCTCTAATAACTAAAAAGAAAATAGAACGAGTCATTTATTATGAATGCAAATCATCGATTTAATATGATAAATTTAAAATTTTTAATTAAATCAATTTTTTCCTACTATTTTATCGAGCTCAATACCCTCAAATTGACTTACCTTGACTTTGGCTATGGCACAACAAATCTTAGTAAGCCAAATTAGGTAGATTTTTATCAATTACATCAAATGTGACACCTAGATCATTTAGGAAACATTGCCTTATCAATCATATCTGATGTGATCATCCTAAACATTACCTCTAGATTAGACCGACCCTGATTATGGCTAATTATGCCACCTAACCAAGTTAAGTCAACCCATTGTTCCCCAATCAATGCCTTATAGGTTCATTCGATCTTGGCTATGGCACAACAAATCTCATGCCCTAATGATTTTGTGTCATGTGAACAATGGAAGGTTAATGACTTAATATTCGTGGAGGGGTTTAGCGCGTCTAGGTCTCATTATGCATGTACAACATTTGTATCATGCTATATTACATATCCTATATGTAAATTTTAGATTAATTTTAATTAACCTAAATTTCATAAGATCCAATCTTATGACTCCTAATCAAATTAGGATCTTGATCACTATCTAATTTAGGAACCCTAATTATGTGACCAAATCAATTGCTACCATCCTGATTAACCCTATTGATCTAATCAGTTAAGAGCTTTCCTTAATAATGGCCAGATCAGCTGATCAATGAGGTCCTATTTAGCAGACCCTTTGATCCATTGAATGGGTTTTTCAAGGCAGCGAACGGAGCAATTAAAAATCATGATCACACTTTTCTAGACACCAATGTAGTTAAGCCCAATTGATTAGACCAATTATGGGATCATAGGATCAAACAATGATATGATTAAGTCTATTTTTTCTAAACCTTATCATATATTACACATTATGATAAGATGAGATAGTGATCATTAGGGATTTATGATAAGTACCAAATATTTATAATAATTTATTTTAAATATTTGTCTTATCATTATCTATTATGATAAATTTATTTTCATCACATGAAAATTCTAATTGGTCTCTATCATAACATCCCTAACAACTATGATCATGATAACATTCCAAAATTTAAATTTTTAATTTTAATCTTGATTATCATATTATGATATAATTTTTAGATTTTAATCATGTTATTTATCATGTCAAAATTAAATTCTAAACGTGATGTGTTAAATTTCAGCCTTTATGATTATGTCACACATAAATCATAATTTTTAATTTTTAACATGATCAAATCTAAATAATTCATATTTATTATCATATAATAAATATATTAAATATTTAATCTTTATGATATATATTATTTATATTTTAATCACGTTATTTATCATGTCAAAATTAAATTCTAAACATGATATGTTAAATTTTAGCCTTTATGAATATGTCATACATAAATCATAATTTTTTAATTTTTAACATGATCAAATCTAAATAATTCACATTTATTATCATATAATAAACTTATTAAATATTTAATCTTCATCATATTGCAAGATTTATATATTACATCGCATGTAAAATTTAGATCTATATATAAAAACTAGAACTCAGGTAATCTATCAAATAAACTGAATTTGAAGCCTGAGATGGCTCTGATACCACTTGTTAAAAATTTTATATATTTTATATAATTAAATTCATATATCATGTAGCAGAAAAAAAAATACGAATCCAATTCGCAAAGCCCGAGATCCTTAGGAAACAGATTCAGTTAACAAAAAATAATACATGATTAAATAATAGATCATACAGGTGTTCTTTATTGAGGATGAAGCCTGATGAAACCGATAAATGATTTACCATTAGCCGTCTACGTGTTCGGCCTCTAATGGTGATCCACGCGAAGATCTTTGGATGATGTCCTCCCAGAATTGGATGATAACCTTCTTACGAGGGATGCTAGCACCTCTTTTCTTTTTCAATTGATTTTTCAAATCAAAAAATTTTTTTGATCAAGATCAAATCTTAATCAATCAAGAAAGAGAGAGAGGGACATCCTAGAGAGAGAAACTAGGTGTTAGGCATCCAAGAGAGAGAAAAGGGAGAAGTTAGGTGTGCCTTTCGAAGGGGGTATCTCTCTACTTTTTATACATAAAAAGAAGGTTGTATGATTCCATAAAGAGGAAGATTTTGTTTCAACCATCTAACCATTCAACCTTATCAAGCTGATAATAAATTATCCTAACAAATTTAGAATATTTGTTATCATGATAATATTAGGATTACAACTACCAAACCACATCCTTAAAAAATTGGTTATCCCATGAAACCAATGTCCCAACCTTGGATTGGGTTTCATGATAACGTCCCAAATCATGGGCATTCCCTTCTTCATGATGTGAAGATGGGTCATGTACATCACATGGGCATGGATCTATCCTTCACGTAGTACGATCTCAGCCCTCGGCTCAATTGGATTTTCATGAATCAAATCATGCCATCATATGGACCTAATTAAATACCATATTATTAATCTTAATTAATCTAAGTCATCCATCATATGGATCAAGCCTAATTGAGTATCCAATTAATGAATTTCATATATATATCACATGTACAAAGGGTCTCTCCTTTGAATACAAAATTCTTTTCTCTATAATGAATCCTATTCATCAATTTCATGTTCTCTCGTTAGGATTGAGTCAAACCCAATCCTAATTAATTGGTCATCTAATTTGAATTAAGTCCAACTTAATTCACATTTTAACTTCATCCAAAATCTTCTTAATGCGTGTGATCCATTAGGTCCCTTGACACATTGGAATAATCATATCCCTAATATTGACCCTAAGGATGACTTGGTCAGCACTTTGTCAAAGTCAATTCTTTGATCAAATAAATCCTTTGATCAAATCAAAGAATACATGATTATAGATCATGAGCGGCCTCTAGCAAAGCATCATGACCACCCAAGTGTTAAGGGTTTTGTTGACATGGTCATCAACACCTGTCCATGAACAGTTAACGTACGATTCAATCCCTTCGTCATAATCCCAGATCAATCAGTGGTATAGAATGTGTCAACCCTATAATTGATTTTTGTTTACTTGATCTCCGAAAAAATTGACTCATATGAATTAGAAGTTCAAAACCATTTTGAATTCCAACTCAATCTTGCAAGAATTTAACAATCAATTTAATCCATCAAGTAACCGTGGGATATAACCCTTTCTATCAAGAAAGATAAATCCTGTCTTGATCAAACACTACCTTTATGTGCTTCATGTCATACCCAATCGACATCATATTTTTCATCCGTGGCTAGAGTGACGTTTGCATATCGTCAAAGCATGACATTCCATACATGAGGTACAATGAAGATCTCAAGTCAAAGGATCACTCGCACCACCGTCATCAGAGATCAACCATCGATATTATATAAAATATCCATATAGGATCTCTGTATGGGTTATCCAATATATCGTTACAATAACGAGCATCCACATACCTATCCAGGTATCTCCATACTTCAGCTTACGAAATCAACTGCTCATCATAAGGATGAAGATATGTAATGTGTGCTGGTCTTATCGACGTTTGATAGTGCCCAGTCCTGTTTACGTATCTAGGAAAATTTAAAGAATCGAACCATAATATACAATTTTGGATCTCATAATTTGTAATCTCTATTATAAATTTCATATGTACAGTTTACATTCTTTTGGACTTTATTTCACAGGTAAAATATATCTAATATATATATATATATATATATATATATATATATATATATATATATATATATTATCCGAATAGATAAAGAAACCAATAAATTTGATTTGGATTTATAAATAAATATGTATAAACTATTATCTAATCCGATTGGATCGAGGGCATCGTACACACTAACAGGGAGGTCAATCTTCTCAATAAAAAAAAAAGCCAAAGCCGTAGGAAGAGATGGCATAACTTTTTTCTCTTGTATAGTTTTGTTTAATTACTTCTTGTTCTTTTTCTTCTACTAATTAGTTTGAATGTTTAAGGATTGCTTTCATGATTTGAGAAATAGCGAACAAGAAAGGTGTTAGGGATCTTATCATGGTTAATGCCAGATACCAATTTGAGTCTTCCTTTAACCAAAAAGCTCTCGACTTCATCTTAAAAGCATTTCACCAAGCAAATCCATCCCCTATGATCGACCCATAAGTCAAATTGATTCAACTCCACACCTGCAATATATTTCAATCCTCTTCATGATCGATCCAGTTGTTGACTCATCCTCAACTTCATTAGATATTATGCTTAACATCTAGCTAGGAATACTGCAAGACTTTAGCATGGAAGGTAGAAATGATCAAGATCGAGGATTTTAAATTTGAGTATCATCCCTCAGCAAGCCAAGCACCAAAATAACTGACTATATATTATGGCCTCCTTATTTTCCTATTTTGAAGATCAGTCGATGGAAGGTGAGGACCAACCAACTTCTAAGGAGGCCATGGCGCTCCTTTCTTCTCGCTAATGACTAACAATCGGTTTAGCTGCCTGAAAATGTTTTTGTGCACCGCCTCCAGTGCACAAAGGCACGCATCGGGTGCAGCCAATGTGCGCACTTGGTCTCAATCTAGTCAGAGACCAATCTAACAGAACAAAAAAAAAATTAAAGGCTTGGTCTCAATCTGGTCAGAGACCAAGCTAACAACATAAGGGAAATGCCACCATATTTCCAAAGCCATTTTCATGACTTAAGAAATATCGAATGAGGGAGGGGGTGGGCTTATGATCATGGCTAATGCTAGATAGAATTCTGAGTCCTCTTTAAACTAAAATTCTCTTGGCTTCCTCTCAAAAGCATTTCATGCAGCAAATCCATCTCCTATGATCGACCCATAGGTCAAATTGATTCACCCCCATGCCTGCAAATTTCAGCCCTCTTCATGATCGACCCAGCTGTTGATCCATCCTTGTCTTCATTAAAGATCATGCTTAACAGGTGGGAGTACCATCAGACCCCAGCATGGAAGGACAATGACTGAGACCATGAATTTTAAATCTAGGTTCCTTCTCTCTACAAGCCAAACACGTAAATTCTTCACTGCTATGGCCTCCCTGTTTCCCTTGTTTCTAAAGTCATCAAGAACTAGCTAGCGACTATTGACATCGTTGAGCTTTGTCAAGGTCACATCCATGGGCTTGAACGCTACAGCAAGCTATATATCTAAGCCCAAGAGGTAGATCATTTCCTTATTTCTTGATGCCATATGCCCTATTTTGAAGATTGGATGACCAATTGGGTTTCCGTCGATTCAAGGTCAGGGCCGATAAACCTCAAGGGAGGTTGTGGCCCCTCCCTTTGTGCTAGCGGCCAATGGCCAATTCCAAAACAAGGCATGATTCCTCAAAATAGTCAGCTTATAAGCCGAATTGTTTGAAAACAAGGCATGCTATAGTTTTTAAAACATTTCAAAGGAATTACCAAAAGCCCAAATAGTTAGCTTGCTTATGAGCCGGCTATTTTGCAAATAGTTAGCTCATAAGCCAACTATTTTGCAAGAAACGTGCTGCAGCCAATAGCCTTTAATACTTTTCATGGAATTTACAAGAATGCCAAATAGCTTATGAGCTGGCTATTTTGCAAAAATAATTTGAAGCACATGTCCCTTTTTCAAAGGACCTACAAGTTAGACCAAATAGCATGCTCATGAGTTAACTATTTTGCCAAGGTTCTCTGTAAGAAGGAATGTTCAGAAGCAACACATGGGTTTGAGCCATTCCAAGGAAAAATGATGCTTTGACAAAAATCAAACACTCATGTTAACTCACTATATTGAAGGGTTAAGCATACCAAGCTCCCTTCTAATTTCACAAAACTTATATTCATCAAGTACTTTTGCAAAAATATCAGTAAGTTGCTTATCAGTACATATAAATTCAAGCATTATATCACTATTATTGACATGATTTCTAATAAAATATTGTCTAATTTCTATATATTTTGTTCTAGAATGCTGGATAGGATTTTTAGTTAAATTGATTACACTAGTATTGTCACATCTTATGGTGTCTTTTAAGTTTGATACCATATTTTTAGTTGTTGCTTATCCACAAGGATTTGAGCACAGCAACTTTTAGCTGCAATGTATTCGCCCTCAGCCGTAGATAATGCAACTGAATTTTGCTTTCTTGCTAAACCAAGAGATTAAGTTACTTCCTAAAATTGGCATGCACCACTTGTAGCTTTCTATCTATTTTACAATCCAGCATAATCAGAATCAATGTACCCTATAAGTCAATACTAGATTGCTTGTCATACCATAAACCTACATTTTTAGTTCCATTTAAGTATTTGACCATTCTTTTAACAGCAATTAAATGTGATTCTTTAGGATTCATTGATAATCTAGCACATATGCAAACACTAAACATTATATCAGGTCTACTTGCAGTTAAATAAACAAGATCCGATCATACCTCTATATATTTTAAATCAATATTCTTACCTTCTTTCTTTGTCCAGCTTGCATGAAGCTCATTGGGGTACCGATACTTTTAAAATTCCATACCAAACTTCTTCAATATCTCCTTGTATACTTGCTTTGGATTGCTTTGATTTGGAGTCCAGAAAGAAGTTGAGTTCTCCCATCATGCTCATCTCGAACTTTCTCCTGCATTAACTTAGCAAATCTTGACAAAGAATTGTTAGTAGCACCAAATAATATCATCAACATAATTTGAACAATAAAATCATCTTTTCTTTTCAAAATAAAGTTTATCTATTTTCCTCTAATGAAATCATTGCTGATCAAAAATTTACTTAATCTATCATACCAAGCTCTAGGTGCTTGTTTCAAACCATATAATACTTTGTGCAATTTGAAGACGTGATTTGAAAATTCATGATCTTCAAAACCTGGTGGTTGTTTAACATATACTTTTCATTTATATATCCATTTAGAAAAGCACTTTTTACATCCATTTGAAATAGTTAAAGTTCATGTGACATGCAAATGCAAGTAATAATCTAATGGCTTCTAATCTAGCAACAGGTGCAAAGGTTTCATCAAAATCAATACCTTCTTCTGATTATATCCTTTAGCAACTAATCTAGCTTTTTTTCAATTACTATGCCATTTTCATCTAGTTTATTTCTAAATACCCATTTAGATCCTATTATTGAATGATCACGAGGTCTTCAACTAGAGTCCATACATTATTTCTTTCAAATTGATTTAATTCTTCTTGCATTGCTAATCAATCAACATCATCTTTAGCTTCTTATAGCATTTAGGTTCAATTTAAGAAATAAAATGCAAGATTTTTGCATATCTCTAATGATGATCTAGTTCTTACACCTTGAGATGGATCACCTATAATAAATCCTTAGGATGACTATAAGCATACCTCATTCCTTTTCAAATTCATGATTACCTTGAGGCTAATCTTGTTGAAATGAATCATTATCGTCACCTTGGTTTACTTGATCATCTTCTCCTTCCTTCACGCTTATTGTAAGCTCCTTTACTTCATCTTCAAGGATACTACATCATCAATTACCTTTTTTCCTTGATGAAAGATCATTAGCTTTATCAAAAAAAATATGAATTGACTTCTACAACTAAGGTTTTCTTGTTAAAGACTCTATATGCTTACTAATTTGAGTAACCAAGAAATATTCCTTCATCAGATTTGCATCAAATTTATCAAGATTAGATTTGACATTATTCAGAATAAAACTTTAGCAACCAAAAATGAAAATATCAATGTTTGGTTTTCTTTCTTTCCAAAATTTATATGGTCTTTTTCAAAATAAGTCTAATCAAAGCATGATTTAAAATATAATATGTTGTATTAATAGCTTCAGCCCAAAAATATTTTGGAAGATTGCTTTCACACAGCATGGTTCGAGCAATTTTCTTAAGGTTCTATTCTTTCTTTCCACAATACCATTTTGTTGAGAAGTCCTAGGAGCAAAAAATTATGATCAATTTCATGTTCATTACAAAAATTTTAAAGTATTGATTTTTAAATTCTTTTTCATGATCACTTTTAATTGATAAAACTTGAAAACTTTTTCATTTGTTATTTTTCTAAAAAGTTTCAGAAAAGCTGAAAAAGCTTCATCATTACTAGCCAAAAACAAAACCAATGTAAATCACGAAAAATCATCAATAATCACAAAATCATAACATTTATTGCCTAAACTTGTGGTTCTAGTCAGTCCAAACAAATCCATATGTAAAAATTTCAAAGGTTTAGAAGTTAAAACCATATTTTTAGACTTGAAAGAAACTTTAGTTTGTTTTCATATTGACATGCATCATAAATCTTATCTTTTTAAAATTTAGTTTTGGCAAACCTTTAACTAAATCCTTTTTGATTAATTTTGAAAGCAATTTATGTTGACATGAGCAAGCCTGCTATGCCATAACCAACTAGTTTCATCAATTTTAGCATTCATGGCAACTAAATATTCATATTTTGATCATTTAGATCATTCAAATCAATAATATAAATATTACCATGCCTATGATCAATAAATTTCATTCAATTATCAGCAGATTGATAACAATGCAAAGAGATAACTCAAAAATAATTTTGAAACCTTTATCACAAAGTTAGCTGATACTAAGCAAATTATGTTTCAATCTATTTACAAGCAAGACATTATCAATAAATATATGAGAAGTGATGCCTATTTTACTGCCAATAATTTTACCTTGGCCATTATCTCTAAAGGTAACAACTCCTCCATCTTTTGCTTCAAAGTGATGAATTGGGATTCATCACTGGTCATATGTCTTGAGCACCCACTATCCAAGTACCTTTTTTTTTTGCTCCTCGGTTACAAGATATACCTGCATACACACATTTAGGTCTTGCTTTTAGGTACCCAAGCTTTCTTGGGTCCTTTGGGGTTAGCTAAAATGGTTTCTTTTGGAACCCATATTTTTTTAATATTTTTTAGAATGTGAATGACATATGAAAGCTTTGTGACCTTTCAAACCATATTTAAAGCATGTAATATTTAAAAAATTATTTTGTGGAACAAAAATATTTTTCAAGAGTTTTTGTTTCTTTAGAGGATTGTATCCTAAACCAGCTTTGTTAAAGATAGCTCTTTGATTATCAAAAATCATGTTAAGCTAATTTGAACTTAAGGTAAATTTGTCTGCAATTGGTTTAAGCTTTTCAACTTTATTTTTTAAATCCTTATTTTCTTGGAGTAAAGAATTATTTTCTTTTAAACTATTTTCTTTTTCTAAAGTTAAGTTTTTAACTTGATTTTTTAAATCTTTATTCTTTGAACTAAGATTTGCAAAATCATCAAGTAATTCATATAAAGCACCATGCAATTCATCAAATGTAAAATCATCTAAAATGCTGGGGCTTACCTCTTCATCCGCCATGAAACAAAGATTTGCAACTTCATTCTTTTCTTCTTCGGAGCTTGTTTCATCACTATCACTCCATGTTGCTAACATAGTCTTTTTCTTAGCCTTCTTGGGACCTTCTTTAGATATGGAAATCGGACTTGTAGTATCCTAGCTTCTTGCATTCATAACAAATAACTTCTTTTTTTTTTTACTTAGTTCTTCTTTCATCGATGGCTTTTTCTTAGGTCCTTATCTCTTTCTTCTTATAAACTTCTTGAATTTTCTTGTAATTAGAGCCAGATCATCATCCTCCTCACTTTCACTTGAGGTGCCCTCACTCTTTTCTTTTTGAGTGGCACTCTTTAGTACCATGGTTCTCTTATTTTTGGTCTCATCCTTATCCAAATGTTGTTTGACTTGAAGCTCATGTGTCATGAGGGATCCCAAAAGCTCTTCTAATGGAAGTGTATTCAGATCTTTGCCTCTTGTATAGCAGTAACTTTAGCTTTCCAAGACCTGGGCAAAGATCTAAGAAATTTTCTCACAAGATCAGCATTAGTATAGGATTTTTCAAGGCTCTTAAGCCCATTAATAAATCATAAATCTTGTAAATATATCAGAAATAGATTTATTTGGTTCCATCTTAAAAAGTTCATACTTATGTACAAGCTAGCATATTAATTTTGATTCCTTCACTTGATTAGTGCCTTCGTGTGTGACTTCTAGTCTATCCAAAATTTCTTTGTTAGACATACATATGGAAATACAATCGAATTCATTGGCATCCAAAGAATAATACAATACATTCATGGTCTTTGCATTCAACTATGCCATCTTTTTATCATGCTCATCCTATTTCATTTTGGTTTAGGAATATCAATGCCATTTGATTTAAGGGTGAGTGTGTGAGATCCATTGGCTATGATGCTCCATAAATCATAGTCTAGTGCTTGAATGAAGAATTTTATTCATGGTTTTCAATATGTGTAATTTGTACCATTAAAAAATGATGATCTATTAGTGGATTGCCCTCACTCAACATAGATTCCAATTGAGCCACCATAATATTTGGCTCTAAGCTTGTAAAAGCAAATAAAATCTAGAGCACCTGCTTTGATATCACTTGTTGCCCAGATGATGCAACCCAAGAGGTGGGATGAATTGGGTTTCTAAAAATTAATTTGGCAAATATGTGCACTTAGCAATTATCAGAGTTTAATCAAAAGTGATGTGTAGAAAAGTATAGAGATAATAGAGAATAATCAAACAATCACAAACACAAGAATTTTATAGTGGTTCGGTGCGAAACCCAGCACCTACATCCACTTTTTAAGAACCCCTTGAGAATTTTTACTTCAATCATTATTCCAAACGATTACAACCCTAGCCTCCTTGGCTAGCTTCTTCTTTCATAGGCACAAGGGGACCTTTCACAAATCTCTCAAGGGTAGACCTCTACCCTTATAAGTTTCACCTATGTAAAACTTAAATGGGATACAATAGTATCAAGATTGAGTACAAGTAGTTTCTAAAATGAGCAGATAAAACAATGTAATAGCACCTTATAGCTTTTGGAGTTTTCAGCTTCTCCTTCTTTAAGTTAAGCTTTGAGGAATGAATGAAGCCTCCTTGTGGTTGTTGAAGCTTTGAATGATGCCTTCAATGAAATTTAAACTTCTCCTTGAATGCTTTAAACCACTTTGAAAAGATATCAATGAATACACTAATAACTCTCAATATCTCTTTCAATGATACACAATAAATGCTTCAGCAACTCCCCTTTCTTTTACAACAATTGCTTCATACAAGATTCTCAATAACTCCTCTCTTTTTTAACAATGATTTCTTCACTGAAAGTTCACTTCTTTCTTCTATTTTTCATTCATCATTTGAAGTAGTATTTATACCCATTTGAAAATTTTTAGCCGTTTATAGCTATTAGAGAGAGATTGGATGAAAATAGAAAACATTAAAACGTTATAAACTATCTGTTACTATGCTTATCCCTTTGCTATAGTTGACTATATAGCCAACTATTTTCAAATTGCTTTCTGTATAGGTGATAAGTCGACTTGCAAGTCGTCTTGTTCAAAAATGTTTTTCCTATGAAGCAAAGTGAGAATACGAGCAAAGCAATTCTAAAACAAGGCATGATTCCTCAAAATATTCAGCTTATAAGCCGACTTGTTTGAAAAACAAGGCATACTGTAGCTTTTAAAATATTTCAAAGGAATTATCAAAAGCGCAAATAGCCTACTTATAAGCCAATTATTTTGCAAATAGTCAGCTCATAAGCCAACTATTTTGCAAGAATCATGTTGTAGCCTTTAATCCTTTTCATGGGATTTACAAGAATGCCAAATAGCTTGCTTATGAGCCGGCTATTTTGCAAAAATCATTTGAAGCACAAGTCCCTTTTTCAAAGGAATTATAAGTTAGACCAAATAGCATGTTCATGAGCAGGCTATTTTTCCAGGCTCTCTATAAGAAGGAATGTTCAGAAGCAACACATGGGTTTGAGCCATTCCAAAGGAAAAAGGATGCTTTGGCAAAACAAATTTAACATAAAAGTTCATTCAAAGATAGTTCTAGTCCTTTGAAAAATCGATGCTCTTTTGAAACATAAGTCCATTTGCCCTTTTGAAAATATTTTGGACTTAGAAAATACAACCATATTAGTTTTATTTTACCTTTGTGTTACCTTTCTTTTGACTTGTAGAATAATTTTGATTTAGAGTAGCACCTTCTTCTTGATGTTTCACTTGAAATTAATTTAACTCAACAACAAGGTTATTAGTAGTATACTTAATTGTTTTGTAGTCATCAAAATCAATATGAGATCAATATTGGATATGGTCAAGTTGGATTTCATAATCTGCATCAATCATCCTATGAATTTAAGCAATGTCAGCCAAAAGCTTCCAAGACAATTAGACCTGTCTTTCATATGGGAAGAACTTTACTATATAAAACTAATTGTATATATCATGCTGGCACAAACTAGTGTGACAACTGGAATAAAGAGTCTCCATTGATTTTTTTTAGAATTCATGAATATCATTTATCTTATATATGTAATATAAAGCAATAATACAATACTTGTATTCAAAAGAGGTGCAGAGCTGAGCTTGACATTGCTACCTCCTTGAACAAGGCTTTCATGTCATCCTCATAAATGTTAGAATCTCCATATGCAGGCAAAATCCATAAACATTGCCACCATGCACGTTTAAATTCTCTGTTCTTCATGTTTACAGGTTTGCTAGTCTCTCTTAGAAATCTTGACAAAAAATTGTGAATGCGAGATCAATGTCATCTTCAAGTGCATATATAATTTTTAATGGGACAGTTAAAAAATCATGCTTAATAAATAGGCAAGCCATTCGTTCTTGAATCCCAATTCTAACGTCTTAAATCACAAAAAAAAATCAAGAAAAAATAGATATTAAATATCAAGAACATTTTAATCCAAAACCCAAAATCAAGAGAGAAATCAAGTGAAATAAACTAAGAAAACAATGATATTAGCATTAGATCAAGGAGAATGTCAGCGTTTGAACCTTAAATCAAGTGAGAAATCAACATGAATGCATAAAGAAAAAGAAAAGTATTTTATCTTACTTCTGATGAGAAGAATGAACCTCCCAAGATCAAGGATAGAGAATGAGGGAAGAAAACATGATCACGATTGATAGGAGAGGTGATTGGGTTTTCAAGCAACCATGGTCCTTGGGAGGGGAGGCAGCTAGGGTTTCAAGCAACAATGGTCAGTCGATCATGGGGAGTGAGATGTTGATGAGAGTCAAGAGGGAGGCGGTTAGGGTTTCATCATCTCAAGCAACCATGTTCATGGAAGTAGAAGAGATATGTCAACAATCTTGTTCATGGAGAAATGACTAGGGTTTCAAGCACCCAACCAGCCATGATCATGGTCTCGATCATGGAGTGATTTGGGCAAAGAGAGAACTAGAGAAGGTCATTTTATTTAAACAGGTTGTTGGATCTAGATCGAATCAAGTCGAGTAATATATATAAAGCCCAAACTCTATATGGTTCGAGTTGGGTCATAATTTATAAACCCCCAAAAATAAGATGCAGGTTTGATATTAGGCCCAACTTGGCTTCACAAGTCTTCAAAAAATGGGTCGATATTGGTCTAATCAGGTTAGGTTACAGATCTACTTGGTCCACTTGCAGCCTTAATCATTTTAATCCTTAATCATTTTAATCCTCTTCCTAACACATGCTTTCGACCCGAACTTAAATCTTGGATCTAGACCATGAATGAACCTTTGAAATTGAAACTGATGTTAATTAATTAAATTTATTATTTTAACGTAGAGCTAATGTTATTAGTGGAGTAAATGATAAGTTCGATTCAATGGAGTAAAGCTTGCTTCTAAAAATAAATAATTAAAAAAACATATAATAAAACTTTTATTAGTTAACAACAAAAATATTCTATTTTAATAAATAAAATATTATATATTATCAATGTTATTATTTTAAAATTAAATATTCTAAAAAGTTTTGATTATTCTTCGGGGTGCATTCCGGGCGCGTATGGGATATCGCGTCTGGATGCTGACGGCTCTCTTGAGGCATGCTGACAGCTGAGGTCTAGTCAACACTGCAATTAATTAATGACCCTCGTGTGTGGAATTTGCACTTGAGGTGCATGCCCCCTCCCCCACCTTTCATCGACTGATTGGTACAGTACGTGAGGGGAATGCATTACAACCACGACTTTCGTGATCAGTCCATCAATGTTCGCCCGTGGTGGCCAACGTGATTAAGCCACTGCCAATGAACTATAAATTTTGGTGGAATTGTCACAGATATGTACGTTAGAGATGTGAAGTCTTTTCTCATTAAAAAAAAAATGATGGAGAAATAGATGCATAGAATCACGTGGTGGCAAACCTAGCTTAACCACTGCCAATGAACTATAGATTTTGGTGGAATTGTCACAGAAATGTTAGAGATGTGAAGTCTTTTCTCATTAAAAAAAATGATGGACAAAGTTGCCAGTTTGCGTGCGAAGTTTAAATAGATGCGTGGAATCACGTTGACATTTAGGTGCTTTCCTTATTTTTTATGTTGTAATTGCGCGGTCAAAATTCAGAGCTTTTCAGAGTTGTATACGTCTCCTCAAACTTTCTGTGGCCCCCGTTAAAAAAACTGTGCCCAGGAATTCCAATAGGAGCTAATTCTTGATAGATAATTTCTCTTTGCAGGTGCTTATTTCTTCTATTCTTTCGCATTGTAGGACATTTTCTATATAATTATCTGAGGCATGCCCTCGAGTTTTCGTGGTGCCCTTCAAAACATTGAACTCCAGTAGAAGTATATTCTATCCCTTTGTAATTACTTGTTAGGTTTGTTGTAGTTTTCCTAGGAACGAACCAAGTTAGCTATGTGATTTCTTATATTTTGTCCTATAAATTGTTACGCCTCAAATTCATCATCTGATTCGACTGTATGATACGACCGCATGAATCCTAAGACAAGCCCTAGAGACCATGCAAGATCTAATATAAACAATCCACACTAAATTCTATAAAAATTTATCATTTAAAGAAATAGCAATTATCACAATTTAAAAGTAAACTGAGTAAACATCCACTAGTTTCATAAACATAAGTTCATTATTTTTCCTAAAATCTTTAGAAAAATTTATTAAAATAATATTTATATCTATCTAACTAATTTCAATAACCGAAACGTCGCTCCATCCCATCTTATCAAATTAATCACCTCAACCTATAAAAAAAATTTCAACGAATATAATGAGCTCAACAGCCTTGTAAGAATTCCCTACATAAAATTTATCTTCTTACATAGCAATTAAATAGATAACCTTTATGGTACAAATACATGATTAAGAAAATCCAAACCATCAAACCAATAAATGTGGATTCCATCATGCAATCATGTAATACACATCTAATGACTTCAGACTCAACCAGTCATACATTAGATCCAAACCACTTGGTTTTCAGCTCTAGACTGTCATAACTACGTTCCAACCCGTGGCGGGGCAACTGTCACACTCCAGCCTATGACGGGCAACATACCATATTTCTAGCCTGTGTCGGGGCCCACGTTATCACACTTCAGCTTGTGACTGGCAACACTACCACATTTCTAGCCTATGGCAAGGCTCTCACATGGCCAGCCTAGAGCATCAATCATCATGCACTCATACATCACAACAACACATGCATCACAACTCAACCATAACAATAAAAATTTTATAAGTCATAATTAGGCAATATTCATCGATCAAACCAAACCAAGTATCAGAAAACAGCATGAAATCCAAAATTTGCCCAACGTAAATCATTAAAAACTAATAATTATTATTTATACAATACCGATAAAAATTATGTAGGAGAATTCTTACTTCACAATTCGGCTAACAACCCCTTATTGAGGACTCGAATTTAACTCCTCCTGCCAAGTTGGTTGTCCTCTTCAGTTGACACAATTTATATAATTTATTTAATTAACAAAAATAAACTTTAATAAAAATAAAATAAAATAAAATTAATTTTTCTTCTAGAACCATCATTGGGACTGTACCGCAATCCGAGCACTCACCTTCTTCTCTTTCTTATATATATATATATATATAATAATCTCTCGCGCGTTCATAACCTATGCATAATTTCTTTCCATCTTTAATGATATGCTAAGAACTTACCTCTCTTTCCTAGCATCCAACGGTATCTGACAATGAAGGGCTTTGCTTTCCACTTCTTCTTCTCTCTCCCTTTCTCTCTCTTTTTTCCCTCTTTGCGGCGCTAAAAACAATCCTAGCCGCCTGTCCCCTCTTTATTTCTCATGCCGCCATATTTTTTTCTCTATCTCAACTGCATGTTAAGGAAAAGTGCAAAATATAGTAAGCAGTAAGCGTGTTTTCGTTCGATCTGTAACGGAATTCTTGCCATAAACTGGATTTCTTCGTACGGATTGCACATGAGTTTGAGAGCAACTTGTGCAATGTTTCTTTAATTCTCCGTTCCATTAATATGGAATGGGTGGCTCACATGCATTGCACAACTCTCACATGATACTAATGAGAGATACAATTTAATTAAAGGTATAATACCAAACAAAGTCAATTAATCCCAGCGGATTAGACGTTGTTGTTGGCTGTGACTCGAATGTGAAAAATATGGGCAACGAATAGTATCGCCGGAACTATTAATTAATCCCAGCGGCTTAGACGTTGGTTGTCGGCTGTGACTCGATCGAATGTGAAAATATGGGTAGCAAATAGTATCACCAGATATTTAGACAACAGTGGATTTCAAGAATGCCCTACTGCTCCAATATTCGCGCCCTCCATTTCAACTCAACTTCTATCTCTCTTCTCTATAAATACATGGCCTTGCTCCCTTCATGTGCTCACACCACTATATCTTTTCCTCCTCCCAACACCCTTCCCCTTGCCTTGAACCGTCCCTCCTCTCCCAAGAGAAAAAGCCCAAAAACCCTAGTTCACACTATTTGTCTCTAGGTCGAGTGAAGGTTAAAGGTGGTTCCCGTGCTCATCATCCACGCTAGCAGAAATACTTGTTGATTTCTTCTGTTGATAACAAGCCCTTAAGGAAGATTTAGAAAAAGAAAAGAAAAGAAAAAAAAAGAACATGCTCTCCAGGGTACCAAAGCTAGTGAAACTTGACTACATGAAGCTCCTCTACCACCACTTCATCTCCTACATTCATTATCTCTTTCTTCAACTTCTTCTTCTCCTGCAGTCTTCTCGCCTCTCAACCTTAACCCTAGGCCACCTTGGTGAGCTTCGAAATCATCCATGGATCAACCTCTCGTCCATCATCATCTGTTTCACCCTCCTCGCCCTCATGGCCGCTATATATGTCATGAACCGCACCCATCCGGTCTATATACTCGATTTCTCATGCTTCAAGCCGAGCGACGCCCATAAGGTCACACGAGGGGAGATCTTGAGGCAGTTCGAGAACTACGGGATCTCCGGCGAGAGCCTGGACTTCGAGAGACGGGTGCTGGAGGGCTCAGGGCTCGGGGAGGCGACACACATGCCCTTGTCCCACCTTTCCGGTACTCCTAGCGACATTTGTGTGGCAAAAGCAAGGGAGGAGGCGGAGATGGTGATCTTCGGAGTGGTTGACGAGCTATTAGAGAAGTCAGGCGTGGAGGCAAACGATGTGGGGTGTTGGTGGTTAACTGTGGCCTCTTCCACCCCACGCCCTCATACACGGCGATGATCGTAAATCGCTACAAGCTCAGGGGGGATGTCATCTGCTACGACCTCGGAGGGATGGGTTGCAGTGCCGGAATCATTGCCATAGACCTCGCTCGGAACCTCCTCAAGGTATTCACAGTCTTCGCTGTTTGCCTTTTATTTTTTATTCGAGCGTCCTTCGGGTTGACCAACGACGTGACACTCACTCCACCATGGCATGCTGACTATCCTTAATTTTCTCTTCTTTTTAGTGTGCAGCAGAAAGATAATTATGCATGTATATAAATATATTCTGAATATAATTATCTTTTCATTATATATATTTATCTTTATATTATATATAGTTATTTCTTACTATATACAATAAACATAAGTTTATATGTTATTATTGTGTGTGGGTCTCAACTATCAAGATTTATTTTCAAACATCGAGTGCTATCAAATTAAGTAGCATGTTAGGTCCAATATCTTTTTAACTTAGGCATACATCTAATCCTGTTCTAAAGCAAGTTGACTCCGAGATATCTAATTATTTTAATTCTTCAATAAAGCATACAATTGATAATTAGCAAAAACTAAGTAATGATTCAACACAAAAGGTTGGTATTATGCATGAAACAATTATTCAAAAAATCTCATGAAAACAAAACAATGAGACAAGATCATATTTCATTTAATTGAATACATAACATTACTTATTTTTCATACCTGCAAAATTAAGGCATCAAATGGTTGATAGGTTTCCCTATCTTTTATATCTGAATGAGAGATGCACACTCAGAGAAAAGCCCAAGTCGATGAAACCCTACTAATTTTGGGTTGTGCCCATAGTGGAATCTTAATAAGAAATGAAGGAAAACACTTTGTGCACTGCATGATGATTGATCCGTGTGCACGTGTCACTGCGCGTGCGATGCACAAAGACAAAAATGTTCTCAGCGCATGTGCACACAGACCAATCATCGTGCATGGTGCACAGGTCTTGCACTGCGCATGGTGCACAATGACTTTTCCAAGAAATGAATAGGTTATGGTGGGAACCCAATTTGGCCATGAAAAATCTCGAGTCAGGTGGACTGAGGCCTCATACTCGCAAGCCTAATCTAGGCCTTGCTAGAGTTGGGCTTGAGGTTTAAACTCTGGATTGATTCAACTCTATTGGCACCCTTATATGCTTAAGCCAACCCAATCTAGATCCAAAATCAAGTCCCTCTAGTCTTGTAAGCTAAGTTGGCTGATCTTCATCCAATCCT
This sequence comes from Calamus simplicifolius, assembly GCA_900491605.1. NCBI lineage: Eukaryota > Viridiplantae > Streptophyta > Magnoliopsida > Arecales > Arecaceae > Calamus > Calamus simplicifolius. Next base: position 55,302 of record UESW01001735.1, on the reverse strand, counting down.
ACCCCAACATTAGAATATATGGACATAATTTACCGTCTATTATCTAGAATTATTGCTAAGTTTAACATTTTGCTCAAACTTATAGGTACATCTCAACAGCTACGCATTGGTGGTCTCCACAGAGAACATGACTATGAATCCTTACTTGGGTAAGAACCGCTCTATGCTTGTGACCAATAGCCTCTTCCGCTTGGGTGGTGCTGCTATCCTCCTTTCCAATCGTCGCTCAGATAGCCATCGCTCAAAATATCAATTAGTCCACACTGTCCGCACGCATAAAGGCACTGATGATCGCTCCTACTCCTGTGTCTACCAAGAGGAAGATTCCGATGGGATCACTGGAATTGCCCTCTCCAAAGAGCTCATGGTCATTGCTGGTGAGGCTTTAAAGGCCAACATCACTACTCTTGGGCCCCTGGTCCTTCCTATGTCTGAACAACTCCTTTTTCTTGGGACATTGATTCTAAAGAAGATCTTTAAAATGAAGAAGATCAAGTCTTACATCCCTAACTTCAAGCGAGCTTTTGAACACTTTTGCATCCATGCCGGTGGGCGTGGTGTGCTCGACGGGATCGAGAAGAACCTTGAATTGAGCCCATGGCACATGGAGCCATCTAGAATGACTCTATATAGGTTTGGCAATACTTCTAGTAGCTCATTATGGTATGAACTTGCTTATTGTGAGGCCAAAGGAAGGATTAAGAAGGGTGATAGAGTGTGGCACATAGCATTTGGATCAGGGTTTAAGTGTAATAGCGCTGTTTGGAGAGCACTAAGAACTGTTAATGTTGCTAATGAGAAGAATCCTTGGAGGGAGGAGATCAACAAGTATCCCGTTGATGTCCCAAGGACAGTGCCTATTGTGAAATAATTAGTTATATGATGTTATGCAATTATATAGTCGTATGTGTGCTTGTAGCCCTTTAGGCAATTTGATATAATAAATTATATTTGTTAGTGATCTTCTCTCTCTAAGTATAGTGTTTGTTCAATGCCAATGAAAATTCTCTATCTGAAGCATAGTTTGTTATTTGATGAATGATTAAATGAATTAAACATGATATAGCTATTGCAGAAGGGGAGCAATAGCTATACCAAAAAGGCCCTAAATCTAAAAGCAATTTGTTGGACCGTCTAAAAAGGAAGACAAAAATCAATTATCATGTAGGCATTACTTATTTAAGTCTTGAATTCAATATGATTTCTTGTTGTGAAAAGCATGGTAAATTTAAATTTTGATGGGGTAGATCTAGTGAATTTAAATTAAACCATATTTTAGTATATATAAAGTATATTTAAAATTTATATGTTTTATCATGCATCTTACTGCATGGAGATATATTGTATGCTCGAATAAGAAAAGATTAAAGATTTTCAAATTGTATGATCCATGCGAAGTTTTTTAGATGATGTCCTCTCAGGATTGGATGATAACCTTCTTGCGAGGGGTGTTAGCGCCTTTTTTTTTTAATTAATTTTTTAAATCAAAATTTTTTTTGATCAAGATCAAATCTTGATCAATCAAGAGAGAGAGGGATATCTTAGAGAGAGAAAAAATATTTTAGAGAGAGAAAGTGGGTGTTAGGCATTCAAAAGAGAGAAAAGGAAGGAGTTAGGCGTGCCTTTCGAAGGGAGTGTCTCTCTCCTTTTTATACATAAAAAGGAGGTTGTGTGGTTCCATAAAAAGAAAGATTTTATTTCAACCACCTAACCATTCAACCATATCAAGTTGATAACAAATTATCCTAACAAATTTAGGATATTTGTTATCATGATAATGTTAGGATTACAACCATCAAACCACATTTCTAAAAAATAGGAAATTGGTTATCCCATGAAACCAACGTCCCAACCTTGGATTTGGCTTCATGATAATGCTCCAAATCATGGGCGTTCCCTCCTTCATGACGTAGAGATGGGTCATGTCCATCACATGGGCATGGATCCATCCTCCACATGGCACGATCTCAGCCCTCGGCTTAATTGGATTTCCACGAATCAAATCATGCCATCATATGAACCCAATTAAATACCATATTATTAATCTTAATTAATCTAAACCATCCATCACATGGATCAAGCTTAGTTGAGTATCCAATTAATGAATTTCATATATACATCACATGTACAAAAGGTCTCTTCCTTGAACACAAAATTCTTTCATCTATGATGAATCCTATTCATCAATTTCATTCTCTCATTAAGATTGAGTCAAACCCAATCCTAATTAATTGGTTATCTAATTTGAATTAAGTCCAACTTAATTTTTATTTTAACTTCATCCAAAATCTCTTAATGTGTGACCCATTAGGTCTCTTGACACATTGGCAATAATCATATCCCTAATATTGACCCTAAGGATGACTTGGTCAACACTTTGTCCAAGTTAATTCTTTGATCAAATCAACCCCTTGATCAAATCAAAGAATTCATGATTATAGATCATGAGCAGCCTCTAGCAAAGCATCATGACCACCCAAGTGTTAAGGATTTTGTTGACGTGGTCATCAATACCTGTCCATGAACAGTTAACGTACGATTCAATCCCTTGGTCACATATCCCAGATCAATCAGTGGTATGGAATGTGTCAACCCTATAATTGATCTTTGTTTACTTGATCTTAAAAAATTTGACTCATATGAATTAGAACTTCAAAACCATTTCGAATTCCAACTCAACCTTGCAAGGAATTAACAGTCAATTTAATCCATCAAGTGACCGTGGGATATAACCCTTTCTATCAAAGGAGATAAATCTTGTCTTGATCAAAAACCACCTTCATGTGCTTCATGTCATACCCAATCGATACCATATTTGCCACCCGTGGCTAGAGCAACATTTGCATATTGTCAAAGCATGACATTTCATACATGAGGTGCAATGAAGATCTCAAGTCAAAGGATCACTCACACCATCGATCGTCATCAGAGATCAACCATCGACACTATATAAAATATCAATATGGGATCTCTGTGCGGTCATCCAATGCATCGTTACAATAATGAGCATCCACACCTATCCAAGTATCTCCATACTTCAGCTTGCAAGATCAGCTGCTCACCACAAGGGTGAAGATATACAATGTGCTAGTCTCATCGGCGTTCGACAGTGCTCAGTCCTGTCTACGCATCAACTAGAAAATTTAAAGAATCAAACCATAATGTGCAATTTTGGATCTCATAATTTGTAATCTCTATTACAAATTCTATATGCATAGTTCACATTCTTTTGGACTTTATCTCACAGGTAAAATATATTATATATATATATATATATACACCCGGATAGATAAAGAAACTAATAAATTTGATTTGCATTCATAAAGAAATGTGCACAAACTAGCATCTAATCCGATTGGATTTAGGGCACACACTAACAATCGTTCACTTGCACTAGAGCCAATCACCCATGTATCTAATACCAAGTGACTCAGCATGATTATCATGCTTCTGTTGCGGCAGGACTTTAGTGAACGGATCGGCAATATTATCGTCCATGGGAACTCATTCTATTTTTATATATTTCGTCCAATAATTTCTCTAATTACATGATATCTTCTGAGTACATATTTAGACCTTTGATGAGACCTTGGCTCCTTGGCTTGTGCAATAACTCCATTGTTATCACAATACAAGAATACTGGATTAACAATGCTTGGAACCACTCCAAGTTCAGTGATAAACTTTTTGATCCAAACTGCTTCTTTAGCTGCATCTGATGCTGCAATGTACTCGGCTTCAGTCGTAGAGTCGGTGATCGTCTTCTGCTTGAAATTCTTTTGGCTAACTGCACCACCATTGAGTGTGAACACATAGCCTAATTGTGATTTATAATCATCTCTATTAGACTAAAAACTAGAATCTGTGTAACCCCGAACTATAAGGTCGGGTCCTCCATAAACTAAGAACATATCCTTAGTTCTTCGCAAGTACTTAAGGATATTCTTGACTACCATCCAATGTTTCTCACCAGGGTTTGCTTGATATCTACTAATACTCAAGGCATAAGAAATATCAGGCCTCGTACATAGCATCGCATACATAATGGATCCAATTGCCGATGCGTATGGTATCCTATCCATGTACTCTCTTTCCTCTTGGATCTTAGGATTCATATCCTTGAGAGATGTACCCCATGCAATATTGGCAGGAATCTCTCTTGGATTCCTTCATGCTAAACCATTTAGCATCTTATCTATGTACGTGGATTGGGTCAATCCAAGCAACCTTCTAGATCTATCTCTATAGATCTTTATACCTAATATAGGCTGCTTCTCCCAAATCCTTTATGAAGAATTTACCTGACAACCAATCCTTCACTTCATTAAGGAAGGATACATTCTTTTCTATTAATAATATGTCATCCATATATAATAACAAGAAAATAATATCACTCTCACTAACCTTCTTGTACACACATGGATCATTCTCATTTTTGATGAAATCAAACTCTTTGATTATCACATCAAATCGGATGTTCCAACTTCTAGAGGCTTGCTTAAGTCCATAAATAGACCTTTGTAGCTTGCACACTTTCTTAGGATCTATAGATTCAAAACCCTCTGGTTGTGTCATATACACATCATCCTCTAAATTTTTATTTAGGAAAGCAGTCTTAACATCCATCTGCCAGATCTCATAGTCAAAATATGCTGCTATTGCAAGCAAAATCCTTATGGACTTATGCATGGCTATAGGTAAAAAGGTTTCATCAAAGTCAACACCTTATCTTTGCTTGTAACCTTTTGCAACTAGTCTTTCCTTATAGGTAATCATATTACCATCCATGTCAGTCTTCTTCTTGAAAATTCATTTGCACCCAATGGGTTTTACCCCTTCAGGTGGATCAACCAAGGTCCATACCTGGTTGTCATACATGGAGTCCATTTCAGATTTCATGGTCTCAAGCCATCTCTCAGAGTCAATGTTTGACATTGCCTTTCGTAGTTGGTAGGCTCATTATCCTCTATAAGAAATGCATATCTTTTAGGGATATAAATTATCCTACTAGATCTACATGGCTGGTGTGTACTTGGAGCTACCTGCTACTTTTCATGCAACAACTGCCTGAATGTGGGTTGAGTCTCCTGCTCAACTCTCATTGTATTCAGCATATGCTCCATTCCATCTAATTGGTTTTTATTAATTTATGGTTCTTGAGCTTCACTAAGTTCAATCTTACTCCCACTACCCATTGTGAGAATCTCATTCTCTAGAAATATGGTATGTCTTGAGATAAACACCTTTTTTCTCAAGTGGGTGGTAGAAGTAGTATCCTTTTGTTTATTTTGAATACCCTATAAAATTACATTTATCAGATCTAGCTTCAAGCTTATCTGATTCATCATGCTTTACATAAGCGTAACATCCCCAAACCCTTAAATGATTAAGGGATGGTTTCTTTCCATACAATATCTCATAGGGAGTGGAGTTGATCGATTTAGATGGAACTCGATTTAGGGTATATTCGGCAGTGTCTAGCGCATAAACCCAAAATATTTTTGGGAGATCTGCAAGGCTCATCATCGAACATACCATATCTAACAGTGTGTGATTTCTTATTTCTGACACACCATTATGCTGTGGTGTACCAAGAGGAGTCCATTGAGGAAGAATCCATTCTCCTTCAAATAATCTACGAACTCATGGCTCAAGTATTCACCACCTTGATCTGATCAAAGTATCTTAATACTCTTGCCAGTTTGTTTTTCTACTTCACATCTAAATTCTTTGAACTTTTCAAAGGCTTCATATTTGTGCTTCATCAGATACATATAACCATATCTACTATGGTCATTTATGAACGTGATAAAATAAGAAAAATCTCCTATGACTTGAATGTTGATGGGTCCACATACATCCAAATGTACTAAACCCAAACATTCAGTTGCTCGCTTGCCTTTTTGGATAAATGATGACTTGGTCATCTTGCCAAGTAAACATAACTCGCATTCCTCAAACGATTCCCAATCGAATGAGCCCAAGTATTCATCTTTATATAACTTAGTTAAACGAATTTCATTTACATGGCCTAAACGATAATGCCATAGGTATGAATCCCTAGAATTATTTGATTTTAATCTTGTTGATTCAATATTGAGAATAGGAGCTTGAAGATTAAGAACATAAATTCCGTTGAACAATTCAGCAGAACCAAAGAACATTTTGTTTCAAAAAATAGAAATATCTTTAGTTCTAATTTCAAAAGAATACCCATCCATTACTAAATATGAAACGGATATGATATTATTTGTTATATTCGGTATATAGTAACAATTACTAAGTTCTATTACAAGCCCTATGGGCAAAGATAAAAAGTAAATTTCTACAGCTAATACAGCAACCTTTGCTTTATTTTTCATGCGCAGAATCACTTCATCCTTCTCCAGTTTTGTACTATTTCTTATCATCTGCATATTAATACAAATATAAGACCCACAACTGGTATCCAATACCCAAGTAGAATAAGAAGTAATAGAAGAAAATATTTCAATTATGAATGTACCTGATGTTGAAGCATTATTATGCTTCTTTTCTTTCAGACTTACCAAATAAGCCCTGCAGTTACGCTTCCAATGCCCATCCTTACCACAGAAGTGATATTTTTCTTTGGCTGCATCCTTTTGGGTTACATTCTTAATGCCTTCGTTGGCTTAGCTGTCTTGGCCTTTTGGGCCTTATTCTTCTTCAAACGTTTCTTCCGAGTGCCCGAAGATTCTACAACCATTAATTACCCTTTATCCTTCCTGATACTAGGGTCAGCATTAGTCAGCACATTTGCAAGCTCAAGCAATATAGCCTCGAGCCGGTTCATATTGAAATTCAACATAAATTGCGAATAGCTAGGAGACATGATCGTAAAACCAAGTCAATACTCAGTTCATGGTTTATTAAGAAACCCAATCACGCTAACTTCTCAATCAAATTGGAGCATCCGCGGTGGAACATCTCTGATGCTGCCTCATTAAGGACATATAGGATTTTCTCATATCATAGAACAATCTTGATATTCTTAGCCAATCAGAAAAATTGGGTCCGATCATCTTGTTAGATTCTAGGATACCTTTGAGATTAATGTTCACACTCGTGGTGTCTCTAATAACTAAAAAGAAAATAGAATGAGTTATTTATTATGAATGAAAATCATCGATTTAATATAATAATTTTAAAATTTTAATTAAATCAATTTTCCTACTATTTTATCGAGCTCAATACCCTCAAATTGACTTACCTTGACCTTGGCTATGGCACAACAAATCTTAGTAAGCCAAATTAGGTAGATTTTTATCAATCACATCAAATGTGACTCCTATATCATTTAGGGAACATTGCCTTGTCAATCATATCTGATGTGATCACCCTAAACATTACCTCTAGATTAGACCAACCCTGACTATGGCCAATTATGCCAGCTAACCAAGTTAAGTCAACCCATTATTCCCCAATCAACGCCTTATAGGTTCACTCGATCTTGGCTATGGCACAATAAATCTCATGCCCTAATAATTTTATGTCATGTGAACAATGGAAGGCTAATAACTTAATATTCGTGGAGGGATTTAGCGCGTCTAGGTTCTATTATGCATGTACAATATTTGTATCATGCTATGTTACATATCCTATATATGAATTTTAGATTAATTTTAATTAACCTAAATTTCATAAGATCCAATCTTATGATTGGGACTCCTAATCAAATTAGGATCCTGATCACTATCTAATTTAGGAACCCTAATCATGTGACCAAATCAATTGCTACCATCCTGATTAACCCTATTGATCTAATCAATTAAGAGCTTTCCTTAATAATGGCCAGATCAGATCAATGGGGTCCTATTTAGCATACCCTTTGATCCCATTGAATGAGTTTTTTAAGGCAGCGAACGGAGCAATTAAAAATCATGATCACATTTTTCTAGACACCAATGTAGTTAAGCCCAATTGATTAGACCAATTATGGGATCATAGGATCAAACAATGATATGGTTAAGTCTATTTTTTTCTAAACCTTATCATATATACACATTATGATAAGATGAGATAGTGATCATTAGGGATTTATGATAAGTGCCAAATATTTTATAATAATTTATTTTAAATATTTATCTTATCATTATCTGTTATGATAAATTTATTTTCATCACATAAAAATCCTAATTGGTCTCTATCATAACATCCCTAACAACTATGATCATGATAACATTCTAAAATTTAAAATTTTAATTTTAATCTTGATTATCATATTATTATGATATAATTATTTTAGATTTTAATCACGTTATTTATCATGTCAAAATTAAATTCTAAACATGATGTGTTAAATTTCAGCCTTTATGATTATGTCACACATAAATCATAATTTTTAATTTTTAACATGATAAAATCTAAATAATTCATATTTATTATCATATAATAAACATATTTAATATTTAATATTTATCAATATAATTATTTATATTTTAATCACGTTATTTATCATATCAAAATTAAATTCTAAACATGATATGTTAAATTTCAGCCTTTATGATTATGTCATATATAAATCATATATTTTTTAATTTTTAACATGATAAAATATAAATAATTCATATTTATTATCATGTAATAAACTTATTAAATATTTAATCTTCATCATATGGAAAGATTTATATATTACATCGTATGTAAAATTTAGATCTATATATATAAACTAGAACTCGGGTAATCTATCAAATTAATTAAATTTGAAGCCTAAGATGGCTCTGATACCACTTGTTGAAAATTTTATATATTTTATATGAATTAAATTCATATATCATGCAGCAGAAAAAAAATACAAATCTAATTCCTAAGCCCGAGATCCTCAGGAAAAGATTCAGTTAACAAAAAATAATACATTATTAAATAATAGATCATACCTGTATTCTTTATTGGGATGAAGCCTGATGAAATCGATAAGCGATTTACCATTAGCCGTCTACGCGTTTGGCCTCTAATGGTGATCCACGCAAAGATCTTTGGATGATGTCCTCTCAGAATTGGATGATAACCTTGTTGCGAGGGATGCTAACACCTCTTTTCTTTTTCAATTAATTTTCCAAATCAAGAAAAATTTCTTGATCAAGATCAAATCTTAATCAATCAAGAGAGAGAGGGACATCCTAGAGAGAGAAAGAAAATTTTAGAGAGAGAAAGTGGGTGTTAGGCATCCAAGAGAGAGAAAAGGGAGAAGTTAGGCGTGCCTTTCGAAGGGGTATCTTTCTACTTTTTATACATAAAAAGAAGGTTATGTGATTCCATAAAAGGAAGATTTTTTTCAACCATCTAACCATTCAACCTTATCAAGTTGATAATAAATTATCCTGACAAATTTAGAATATTTGTTATAACAAATTATCCTAACAAATTTAGAATATTTGTTATCATGATAATGTTAGGATTACAACCACCAAATCGCATCCTAAAAAAATAAAAATTGGTAATCCCATAAACAAACGTTCCAACCTTGGATTGGGCTTCATGATAACATCCCAAATCATGGGCATTCCCTTCTTCATGACATGAAGATGGGTCATGTCCATCACATGGGCATGGATCTATCCTTCTCGTAGCACGATCTCAGCCCTTGGCTCAATTGAATTTTTATGAATCAAATCATGACATCATATGGACCTAATTAAATGCCATATTATTAATCTCAATTAATCTAAGCTATCCATCACATGGATCAAGCCTAATTGAGTATCCAATTAATGAATTTCATATATATCACATGTACAAAAGGTCTCTCCTTTGAATACAAAATTCTTTTCTCTATAATGAATCCTATTCATCAATTTCATGTTCTCTCATTAAGATTGAGTCAAACCCAATCCTAATTAATTGGTCATCTAATTTGAATTAAGTCCAACTTAATTCACATTTTAACTTTATCCAAAATCTTCTTAATGTGTGTGATCCATTAGGTTCCTTGACACATTGGCAATAATCATGTCCCTAATATTGACCCTAAGGATGACTTGGTCAGCACTTTGTCCACGTCAATTCTTTGATCAAATAAACCCCTTGATCAAATCAAAGAATTCATGATTATAGATCATGAGAGGCCTCTAGCAAAGGATCATGATCACTCAAGTGTTAAGGGTTTTGTTGACGTGGTCATCAACACCTATCCATGAATAGTTAACGTACGATTCAATCACTTCGTCACAATCCCAGATCAATTAGTGGTATAGAATGTGTCAACCCTATAATTGATCTTTGTTTACTTGATCTCAGAAAAAATTGACTTATATGAATTAGAAGTTTAAAACCATTTCGAATTCCAACTCAACCTTGCAAGAATTTAACAGTCAATTTAATCCATCAAGTAACCATGGGATATAACACTTTCTATCAAGGAAGATAAATCCTATCTTGATCAAACACCAACTTTATGTGCTTCATGTCATACCCAACCGACATCATATTTGCCATCCATGGCTAGAGTGACGTTTGCATATCGTCAAAGCATGACATTCCATACATGAGGTATAATGAAGATCTCAAGTCAAAGGATCACTCGCACCACCGTTATCAAAGATTAACCATCGATACTATATAGAATATCCATATGGGATCTCTGTGTGGGTTATCCAATGTATCGTTACAATAACGAGCATCTATATACCTATCCAAGTATCTTCATACTTCAGCTTGTGAAATTAGCTGCTCATCACAAGGATGAAGATATGTAATGTGTGCTGGTTTATTGGCATTTGATAGTGCCCAGTCCTGTCTACGCATTAGCTAGAAAATTTAAAGAATCAAACCATAATATGCAATTTTGGATCTCACAATTTGTAATCTCTATTATAAATTCCTTATGTACAGTTCACATTCTTTTGGACTTTATTTCACAGGTAAAATATATCTAATATATATAAAATTATATCCGAATAGATAAAGAAACTAATAAATTTGATTTGCATTCATAAATAAATATATACAAACTAGCATCTAATTCGATTGGATTTAGGGCACACACTAACATGGAGGCCAATCTTCTTAATTAAAGATAAATGCCAAAGTCGTAGGAAGAGATGGCATAACTTTTTTCTCTTGTATAGTTTTGTTTAATTACTTCTTGTTCTTTTTCTTCTACTAATTAGTTTGAATTGTTTAAGGATTGCTTTCATGATTTGAGAAATAGCGATTGGTTAATGCCAGATACCAATACGAGTCTTCCTTTAACCAAAAAGCTCTCGACTTCATCTTAAAAGCATTTCACCAAGCAAATCCATCCCCTATGATCGACCCATAAGTCAAATTGATTCAACCCCACACCTGCAATATATTTCAATCCTCTTCATGATCGATCCAGTTGTTGATTCATCCTCAACTTCATTAGATATTATGCTTAACATCTAGCTAGGAATACTGCAAGACTTTAGCATGGAAGGTAGAAATGATCAAGATCGAGGATTTTAAATTTGAGTATCATCCCTCAACAAGCCAAGCACCAAAATAACTGACTATATATTATGACCTCCTTATTTCCCTATTTTGAAGATCAGTCGATGGAAGGTGAGGACCAACCAACTTCTAAGGAGGCCATGGCGCTCCTTTCTTCTCGCTAATGACTGACAATCGGTTTAGCTGCCCTGAAAATGTCTTTGTGCACCACCTCAGTGCACAAAAGCATGCATCGGGCGTGCAGCCAATACGCGCACTTGGTCTCAATCTAGTCAGAGACCAATCTAACACAAAAAAAAAAAAAAGGCTTGGTCTCAATCTAGTCAGAGACCAAGCTAGCAACATAAGGGAAATGCCACCATATTTCCAAAGCCATTTTCATGACTTGAGAAATATCGAATGACGGAGGGGGTGGGCTTCTGATCATGGCTGGTGCTAGATAGAATTCTGAGTCCTCTTTAAACTAAAATTCTCTTGGCTTCCTCTCAAAAGCATTTCATGCAGCAAATCCATCTCCTATGATCGACCCATAGGTCAAATTGATTCACCCCCATGCCTGCAAATTTCAGCCCTCTTCTTGATCGACCCAGCTGTTGATCCATCCTTGTCTTCATTAAAGATCATGCTTAACAGGTGGGAGTACCATCAGACCCCGCATGGAAGGACAATGACTGAGACCATGAATTTTAAATCTAGGTTCCTTCTCTCTACAAGCCAAACACGTAAATTCTTCACTGCTATGGCCTCCCTGTTTCCCTTGTTTCCAAAGTCATCAAGAACTAGCTAGCGACCATTGACATCGTTGAGCTTTGTCAAGGTCACATCCATGGGCTTGAACGCTACAGCAAGCTATATATCTAAGCCCAAGAGGTAGATCATTTCCTTATTTCTTGATGCCATATGCCCTATTTTGAATATTGGATGACCAATTGGGTTACCGTCGATTCAAGGTCAGGGCCGATAAACCTCAAAGGAGGTTGTGGCCCTCCCTTTGTGCTAGCGGCTAATGGCCAATTCAAGTGCCCTAGGGCCCATAGGTGTGAAGCCCACTCCTCCCATTCGCTTAATCTATCACGGGCATGATCTTGCGGCTTTCTTCTCCAATTTTTTGGATTTCCTTTAAATATTGATCAATTAGGGGTCATATTTATTCTTGCAAATAGGTCAGGTTGGACCGAGGCATACTTAACCCCAAACCAACTCATATCCATGATTGAGTCCTAATTAGACCTAGATCCAACCCAATATATAATTAGGTTGGGTCTATGAAAAATATTTTAGACCCAATGGGTCCTTCGAGTTAAGTTGGGGTCATATATGACCTGAACTTGACCTACCAAATACCCCAAATTCCAACCTTTGAGAACAAAAGTAGGTTAAAGTTGTTGCTTCCTTCCATGTCAGCATCATCCAATGTTGTTTAGCAATTCGAAAACTGGAAGGACTTTTCTGGTTCGGGTCGAGTTCAGATCTAAGTTTGTATAACAAATGTATTTCAGGTTTATTATGATGTAACAAAGAATGTTACTAGATAAAGAAAACTTACCTTGTAAGAAGTATAAAGCATGGTGCTCTATAAGTGAAATCATCTCTCTTAATATATGAAGATTTCATTAGAGTTTTTCCTTGGATGTTGCTCGGATGACGCAACCCAAGAGGGAGATGAATTGAGTTTCTAAAAATTAATTTATCAAACATGTGCATTAGCAATTATTAGAGTTTAATCAAAAGTAATGTATAGAGAAGTGTAGAGATAATAGAGAACAATCAAACAATCACAAACACAAGAATTTTATAATGGTTCGATGCCAAACCTAGCACCTACATCACTCCCCAAGAACCCATTAGGAATTTTCACTTTAATTGTTATTCCAAACAATTATAACCCTAGCCTCTCTGGCAAGCTTCTTCTTCACAGGCACAAGGAAGACTTTCACAAATCTCTCAAGGGTAGACCTCTACCCTTATAAGTTTCACCAACGTGAAACTCAAATGGGATACAAGAGTATAAAGATTAAGTGCAAGTAGCTCCTAGAATGACCAAATAAAACAATGAAATAGCACTTTCTGCTTCTTTAAGATGAGCTTTGAGAAATGAATAAAATTCTTGTGGTTGTTGGAGCTTTGAATTATGCCTTCAATGAAATTTGAACTTCTTCTTGAATGCTCTTTGAATGCACCAGATCTTCTCTTGAATGCTCTTAACCACTTTGAAAAGATATTAATGAATACACTAATAACTCTCAATATCTCTTTCAATGATACACAATAAATGCTTCAGCAACCCCTCCTTTCTTTTACAACAATTGCTTCACACAAGATTCTCAATAACACTTCTCTCTTTTCTAATAATGATTTCTTCACTAAAAGCTCTCTTTTTCACTTCTTTCTTCTATTTTTCATTCATCATTTGAAGTAGTATTTATACCCATTTGAAAATTTCTAGTCATTTATAATCGTTAAGAGAGATTGGATGAAAATAAGAAGCATTAGAACGTTAGAAACTATCCATTACTATGCTTATCCCTTACCTATAATCGACTATATAGCTGACTATTTCCAAATTGCTTTCTATATAGGTGACAAAAGTTGACTTACAAGTCGCCTTGTTCCAAAATTTTTTCCTGTGAAGCAAAGTGAGAATACGGGCAAACCAATTCCAAAACAAGGCATGATTCCTCAAAATAGTCAGCTTATAAGCCGACTTGTTTGAAAAACAAGGCATGCTATAGTTTTTAAAACATTTCAAAGGAATTACCAAAAGCCCAAATAGCTAGCTTGCTTATGAGCTGGCTATTTTGCAAATAGTTGGCTCATAAGCCAACTATTTTGCAAGAATCGTGCTGTAGCCTTTAATCCTTTTCATGGGATTTACAAGAATGCCAAATAGCTTGCTTATGAGCTAGCTATTTTGCAAAAATAGTTTGAAGCACAAGTCCCTTTTTCAAAGGACCTACAAGTTAAACCAAATAGCATGCTCATGAGCTGACTATTTTGCCAAGGCTCTCTGTAAGAAGGAATGTTCAGAAGCAACAAATGGGTTTGAGCCATTCCAAGGAAAAAGGATGCTTTGACAAAATAAATTTAACATAAGAGTTCATTTAAAGATAGCTCTAGTCCTTCGAAAAATATATGCTCTTTTGAAACATAAGTCCATTTGCCCTTTTGAAAATATTTTGGACTTAGAAAATGCAACCATATTAGTTTCATTTTACCTTTGTGTTACCTTTCTTATAACTTGTAGAACAATTTTGATTTAGAGGAGCACCTTCTTCTTGATGATTCACCTGAAATTAATTTAACTCAACAATATGGTCATTAGTACTATACTTAATTGTTTGTAGTCATCAAAATCAATATGAGGTCAACAATCTCTTTCTTTTTGATGATGACAAAACCATTAAGTATATATAAAAATATATGAATCATAACGGGATATCTCTAATAAGGGATTCCTTGATCATTTGAAGTCAAAGATAAGGATTCAATTTAGTGTATCAGTGTCAACCTGTCGTGCCAAAATAGAGTTTTGCAAACCAAGTATCAAAGTTTAGAATAGTTTTGAAAAGTTTAAAAAATTCAGCTTTTTGAGTTGAAAAAATGAGAGTTTTGTGCCAAATGATGAATTTTGTGCCATGAGAGTAAATGTTCAAATTAAAACAACGTTTGAGTGATTTAAAGTCAGATAGCTTCAGTTCAAATAAGGCTTTAAGTTTCAAAAATAAGAAGCGTGCCAAAATTCAGTGTTTCGTGCCAAAACTCTAAATTTTAATTTAGAAAAGTTTCAAAACACTTGAAACACTATTTTCAAAAAGAATATATGCAATGTTGGTGTTCCCCTTTGATTTTGAATATATGCAATGCTTGTTGAAACCACTTGAAAATTTCATTAAAATTTTGTATGCAATGTATGCAGTTTTCTCTCCCCAAATTAGAATGTATGCTTTTCTCTTCCTGATATAGAATGTTTGCTTTTTTCTCCTGATTTAAAATGTTTGCTTTTCTCTTTCCCTTTTTGTCATCAATCAAAACGAGTAGAAAATATGCACAAGTTCTTTGTTTGTCTTTCCTTCAAGAAAGTAACAAGGAATAGCACAAAATAATCAAGTATTCAATAACAACCATCATTCAACAATAATCTGATACCAGGTTTTAGGATCAAGCCCCTACCACAATACCAAAAGCTATAGCTTAAATTGATAAGAAAATTCTTTCATATCATTAATATACATAAGAGTTGATACCATTTTCATACATCAAAGCACTTAATACTTAATACATCACAGTACTTAATACATCAAATTAGTACAAATAACATAACCAAACAACATAAAGTCCTAAAAATCTACTCAATATCAATAGGATGGGAATAGGAGGGTCATGTGCTGCGTCCCCATGCCAAAGGCCGATATGAAGCATGCGGAGGTGGCCATCTCTCAAGATACATATGAGAGTATTCAGGCTGAGGTGCTGGGTGTACAGAAACCAAAAGCTGCTCGAACCAGCAAGACATGCAATGGTTGCCTCTGCACACTCAGTCTTGTTTTTGTTAGAAGACACCTGAGATGCCACCCAATTAGCTTTCTCACTAAGAGAACTACTTCACCTTTCAGCTGAGTAATCTCATAAGAAATATTACCAGCCTCTGCTTTATTTTTATGCATAACCCTCCCACTGAGTATCCCAACAGTGTGCTCTAATCTCTCCAATCGCATCATGATTTGAGATAGAGTCCCATACATGGAGGAGATGTGAGGGATCATTGTGGTATCATTGGATGACGACGCACTCTCCCAAGAGCTTCTAATGGATACAGCTTCAAACACCCCTCTAATCAAACATTGCAACTGATCATCATTAAGTTCAACAATTATGTGCTGATAGGGTTGATTAGAGGTTGCAGGAGGCTTAGGTACTAAAGGGGGTATGGCAGGATTATCCTCACTCATAAAGTCAAGATCAAAATCAAAAGATATACTAGAAGATGTAGCAGGTCCCTCCCCTCCTGAGTAGGTGCAGTAGGTTCTTACACCCTCTCCTTATTCCTAGTCCAATGGCCATCTACCTTAGAGATACCCATGTAGAAAAGAGTATGCTCATTGTAATACTCTGCATGATGCAACTTCGATGCTACTTCACACTTGAATCTAACTCCAAAATGTTTGAACACATGGGTGAGCAGCAGGCCATAAGATAGGGCTGCTCTAGTTCTACCAATAGCTTCCTTCATCACACTTAACATTAATTCAACAAGATTCATTGGGGTCTCACTAACTACATGATACATAATATTAAGATCCCTATCAGTGACTATATGGAAGCTGCCACTCCTGGGTGCTAGAATTCTTGATACAATGTGATGGAGAAATCTCATTTTAGCATTAAGATCTTTGACCAATATTTTGTCTATACCAGCTCCATCCTCAACACCAAGGATCATCTCTACTCTATAATCTTTACTTTCAGCAGAATCCTCAAATAAACCTTCAATGAAAACTTTCAATATAGATCCTAAGAGGGCAAGATTAAGATCAATTTTGACTCCTTTAACACTAGATGAGAGACAACCTTATCCAAAGCAAATATTATGGTAAAATTCTCTAACTAAATTGGGATAGATGGGCACCTCAGTTTTTAGCATGAAACCCCAACCTTGATTTTCTAATAATCTCCCAATAACAAATGCTCTTTAGGTAGAAACTTAAAATCTACTAACCTTCCAAATGACACAGATCTAACAGCCGTGGAGGAGAAGCTTGATGCATGGGAGGACGAGGAGCCCTCTACATGACCATGTGAAGAAGAAGAAGCTCCATGGGGAAACCTCATCCTAGTCACCATGATCCAAGGCTTAGATCTAGAAAATTTAAGGGAAAATGAGGTAGGAGAGAAAGCTTTTGGCTACGGAGAGAACTTGGAGGCTTTGGAAGGTAGATAGGATGAAATGAAATGAGAAGCTCTTTGATCAAAAGAGGAAACCGAGAGCAATTTCAAACAAGTCGCCTATATAGGCAATTCTTTTCCGAAATAGTCAGCTATATAGCTGGCTATGGAGGGATTCACTCTACTAGATTTCAAAATACCAAGGACTAAAGTGTAAGGGAAGGACTAGGTGCTTAAAGATCAATAGATTTCAGTGTAGAAAGGGTTTAAATTTTTTTTCCAAAAGCTAGGATCATTTAGATGGGTCAGCAAGGCTTCAAATGAACTAAATTTCATATCAAAATCATAAACAATAAAAATTTGAAAAATCAAACACTCATGTTAACTCACTAAATTGAAGGGTTAAGCATACCAAGCTCCCTTTTAATTTCACAAAACTTATATTCATCAAGTACTTTTGCAAAAATATCAGCAAGTTGCTTGTCAGTACACATAAATTCAAGCATTACATCACTATTATTGACATGATTAATAATAATATATTGTCTAATTTCTATATATTTTGTTCTAGAATGGTGGATAGGATTTTTAGTTAAATTGATTGCACTAGTATTGTCACATCTTTGGGAATGTCTTTTAGTTTAATACCATAATTTTTTAGTTGTTGCTTATCCACAAGATTTGAGCACAATAACTTTTAGCTGCAATGTATTCGGCCTCAGCCATAGACAGTGCCATTGAAGTTTGCTTCTTGCTAAACCAAGAGATTAAGTTAACTCCTGAAAATTGGCAAGTTCAACTAGTAGATCTTCTATCTATTTTACAATCAGCAAAATCTGAATCAGTGTACCCTATAAAGTCAATACTAGATTCTTGTCATACTAAAGTCTAAGATTTTTAGTTTCATTTAAGTATTTGATCATTTTTTTAACAGCAATTAAATGAGTTCCTTAGGATTTGCTTGATACCTAGCACATATGTAAACACTAAATAGAATATCAATATACTAATAGTCAAATACAACAAAGATCTATCATGCCTCTATGTAGTTTTAAATCAATATTTTTATTATTTTCATTAGATTCTAATATACAAAATAAGCTCATAGGGGTACCGATACTTTTAAAATTCTTCATGCCAACTTTCTTCAATATCTCCTTGATATACTTGCTTTGGATTGCTTGATTTAAAGTTTGAGAAAGTAGTTAAGTTCACCCATCATGCTCATCTCGAACTCTCTCCGCATGAGCTTAGCAAAGTCTTGGCACAGAATCATTAGTAGCACCAAATATTATATCATCAACATAGATTTGAACAATCAGCATATTATCTTTTTCTTTTTTAATGAATAAAGTTTATCTATATTTCCTCTAATAAAATCATTGCTGATCAAAAAGTTGCTTAATCTATCATACCAAGCCCGGGTGCTTGTTTCAAACCATATAATAGCTTTGTCAATTTGAAGACATGGTTTGAAAATACATGATTTTCAAAATCGGGTAGTTGTTCAATATATACTTGTTTAGCAATATATCCATTGAGAAAAGTACTTTTTACATCCATTTGATATAGTTTAAAGTTCATGAAACATGCAAATGCAAGTAATAGTCTATGCTTCTAATCTAGCAACAGGAGCAAAGTTTCATCAAAATCAATACCTTCCTTCTGATTATATCCTTTAGCAACCAATCTAGCCTTATTTTTATCAATATATTTTCATCTAGTTTATTTCTAAATACCCATTTAGTTCCTATTATTGGATGATCACAAGGTCTATCAACTAGAGTCCACACATTGTTTCTTTCAAATTGATTTAATTCTTCTTGCATGGCTAACATCCAATTAACATCATCTTTAGCATTCTCATAACATTTAGGTTCAATTTAAGAAATAAAATGCAAGATGATTGCATGCATCTCTAAATGATGATCTAGTTCTAACACCATGAGATGGATCACCTAGAATAAACTCCTTAGGATGACTATGAGCATACCTTCATTCCTTTTCAAATTCATGATTACCTTGAGGCTAATCTTGTTGAAATGAATCATTATCGTCACCTTGGTTTACTTGATCATCTTCTCCTTCCTTCACGCTTATTGTAAGCTCCTTTACTTCATCTTCAATGATACCTACATCATCAATTACCTTTCTTTTTCTTGATGAAAGATCGTTAGCTTTATCAAAAAAAATATGAATGACTCTTCTACCACTAAGGTTTTCTTGTTAAAGACTCTATATGCTCTACTAGAATCACTACAAGAAAATAGTATAATAGTGATAAAATTTTTTATCACTATTCTGTCACAAACTGGGTTTAGTGATGGATTAGTGATAAAATCTTATCATCACCATTTTTGCCGTCACTAAATTTAGTGACGGAAAGAGCGTCCGTCACAAAATAATAGCGATGGATTTGTGATAGAAAATTCCATCACAAATTTGTGACGAAACATTCCGTCAAAAATTTATGACGGAACATATTTTCTATCACTAAATTATGACGGATTAGTGACGAACCATCCGTCACTCATTATTCCGTCACTATTACGTCATAAATATTTTCATCACTATTTCATCACAATTTAGTGACGAATTTTTGATGAAAAATTTAGTCACTAAAACTTTTGTCACTAGTCCATCACAAATATTCCGTCACAATTTAGTGATAGATTGTTGACGAAATGCATGTCACTAATAGCTCCATCACTATGCCATCACAATTTGCTGATGGATTAGTGATGAAAGAATCCATCAGTCATCCATTATTGTTCCATCACTAATTAATCACTAATATTTTCGTCACTAATCCATCACTATTATTTCTATCAGAAATCTATTACTAATTCATCATTAACCTAATAAAATTTTATTAAATTTTTATTCTTATAAATTTAAAATTATTTTTAAATTATGAAAGAAAAAAATTTGAAGCATTGGGTCTTGCTATTCAGTTTAAATCGTAATCTTTCTTTTATATTATTTATTGTGATTACAAGCAAACTATGAGTGGTTTTAACAGTGTTTACCATGAAAATGACATTTAATGAACGATTTCTACGGTTTCCATTCCCAAATGGTTTCACATTCCATTGCAGTATAAAAGAAACCCGGTAATTTAGCTCCAATCCAAAGGAGCCATTTTTATGAAAAAAAAAAGCTCTTTTCTTTCACAAAATTCCTCAAATGCATTAAACCACAAATTAAATCTCCAGAATAGTTTGATTGCCTTATCAAAAGAAAAGAAAAGGAAGAATGATCCGAAGATGAGGAAAACATAAGAACCATCCAACTATTAAAAATTTCATTAAGGAAGTGCTCTATTTGTAAAATGAGATTCCCACCTACATAATCCTCAGTCATGCATAGGTACTCCGCAGCACAGCGCAGACAGACCACATTGAAAGCATTTAGCTCTATCATTATATCATAGCAAAATTTTGCTACAAGCTCAAAAGCCTTGGCGCCACCAGGAATGTCATGAAGCTGCAAAGCATAGGCTTTTCCTTCCTCACCAGGAAATTTACTTATCATTTTGCAGAAGCCCACTCCTATTAAGCAATAGAAACTGCAAGAATTCATGGCCAATATAATGCTTGTTGCAGACATAAACAATTCAATAAGAAAAGATGGCAAACATATTGTTAGATTAAATCATATTTGCAAGAATGATAAAAGCATATTAGAGAGAAACTTGTATATATAATTTGGACTTCATCAAGTCAAGAATAGTGATGCTTAGGGTGTTAAAGCAAGTTCTTTACACACCAATATGTACAATAGCACATTTACATTAGTACAAATATAATGAACTAAATGAAACCTCTGCAGATTTTTTTTTTTTAAATAAAAAGCCAATCAAATCATAATATATTACTATGCTTAAAACCTACAAGCATCTGCATGCAGATAATCACAACAGCATCATGAAATGTTTTATGAAGGTCCATTTCTACGTGCATTTGTCTGCTTGAATGATATCCACCATGGCAAGAGCTGAATATAATGCCCGGATGTTTAAAGGAGATGACTAGTTCTCCTTTAAGGAAAAGGACCCCGGTAAGCCAGATTGAGCATGTGACAGCTACAGTAAAAGAGTTTTCAATCATTTTTCCCAAAGAAAAGGTAGCGGCACTTCTAACAAAACAGAACTTGGACCACCAGCCCACACAAAAGCTGTTACTTTGTAGCTTGTGTATTTCCAATACCCATCTGTTATATAGAAGTTGATAACTTTTAGTTGTAATGTCATTACATTAAAATCTTTCAAACGGAATTCTGACAGAACAGATTTTATTTTTTATTTTTTTACGTATGCATAAAAATTTACAATGCCCTGCAAGATGGACTCTGTAAAAGATTTCAAACAAGATAAAGAAGTAAAAAGTTATTATAAATTTCTGGTACTAATAGCACATGCTGATAATACATGTGTAAATTTGGATTATTATTGGTTATGGTCTTCATTGAAACAGTAGGTTTGTCTTTTGCTAGCATTTGGTCTAGGTTGCTGATAAGAAATTTTCCACTAGAGCCATTAAGTGGCACAGATGAGAATACTAGAAAGATCTATGATAATAGTAGGAAGGATAAACTAAGAAATGAATGCATTAGAGGTGCTATAAAAGTTGCGCAAATTAAGGACAAAGTAATGAAATAACAACTGAGATGATTTGGAAATATTCAGAGAAGCTATAAGATGGCTCCTATAAGGTAAAAAGGGTTGTTGAAGGTTGCAAGAAAAGAAGAGGAAGATCTAAATTAACATGACTAGAGGTTATAAGAAAAGTATGGAAAAACTTAGAATAACATTACAGGTGACATACATAGGAATACTTGGCAAATTATGATCCATAAAACATAAATATAGTACCAAGACAAATTATGTGGATGCTGCAAGGTCAACATAACATGCAATGGCAAAGCCAATGAGCTCAAAAGTGTAGAAAAGAACAGTTTCATATCATTTATGGTTCCCTCAATATGCCTTTACATAAACCAAGAACAGATTCTTCTTCAAAAGTCATCACTTAACTGCCCTACAATGTAATCATTTAAAATAACAGGAAGATCATGAATCATGGATTCTGCAATGGTTCCTGGTCCTGCCTGTGGATGAGAATTGAGCTCATGTAAAAAAAAAAAAAAATGCATTGGAGATCCATGCTAGAAACCTAAAATAAATTTTATAGAAACTTTTACCTTTGTAATAATGCAGTCACATGCACCCATGCGCTCTTCCATTTTAGTAACAAATCCTTTTACCTGGATTGTCAAAAAAATAAAACAGATTTATCCCCCTTCTTTAGGTGTACTTTTCTTTCTTGGTCCAAGAAATCTTCATCCTCCTGTGGAGTTTATTTTGTCAATGCAACTTAACTCATTTAAGCCTTTTTCCCAACTCCATGGGGTCTGGAGTCTATTTAGTCAAAAAAATATTAAAAAAAGGAAATCAGAGGTGTTGTGTTATCATAATTTTGATGTATGTTGCTTGTTATAGCGAGTAACAAAAGAATAATACAGTGCAAAGAGTTACAATATTGCTAGTTATAGCGATGCCTACAAGATGTCTTAAATCAATAATGCAAAAAAATCTCCAGCTAAAGAAAAAAATGGTGTTTTTTTTTCCTTTTTCTACTACTGCATAATACAGTGCAAAGAGTTGGAAAAACGTAGCTCAAATATTATCAACACCAAATGCAGATTGGCTGGCAAAACATTCTGAAATTCCAAAGATGCTGCATAAGAGGTCCTGAAGAGGATTGCTTGATGCAATTTGCATAAAAATAAGAAAGTTCTTAATAAAATCAAAAATGCTAGAAATATGCAACAACTTGCAAATATAATCGAGTAGCCTGACTTCACATCTTTACAATCCTCAACATCATGAAACCAAGTACTTGAAGATCTGGATAAAAGGGAATTTATTTACATTTAAAAAATAGATGGAGATTATACCAAAAATAACACGTGAAAATATAACATAAGACTAGTAATCATCATTATCAAATACAATAAAATAGATCCATTGATGTCCATCAGTTATCATCATCATCAAATTGTGCATTTGTTGCTTATATAAAACATGAATCTAGTAATCTAGTGGTCATCGTCATCATCATCAAATTGAAGGTCTCCATCATTGTCGTTGTCGTCATCTTCTTCTTCTTCACCATTAGTATCTTCATCATCGTCGTCATCATTATCATCATCATCAAATTCTTATTCTACATCAATGTCTTCATCATCATTATCTTCAATTTGCAAGTTTGGTTCAATAGTTGCACAATTACCCATAGGTACGTTATAGGTAGGGTATTATAACGGCTATCATCTAATAGCCACCTAAATGCCAAAATGCCAACCTCAAAAATGCTTAAGAGGTTTTCTTTAAAATGAAGTTTTATGTTAACCGTGGTAATCTATTTGAACTCGAAAATGGTTTTTGCAGTAAGAACTGGAGCTCCAAGGTCCTAGACCAAAGTACCTTTAAAACAAGAATAGGATAAAAGGTTAATGAACAGAAATAGCTTACTGATCTGAGATAGAAGCAATAGATATTATATTTGGAATATGGAAATAATCATGAATGAAACTTTACATAAAATATACCTGTTGCCGCCAAATCACTTTTGAGGACCGTCAAGCGACAGAAATGCTTCGTTGGCCTTCAGAGGAATGATAGGGACCGCCTCCTTCAGCCAGAAACCTGCAAGAAAAGTCCCGAACCGGTGGTTCCGGCGGGGACCCTCCAACGCTCAAGTCAGTGATCTGGAGAACATGAATTTTTTAATGAAAGAGTAGAGATTGAGCCCTCCTTCCCTCGTTGGAGGATTGGGGTCTTTATATACCTGTTCGGGGGTCCCTCTTACCCTTCACTGGTAACAGCCGAGTAATATCTTCCGTTCTTCGTAGGTGGGCGTATTAACTGCTAAACGTATGTCATAAGTACGCCTCTTAATTTTTTGGAAACCATCGCCGTTGCTGAGACCAACGCCGTGTCGAAGCGGGCCGCGGCCGACACCAAGATCGAGGTGGGCCGCGGAGGAGATGGGCCCAAGGCCACGCGGAGGTCGATGCCGACGCCGTTGCTGAGACCGACGCCGTGTCGAAGTGGGCCGTTGCCGAAGCCAATGCTGACGCCGTTGCTGAGACCAACGCCGAGACCGAGACGGGCGGAGTGCACCGGACCGTGTGACATTAAGATCGTGATTTCTCATCTCGTGGGTCATGTGTGTCCCAAGGTACACCCGTTGGGGGGAGAAGGATGATGTTGAGTTGAAGCCAACTGTCCCTTGTAGAGTGTCGAGTATGGAGTGCTTGCGTGGCCCAGCTCATGCCCTTGGATGAGCTTGCATGGCACTGTTCACGGCGAGGGAGCTTGGCAGCTTGGAGGTGTCGGCCATGGAGCTCTCGGCCTTGGAGGCATCGGCTATGGAGTTGTCAGCCTTGGAGCTGTCGGCCATGGAGCTGTCGGCCTTGGAGTTGTTGGCCATGGAGCTATCAGCCTTGGAGCTGCCGGCCTTGGAGCTGTCGGCCTTGGAGCTATCGGTCATGGAGGTGTCGGCCTTGGAGCTGTCGGCCATGGAGCTCTCGACCTTGGAGCTTCGGCCATGGAGCTGTCGGCCATGGAGCTATCAGCCTAGGGGGTGCCGGTCTTGGAGGTGCCGGCCTTGGGGGCCGACGGTCTTCGAGGTGCCGGCCATGGGGGTTCCGGTCTTTGAGGTGTCGGCCTTTGGGGCCGACGGTCTTGGAGGTGCCGGCCTTGGAGGTACCGGTCTTGGAGGTGCCGGCCTTGGAGGTGCCGGTCTTGGAGCTGTCGGCCTTTGGGGCCGACGGTCTTCGAGGTGCCGGCCTTGGGGTGCCGGTCTTGGAGGTGCCGACCTTGGAGGTGCCAGTCTTGGAGCTATCGGCCTTTAGGGCCGACGGTGTTGGAGGTGCCGGCCTTGGGGGTGCTAGTCTTGGAGGTGCCGGCCTTGGAGGTGCCGATCTTGGAGCTGTCGGCCTTTGGGGCCGACGGCCTTCGAGGTGTCGGCCTTGGGGCTGCCGGCCTTTGGGGCCAACAGTCTTCGAGGTGCCGGCTTTCGGGGTGCCGATCTTGGAGGTGCCAGCCTTTGGGCCGACGGTCTTCGAGGTGCCGGCCTTGGGGGTGCCGGTCTTGGAGCTGTCGGCCTTTGGGGCTGACGGTCTTCGAGGTGCCGGCCTTGAAGGTGCCGGTCTTGGAGGTGCCGGCCTTGGAGGTGCCGGTCTTCGAGCTGTCGGCCTTTGGGGCCGACGGTCTTCGAGGTGCCAGCCTTGGGGCTGTCGCCTTTGGGGCCGACGGTCTTTGAGGTGTCGGCCTTGGGGGTGCCGATCTTGGAGCTATCGGCCTTTGGGGCCGATGGTCCTCGAGGTGCCGGCCTTGGGGGTGCCGGTCTTGGAGGTGCCGGCATTGGAGGTGCCGGTCTTGGAGCTATCGGCCTTTGGGTCTGACGTTCTTCGAGGTGCTGGCCTTGGGGGTGCCAATCTTGGACGTGCCGGCCTTGGAGGTGCCGATCTTGGAGCTGTCGGCCTTTGGGGCCGACGGTCTTCGAGGTGCCAGCCTTGGGGGTGCCGGTCTTGGAGGTGCCAGCCTTGGAGGTGCCGATCTTGGAGGTGCCGGCCTTGAAGGTGCCGGTCTTGGAGCTGTCGGCCTTTGGGGCCATCCAAAAAATTTTTTATTCTCCATGGGGTCAACTGGCTCCATCAAATGCCCCCCACACTCCTTGAGCTTGCGTGCCCTGCATCAGCTAAGCGAAAGGAGTGTAGAACTTCAAGAATTTTTTTGGAGGCAAATTGATTACCTCATGCCCGCCACTGAAAGCAGCGTACGCTAACTTTTTTTGGGGGATGCTCGTCAGTTAGCCGTTGAGGCAAAGTTGAGGCCGTCGAGAACCTTTCGAACCCCGGAGGATGACCAGGGGGTGCTTGGGCCAGGCTCAGGTGCCTTTTTCTTTAAAGAAATTGGTCTTCTTCTGCAGGGTTGATCTACCCCCTAGGAAACTCTGTTGATTGAAATCCGCAGGTCTTGAGCTTGAGGGTGCCGACACGGAGCCGGTCTTGAGGTGCCGACATAGAGTCGGTCTTTGTTACCGACGCGGAGTCGGTCTTTGGTGTCGATGCGGAGTCGATCTTTGGTGGTTTTCCTGTAATGCATCCAGACACTAATGAAAAGAAACTTTTTTCTCAGTGTAGTATACTTAGCTTTTTCGCAGCTGTTTGCCTTCGCTGGTCTTTGGTGCCGACGCGGAGCCGGTCTTCTGTGCCGACGCGGAGGCCGGTCTTTGGTGCCGATGCGGAGGCCGGTCTTCTGTGCCGACGTGGAGGCCGGTCTTTGTGCCTGGCTGGCCAGGGCTTTTTGGTGCCGACGCGAAGGTCGGTCTTCTATTGTCTTTGGTGCCTGGCTGGCCAGGGCTTTTTGGTGTCGACGCGAAGGTTGGTCTTCGGTGCCGACGCGGAGGCCGGTCTTCTGTGCCGACGCGGAGGCCGGTCTTCTGTGCTGACGTGGAGGTCGGTCTTTGTGCCTGGCTGGCCAGGGCTTTTTGATGCGATGCAGAGGCCGATCTTCTGTGCCGACGTGGAGGCCGGTCTTTATGCATGGCTGGCCAGGGCTTTTTGGTGCCGACGCAGAGATCGGTCTTCTGTTGTCTTTGGTGCCTGGCTGGCTAGGGCTTTTTGGTGCCGACGCGGAGGTTGATCTTCGGTGCCGACGCGGAGGCCGGTCTTCTGTGCCAACGTGGAGGCCGATCTTTGTGCCTAGCTGGCCAGGGCTTTTTGGTGCCGACGCAGAGGTTGGTCTTCTGTGCCGACGCGGAGGCCGGTCTTTGGTGCCGACGCGGAGGCCGATCTTCTATGCCGACGTGGAAGCCGGTCTTCGGTTGCCGGTGCGGAACCGATCTTTTTTGCCAATGCGGAGTCGGTCTTAAGTTACCGGTGCGAAACCGGTCTTTGGTGCCGACGCGGAGTCGGTCTTTAGTGCCGACGTGGAGCCGGTCTTTGGTGCCGAGGCAGAGCCGGTCTTTGGTGCCGGTGCGGAACCGGTCTTTTTGTGCCGACGCGGAGCCAGTCTTTATTGCCGACGCGGAGCTGGTCTTTGGTCTTTTGAGACGCCAATGCGAGGTTGGTCTTGAATGCTAATGCAGAGTCGGTCTCCCTGCATGACATTTTTAAGCATCAATGAAAGAAAAAGTCTTAAGTGCAGCGTACTTAGCTCTTGCAGCACCCTTGTTTTTCTTCTGTGGGCTTGAATGCTTTCGCCCGCTGGTGGTCTGCCCCCGAGGGAATCAAGTTGATTGGTGAGCTGGCTTTGCTGAATCTTTAGCTCCTTAAGGAGAAATCCTGCATCGCAGCCACTTTTATGGCTCTCCAGCTGCTAGAGTTGACTTTGAAACTAGGCTTGCTCGCCTTCTCTTTTCTCTCCATAGCGTTGCAGCGATCATTCTTCATGTTGTGGACATCATTTCCTTTTCCTTCTTCTCTACAGGGAGTTAATTCAGAAGGCTGATCAAGCCTTCCCACGTTGAGATCTGTACTGCTGATCCTTTTGGTGATGGAATCTTTACAGGGGATGGCGAGAAGTGGTGTCACCGAAGAAAGGATCTTCAAAGTGGAGTTCGGTGCTGAGCTAGACGCTCTCTTGGGCTCCGATGAGTTCGAGATACGCTTTAGCAAGGCTTTTGGTGACTTTAACTCCATGGTATTCTAAAGATATGTCGATATGTTCTGGGACATCAAGAAGCTTCTGAACATCGGACTGGAGGCTCAACTGAAGAAGAACCTCGAAGTGATTGATAACTTTGTGTATCAATTGGTTCTTCCTAATGCTATGGCAAGCATCCTCTGATATAGGAAAGATTTCCATTGAAATCAAAGAGATTAGCTGCCGCTTCCACATGGGCTCGGGAGCCAGAGGTGTCATCGCTCGCCGATGCGAGATACGCGGATCCGGCCAAACGACCGTGGCTGGGATGGTGGCCACAGCTGGCGATGTCCGTGGGACGAGTCGGTATGAGCATAGCTTTGGAAGATGATCATTGTAGCAGCCATAGCATAGACTTCCATCGCGTGCACACAACCTCGTGCATGCAATCCACCTTCCTTCAATTATGTGAATATATTACGTGCATGTAAACCTTACCCAGCCAAGGTGGAAGCAAGAGTTGGGGGGAAAAGGAGTTGGGTGAGACGGCTGGGAATCCTTATCCTTGCAATTGCGAAACTGGCACTCGTTTGGTCACTGAGAGGCCGGGGGCCGCCTAGAGAGTGAGGCCACTGTGAAGTCTTGGGCCACCGTGGCTGTTGGGGAACGCGGCTGCTGTAGGGTACATGTGGCCTCTGTGAACATCGGGGGCCACCGTGGAGCCTCGGACCGTCGAGAGAGAGAGGCTGGGAGCCGCCGTGGAGGCCGGGGCCGCCATGGACTTGGGAGCCGCCGTGGAGGAAACCGGGGCCGCCATGATCTGGGGCCGCTGTGGAGTCTCGGGCCGCCGTGGGATTCTCGGGCTGCCGTGGGATTCTGGGCCGCTATGAGGGGCTTGACCATTGAGGATGAGAGGCCGCTATGAGGGGCCGTCGTGGGATCCAGAAGCCGCTGTGAAGGGCCGTCGTAGAGGAAGAGGCCGTCGTGGGATCCGGAGGCTGCCGTGAAGGGACGTCGTGGAGGAAGAGGCCGTCGTGGGATCCAAAGGCTGCTGTGGAGGAAACCGGGGCTACCATGATCTGGAGGCTACATTGGAGTCTTGGGCCTCCATGGAGCCTCGGGGCTGCTGAGTGGCCGACGGGAGTTACTTTTGCAACTCATGAACTGCTGCATTTAAGGCTTGAACTTGTTGATTATGGATGGTCAGCTGGTTAATTAGAGCAACTGAGGTTGGTGGTGAGGAGGAGCATAGAAAGAGAGTGGTCCTTTGCTGCTCAGGCTATGCGGATGCCCTCCGGCATGATTAGTGAGGACCTTCGGCACGCGCGTCACCACCATGGCTATCTTAGAGGGGACAAAGACTTATAGGTCAAGGAGACAGAGCTCTCTTTCCTTCAGCACATCCCCTTCCTGGCGTGCCAATCTGTTGCCGCCAAATCACTTTTGAGGAGCGTCAAGCGACAGAAATGCTTCGTTGGCCTTCAGAGGAATGATAGGGACCGCCTCCTTCAGCCGAAAACCTGCAATAAAAGTCCCGGACCGGTGGTTCCGACGGGGACCCTCCGACGCAAGTCAGCGATCTGGAGAACAGGAATTTTTTAATGAAAGAGTAGAGATTGAGCCCTCCTTCCCTCGTTGGGGGATTGGGGTCTTTATATACCTGTTCGGAGGTCCCTCTTACCCTTCACTAGTAACAGCCGAGTAATATCTTCCGTTCTTCGTAGGTGGGCGTATTAACTGCTAAACTATGTCATAAGTACGCCTCTTAATTTAAACCGTCGCCGTTGCCGAGACCAACGCCGTGTCGAAGCGGGCCGCGGCCGACACCAAGATCGAGGTGGGCCGCGGAGGAGATGGGCCCAAGGCCATGCGGAGGTCGATGCCGATGCAGTTGCTGAGACCGATGCCGTGTCGAAGTGGGCCGTTGCCGAAGCCGATGCTGACGCCGTTGCTGAGACCGATGCCGAGACCGAGACGGGCGGAGTGCCCGGATCGTGTGACATTGAGCTCGCGATTTCTCATCTCGTGGGTTGTGGGTCCCAAGGTACACCCGTTGGGGGAGAAGGATGATGTTGAGTTGAAGCCAACTGTCCCTCGTAGAGTGTCGAGTATGGAGTGCTTGCGTGCCCTGCTCATGCCCTTGGATGAGCTTGCATGGCACTGTTCACGGCGAGGGAGCTTGGCAGCTTGGAGGTGTCGGCCATGGAGCTGTCGGCCTTGGAGCTGTCGGCATGGAGCTCGGCCTTGGAGCTGTCGGCCATGGAGCTGTCGGCCATGGAGCTCTCTGCCTTGGAGGCGTCGGCCATGGAGCTGTCGGCCTTGGAGCTGTCGGCCTTGGAGCTGCGGCCTTGGAGCTGGCCTTGGAGCTGTCGGCCATGGAGCTCGGCCTTGGAGCTGCCGGCCTGTCGGAGCTGCGGCCTTGGAGCTCGGCCATGGAGGTGTTGGCCTTGAGCTGTCGGCCATGGAGCTGTCAGCCGTGGAGGTGTCGGCCTTGGGGGTGCCGGTCTTGGAGGTGCCGCCTTGGGGGCCGACGGTCTTCGAGGTGCCGGCCTTGGGGGTGCCGGTCTTGAAGGTGCCGGCCTTTGGGGCCGACGGTCTTCGAGGTGCCGGCCTTGGGGTGCCGGTCTTGGAGCTGTCGGCCTTTGGGGCCGACGGTCTTCGAGGTGCCGGCCTTGGGGGTGCCGGTCTTGGAGGTGCCGGCCTTGGAGGTGCCGGTCTTGGAGCTGTCGGCCTTAGAGGTTCCGGTCTTGGAGCTATCGGCCTTTGGGCCGACGGTCTTCGAGGTGCCGGCCTTGGAGGTGCCGATCTTGGAGGTGCCGGCCTTGGAGGTGCCGGTCTTGGAGCTGTTGGCCTTTGGGGCCGACGGTCTTCGAGGTGGGCCTTGGGGCTGTCGGCCTTTGGGGCCGACGGTCTTCGAGGTGCCGGCCTTGGGGGTGTCGGTCTTGGAGGTGCCGGCCTTTGGGGCCGACGGTCTTCGAGGTGCCGGATTTGGGGTGCCGGTCTTGGAGCTGTCGGTCTTTGGGACCGACGGTCTTCGAGGTGCCGGCCTTGGAGGTGCCGGTCTTGGAGCTGTCGGCCTTTGGGGCCGACGGTCTTCGAGGTGCCGGCCTTGGGGCTGTCGACCTTTGGGACCAACGGTCTTCGAGGTGCTGGCCTTGGAGGTGCCGGTCTTGGAGGTGCCGGCCTTTGGACCGACGGTCTTCGAGGTGCCAGCCTTGGGGGTGCCGGTCTTGGAGCTGTCGGCTTTTGGAGCCGACGGTCTTCGAGGTGCCGGCCTTGGGGTGCCGGTCTTGGAGCTGTTAGCCTTTGGGGCCGACGGTCCTCGAGGTGCCGGCCTTGGGGGTGCCGGTCTTGGAGGTGCTGGTCTTGGAGCTGTCGGCCTTTGGGGCCGACAGTCTTCGAGGTGCCGGCCTTGGAGGTGCCGGCTTGGAGGTGCCGGTCTTGGAGGTGTCGGCCTTTGGGGCCATCCAAAAAAATTTTTATTCTCCATGGGGTCAACTGGCTCCATCAATACCAAAGAATTAAGTGCAGGATAGTTCAGCTCTAAAATATATGTCAAGTTCCACCCATGACTGATGTCTGATTGCTCTACCACTAGTACTGGCATATATTACTACTAAAATCTATGTAGATGAATTGCTACCAGAAACAACACCACTAGTGAATGATTAGAGGCAGTCCACCAAAAAAAAAGAGAGCAATCATTGTGTCTATTTAAGAAACTCTTGAACAGTCCAAACCATTGAGAACACTTCTCAGTATGGAAAAATAGGCACTTAAATATAATGGAATAGATATTTGAATAGGTTGGAGGAGAGCAAACCAGCCAACCTATGACAGATGTTTCCACTTCCAGCTATCAAGTTGCTTGCTCATTGCATCCAACAGAGAAGGAACAAGCCCTACAAACCTTCTGTTAATTTGGATTCTCTTTTTTTTGGAAGTCTTGGAAGGTTGAAGTCAACATTAGATTCATGGTGACAATGATTCATGGGCATAATTGTGGGGCATGTCAAGGACACACAATGCAATAATCATGGTAAGTTAATGACCCTCGGATTATTGCTTGCCACTTGCCAGTTGGATATTACTGAAATTGTATCATTATTGAGGAAAAAAAAAGCACGATGATCTTGTGGAAAATAAATATAAGTGAATTAGCTTGCTGAAAGAGGACATTTAACCATTCTTACCTGAGATATGATTGATGATCAGAAGTGACCCAAGTACTCATGTTTATCCCATAGACCAGATTATTCTGAGGAATGGGTACCAAAGTTCACTTAAAATCAACTATAAAGCAAGCACTGTTTTGCAAAATCAGCTTAGGGGGTCTATGTGCATGAAATCATCAGGGGTATATCTTTGTACTCTAAATGTGCTTTAATGAACAGGAAAAAGCAACTCTTTGTGATATCTGATTCACATAATTAGTAAGGCCAGGTTTTCAAAGCTCAGACAAAAATCTAATTAAAAACCAATTCCTTTCGTCAATATTCACTACTTATCGCTTGATATTTATCTACCGACTATCTTAAAACTGTTTATATTTTTTTTAATTCAAGGGGAAAACAATATATGTTACGATTAAAAAAAAAGTTGATAAATAGATGAACTCAATTATCAACTTCAGTGAAATATTATTGAGTTCTTTCCACCAATCCCCTATATTCCCACCTTTTTTTTTAAGGGGCTGTTTAGAATCAAGCAATTGAAGTTACATTGCATGCTAAGTTGTAATCTAACTCACTTCATCTATGTGAAGGGTTGTAATTTAATTATTCACCATAAATCAAGTTATACTTGAACTGTAATTGGTACCTAAAAATATGCATGCCAACTCTGTCAAATTGGCCGTAGGTTGATATGCAGGGAGCCAATATAATTTCGAAACAAGAATAGTAACATATAATTTTATAACATAATACATTATATAGCATAATATAATAGTTTTATGTTATATCATTTATATTATATTTCAATAATATTATTATTACAATATAACTATTAACTAATAATACAAATATTAAGAATAATTCATATTAGCAGCTTTTGATAATACAAATAGCTTGAACAAATAAGGTCTAATAGCTGCAACCTAAATAATGTTAGTTTCATTACAAGGCAATTCAATTACATGTAACTCAGTTATATTGTAACTTAAGTTGTTTGTCAGACTCTAAACAAGTGAGAAGCTTTTCAAATTATGCCATCCATAGCCAACGACCATAGTACTTGAACAGATAACGCTTGTCAATCTTTTTATTGAAAATAGTATCTTAAAATTCCTGATAACAAAAACCTGATAACAGATAAGAGCCTCTTGAAAAAATTCCTGATAACAAAAACCACGTTGTTGTAAAATAAATAAGAAATTTAACCATGCAAATACAGGCGTCCAGGAAATAAAACTGCCTAGCGTCTTGCATATTCAACTTCACATGCCTGCTTTGTTGATACATGGTTGCACATTTCTAAAAACACCATTTGTACTAAAGTTCATGTTATATAAAAATAAGATCAAGCATTTTAGCAGAGGTTCTATAACAGATTTTCTCAACAAGCAGCTTATTAGTTATGATTGCCAACTAATTCATGCTCATCCTTCATTTTATATCACAAGTTTGCAGACAATAGTGTCAGATTTCTTAGAGTTTTCCTGAACTAGTTTGCACAAGTAGGTGATGTTGTAATAAAACGTTGAAAAATGAAGGTGATGTTATAATGAAATGTTAAAAAAATGGAAAACGAGATATTCTAGAGACTTTTTGACAATCATTCATAATATGACTTAAATGGAAGATGGTGTACATAATCCAAAGTTACCAAGACAAAATTAATGCCCAGAAATTCATTTAAGAAGTACCGAACTTTCTGCACTAACTAAATTAAACCTCCATACACCTTGAAACTACAGAGATCATACCACATGTGAATTGAAATCCCTGATTATAACCAAGTTAAGAAACTAAAAGAACAAAAAAGACAATCTATTAGCATTTGCCATCACAGATGCCTAGGCCCTTAAGGGTTTGCTGTCAAGGCATATCTCCCTAAGGCTTGACTCTCCTCGGATTTTTGAGAGGCTGCTTCTGCAACCAATTGTGATGGCCTTGGTACCACATCATGCTCAAAAAGATGCTCAATATTCTTTCAAGAATAATGAAAGGGTTTGTGTTCTTTTGGCACTTATCGTCTTCTGAACTTGTGGATGTAAAACTAAACTGACAATTAAGTTGCGCTTAATGTAATTTTTTGCTTTTTATTACCATTATGCATACTAATAAAAATATAGCTCACTTCTATTTGCATTATATTTAATAAGTTCTAATTTAAAGTGACCTAATCTGAAGTGACAAGGTAATCAAGAGGCTCAATGCCCAAGACCACCTAAGTGCTTCCATGACCTTAGTGTAACAGAACGGATAGAAGGTACAAGCTGCAAGTGCACAGATGCATCATGGTCATGGTTGGGTTCCAATAATCCCCTCTGAGAATGGCATATCAGGACACTGAAATAGACACATCAGTCAAAGAAATGCAATAAGTTCTTATAAAAATTAGACTGCACAAACAAAAACAATGACCAATTGACATCATAATGTTCATTACTGTTCTATGACATTTAATTATATTTCTCTTCATTTATGATAAATATTGCATTGCCACTCATGTTGGGAAAAGGTTTAGATGAGTTGAGTGGAGTTGTATTGCATTGCCACTCATCCACAGACTGTTCCAAGTGAAAGGACGGTTTGAGCTTCATCAAATACATCCACATCATCTGATTGTTTACAAAACCCAATAGATTATAACTACTCCTCCAAGTCAGAATAATCACAATAAAAGAAAAATATCCAGTAAAGTGGGTGCAAATATCAGCCAACAAAAGTCTTAGAGAGATAAACATCAATGCAGTGTTGAATATATGAACATGACATCATGTTTATTTATTTATTTATAAACATCAATGCAGTGGGGAGGCAGGATAGAAGACAAGAACAGATGATAATTAGTACATGCAGAAATCATATAAGCATTAGGGGTGTCTTTAAAGAAGCCAAATGATTAAAAGGAAACAATACACTAGCTGCCAATGACTACAAAATACATTTAAGAAATTAAATCATGAAAAGGCTAATGAGATCTTTATGAAGAAGCATAACAATGAAAAAGGTAGATCTACTTTAAAACTCCAGATCTTTGTAAGATCCTAAAAGCTAGCATCTACAATATGCTTATGCTAGGTGAAAATAATTATGAAAAGCATCATTGTGATGGTTATGCACATGCTAGGCAGAACAATCTTATATGCAGCAGCTCCTTCAAAATTACAGTAATGTTGGTAGCTAAATGTTCTCAGTTTCTCACATATTTCGGCTGGGCAAAATTCAGACGGCATGATTGGAAACCATGAGAGGTCTTGTGAGGAAAGTTTAATTTAATCCACACCTCTGGAAGATCAAAAGGACTTGGATTTGTGAATCAAATAGCAATGGAATAGATCAGAGTTAGTTTTTACCAGCCCATCTCATATCATCTTCAACTTCTCATATCCCACCTTATCTCTGCACCATAATCTACTAAGGCAATAATTAATCGACTTCAATCAGTCAAATAAATTAAAGACCAGATTAGCCGGTCCACAAAATCTCTGAGAATTAAGCTTGTGAATTCAATAACAATAGTTTCCTACAAAGAGTAGATTGAAAGGATCCATTGCTAAAATCTGAAATAAATATCAGAAAAGCGAAGAGGAAATACGATTACTCACCGGAAAAAAGGGGAGTATTCGAGTCCCTCCTCGATCTCAGAGAAGGGGAAGAGAGATCCGATGGCGAACGAGAAACGGCGTCGGATCCTTGTCTTCGAATCAAAACCCAGTGGCATTCTTGAATGCGAGATCAAACACCAGATCCTCTCTCCAGCGTCTTCCCTCTTTCTTGGTGGATTGTCCGGGTTTCAGAGGCGGGGACGAGGACCCTACTGACGCTTCCACTCCGAAGACTAAAAATGCCTAATAAGTTTATAACGTATGCCAATTGCCAAATCACACCCAACCTTGGGCCTAGAATACAAGGACCGAGCCCAAACCGACTGGACTTACTGTTAGATGGTTAAATCTTTGATTACTTACTGTTAGTTCACAAAGTTTTGTTTCCAACGGGCTTAAAATTCCTAGTCCAACCCTGCTCTGTGGGCTAAAAACCATAGCACAAATGAGAAACACAATATAATAATATAATATCTAATGCCTTCACAGGGTGAGAAGACGAGAAATTCCTAGTGACATAAATTGGTTGCATCATAATATAATAATGATGATGAAGTCTTGGGGGGATTCATGTGCGATGATATAAGAATAAGCTCAGTTCAACAGGGAAGTGGTAAAACTTTAAAAAATTGAAGAGAGTTATGAAAATAACCTGATGATCGCTGGGCCACAACATCGCCGCCTTTTACTGCGGCCCTCTTCATATTTAAGCTCATCATGGCTTCTCTCCGGTATGAATTGAAAGTCTCTACAGTGGAAATGAGCTTCGATGAAAACAAGAGTAATCGCACAAATTTGGGACTTGCATGATGATTTTTAAAGTTAAACGAGTGGGTTGGGGAACCACTGTTTTGGTTTCTAAATGCACGAGAGAAAGTCAAAACCTCTTTGTTGAATTTTAAAAATAATATTTTAAAATTATATATTTATAATTCAACATCAGTAATATTTTAAAAATATTTTAAAATATTTTAAAATGGTCCTGTAGTGGGGCACAGGGGAGGAAGTCAATAATATTTTTAAAATAATTTGATGTCAAATAAATAAATAATTATATATTTAGTGATGGATGATCTATATCCGTCACTAATCACTAATTAGTGACGGATAACCAATCTGTCACTAATTTAGTGACGGATTTTAGTGACGGTTTAATGACGAATAGAGTAATCCGTCACTAATTTAATTTTTTAAAAAAAATTAGAAGTATAAATTTAATGGATGGGCAATCCGTCACTAATTCGTCACTAATATAGTAATGGATTGCTCTTCTATCACTAAATTCGTGATGGATTGCTCTTTCGATACTAAATTAGTGACGGATTAGTGACGGATGACCTTATCCGTCACTAAATTAGTGACGGATGGGGCAATCTGTCACTACTTTTATGACGGATTAGTGATGGAAGGGTAATCCGTCACTAAATTAGTGACGAATTACCTTGTCCGTCACTAAATTAGTGACTGATTGGTTTGTCCATCACTAATTTAGTGACGACTTACTGACGAATAAAGTAATTCATCACTAATTTTAATTTTAGTCACTATTTCGTTACTAAACTATCACAATTTAGTAAAAAATTTTATCACTACTTTACTATTTTCTTTGTTGGGACACACATGGGAGAACGCACACATAATGGGCACTTGGGATGCAGCTTTTTTCGTCATAATTTTTTAAAAAAAAATTAAGAGTATCAATTTAGTGACGGATGGGCAATCCGTCACTAATTCATCACTAATATAGTGACGGATTGCTCTTCCATCGCTAATTTTGTGATGGATTAGTGACGGAAGGGTAATACGTTACTAAATTTATGACGGATTAGTGATGGAAAGGCAATTCGTCACTAAATTAGTGATGGATTACCTTGTCCATCACTAAATTAGTGACGGATTGGTTTGTTCGTCACAAATTTAGTGACGGTTATTTGATGAATAAAGTAATCCATCACTAATTTTAATTTTAGTCACTATTTCGTTACAAAACCATCACAATTTAATGACAAAAATTTTTATCACTATTTTACTATTTTCTTTGCTGGGACGGCATGAGAGGCGGCGCACATAACGAGCACATAGGGACAGTGTTTTTGTCACAATTTTTTTAAAAAAAATAAAAGTATTAATTTAGTGACGGATGGGCAATCCGTCACTAATTCGTCACTAATTTAGTGACAGATTACTCTTCCATCACTAATTTTATGACGAATTAGTGATGGAAGGGCAATTCGTCACTAAATTAGTGACGGATGGGGCAATCCATCAATAAATTAGTGATGAATTGCTCTTCCATCACTAATTTTGTGATGGATTAGTAATGGAAGGTCAATCCGTCACTAAATTAGTGATGGATGACCTTGTCCATCACTAAATTAGTGACGGATGGGTAATCCATCACTAATTAGTAATGGATTACTCTTCCATCACTAATTAGTGATGGATTGCTCTTCCGTCACTAATTTTGATGGATTAGTAATGGAAGGGCAATCCGTCACTAAATTAGTGATGGATGAGCAATCTATCACTAAATTAGCGATGGATTCATCTTTCGTCACTAATTTTATGATGGATTAGTAACGAAAGAGCAATCCGTCACTAATTTTAGTGACAGATGGGACATCCACTAATTTAGTGATGATTTATTGACAAATAGATTAATTCATCACTAATTTTAATTTTTATCACTATTTTATTATTTTCTTGTAGTGAATTTGAGTAACCAAGAAATATTCCTTCATCAGATTTGACATCAAATTTATCAAGATTAGATTTGACATTATTCAGAATAAAACTTTAGCAACCAAAAATATGAAAATATCCAATGTTTGATTTTATTTCTTTCCAAAATTTATATGGGTCTTTTTCAAAATAAGTCTAATCAAAGCATGCTTTAAAATATAATATGTTGTATTAATAGCTTCAGCCTAAAAATATTTTGGAAGATTGCTTTCACACAGTATGGTTCGAGCAATTTTCTTAAGAGTTCTATTCTTTCTTTCCATAATACCATTTTGTTGAGAAGTCCTAGGAGCAAAAAAATTATGATCAATTTCATGTTCATTACAAAAATTTTCAAAGTGTTGATTTTTAAATTCTTTTTCATGATCACTTTTAATTGATAAAACTTGAAAACCTTTTTCATTTGTTATTTTTCTAAAAAGTTTCAGAAAAGCTAAAAAATCTTCATCATTACTAGCCAAAAACAAAACAATGTAAATCATGAAAAATAATCAATAATCATAAAATCATAACATTTATTGCCTAAACTTGTGGTTCTAGTCAGTCCAAACAAATCCATATGTAAAAATTTCAAAGGTTTAGAAGTTAAAACCATATTTTTAGACTTGAAAGAAACTTTAGTTTGTTTTTCATATTGACATGCATCATAAATCTTATCTTTTTAAAATTTAGTTTTGGCAAACCTTTAACTAAATCATTTTTGATTAATTTTCAAAGAAATTTATATTGACATGAGCAAGCCTCCTATGCCATAACCAACTAGTTTCATCAATTTTAGCATTCATGGCAACTAAATATTCCATATTTTGATCATTTAGATCATTCAAATCAATAATATAAATATTACCATGCCTATGATCAATAAATTTTATTCAATTATCAGCAGAATTGATAACAATGCAAAGAGATAACTCAAAAATAATTTTGAAACTTTTATCACAAAGTTAGCTGATACTAAGCAAATTATATTTCAATCTATTTACAAGCAAAACATTATCAATAAATATATGAGAAGTGATGCCTATTTTACTAATGCCAATAATTTTACCTTGGCCATTATCTCTAAAGGTAACAACTCCTCCATCTTTTGCTTTCAAAGTGATGAATTAACAACTCCTTCATCTTTTGCTTTCAAAGTGATGAATTGGGATTCATCACTGGTCATGTGTCTTGAGCACCCACTATCCAAGTACCATTTTCTTTTTGCTCCTCGAGTTACAAGATATACCTACATACACACATTTAGGTCTTGCTTTTAGGTACCCAAACTTTCTTGGATCTTTTGGGGTTAGCTAAAATGGTTCCTTTTGGAACCCATATTTTTTTAATATTTTTTCTAGAATGTGAATGACATATGAAAGCTTTGTGACCTTTCAAACCATATTTAAAGCATGTAATATTTAAAAAATTATTTTTTTAAACAAAAATATTTTTCAAGAGTTTTTGTTTCTTTAGAGGATTGTATCCTAAACCAGCTTCGTTAAAGATAGCTCTTTGATTATCAAGAATCATGTTAAGCTAATTTGAACTTAAGGTAAATTGTCTGCAATTGGTTTAAGCTTTTCAACTTTATTTTTTAAATCCTTGTTTTCTTGGAGTAAAGAATTATTTTCTTTTAAACTATTTCTTTTTCTAAAGTTAAGTTTTTAACTTGATTTTTTAAATCTTTATTCTTTGAACTAAGATTTGCAAAATCATCAAGTAATTCATATAAAGCACCATGCAATTCATCAAATATAAAATCATCTAAAATGCTGGGGCTGGCCTCTTCATCATCCGCCATGAAACAAAGATTTGCAACTTCATTCTTTTCTTCTTCTTCGAAGCTTGTTTCATCACTATCACTCAATGTTGCTAACATAGTCTTTTTCTTAGCCTTCTTGGGACCTTTCTTTAGATATGGACAATCGGACTTGTAGTATCCTAGCTTCTTGCATTCATAACAAATAACTTCTTTTTTTTTCTTACTTAGTTCTTCTTTCATCGATGGCTTTTTCTTAGGTCCTTATCTCTTTCTTCTTATAAACTTCTTGAATTTTCTTGTAATTAGAGCCAGATCATCATCCTCATCACTTTCACTTGAGGTGCCCTCACTCTATCTTTTTGAGTGGCACTCTTTAGTACCATGGTTCTCTTATTTTTGGTCTCATCCTTATCCAAATGTTGTTTGACTTGAAGCTCATGTGTCATGAGAGATCCCAAAAGCTCTTCTAATGGAAGTGTATTCAGATCCTTTACCTCTTGTATAGCAGTAACTTTAGCTTTCCAAGACCTGGGCAAAGATCTAAGAAATTTTCTCACAAGATCAACATTAGTATAGGATTTTTCAAGGCTCTTAAGCCCATTAATAAATACATAAATCCTCTAAATATATCAGAAATAGATTTATTTGGTTCCATCTTAAAAAGTTCATACTTATGTACAAGCTAGCATATTAATTTTTGATTCCTTCACTTGATTAGTGCCTTCGTGTGTGACTTCTAGTCTATCCAAAATTTCTTTGTTAGACATACATATGGAAATACAATCGAATTCATTGGCATCCAAAGAATAATATAATACATTTATGGTCTTTGCATTCAACTATGTCATCTTTTTATCATGCTCATCCTATTTCATTTTTGGTTTAGGAACATCAATGCCATTTGATTTAAGGGCGAGTGTGTGAGATCCATTGGCTATGATGCTCCATAAATCATAGTCTAGTGCTTGAATGAAGAATTTTATTCATGGTTTTCAATATGTGTAATTTGTACCATTAAAAAATGATAATCTATTAGTGGATTGCCCCACACTCAACATAGATTCCAATTGAGCCACCATAATATTTGGCTCTAAGCTTGTAAAAGCAAATAAAATTTAGAGCACTTATTTGATATCACTTGTTGCCCAGATGATGCAACCCAAGAGGTGGGATGAATTGGGTTTTTAGAAATTAATTTGGCAAATATGTGCACTTAGCAATTATCAGAGTTTAATCAAAAGTGATGTGTAGAAAAGTATAGAGATAATAGAGAATAACCAAACAATCACAAAAATAAGAATTTTATAGTGGTTCGGTGCCAAACCCAGCACCTACATCCACTTTTTAAGAACCCCTTGAGAATTTTTACTTCAATCATTATTCCAAACGATTACAATCCTAGCCTCCTTGGCTAGCTTCTTCTTTCATAGGCACAAGGGGACCTTTCACAAATCTCTCAAGGGTAGACCTCTACCCTTATAAGTTTCACCTATGTAAAACTTAAATGGGATACAATAGTATCAAGATTGAGTACAAGTAGTTTCTAAAATGAGCAGATAAAACAATGTAATAGCATCTTATAGCTTTTGGAGTTTTCAGCTTCTCCTTCTTTAAGTTAAGCTTTAAGGAATGAATGAAGTCTCCTTGTGATTATTGAAGCTTTGAATGATGCCTTCAATGAAATTTAAACTTCTCCTTGAATGCTTTAAACCACTTTGAAAAGATATCAATGAATACACTAATAACTCTCAATATCTCTTTCAATGATACACAATAAATGCTTCAGCAACTCCCCCTTTCTTTTACAACAATTGCTTCATACAAGATTCTCAATAACTCTTCTCTCTTTTTTAACAATGATTTCTTCACTGAAAGTTCACTTCTTTCTTCTACTTTTCATTCATCATTTGAAGTAATATTTATACCCATTTGAAAATTTTTAGTCGTTGATAGCTATTAGAGAGAGATTGGATGAAAATAGAAAACATTAAAATGTTATAAACTATCTGTTACTATGCTTATCCCTTAGCTATAGTTGACTATATAGCCAACTATTTTTAAATTGCTTTCTGTATAGGTGATAAGTCGACTTGCAAGTCGTCTTGTTCAAAAATGTTTTTCCTATGAAGCAAAGTGAGAATACGAGCAAAGCAATTCTAAAACAAGGCATGATTCTTCAAAATAGTTAGCTTATAAGCCGACTTGTTTGAAAAACAAGGCATACTGTAGCTTTTAAAATATTTCAAAGGAATTATCAAAAGCGCAAATAGCCTACTTATGAGCCAATTATTTTGCAAATAGTCAGCTCATAA
The DNA here is from genome assembly GCA_900491605.1 of Calamus simplicifolius. NCBI lineage: Eukaryota > Viridiplantae > Streptophyta > Magnoliopsida > Arecales > Arecaceae > Calamus > Calamus simplicifolius. The sequence continues at coordinate 12,757 of UESW01001735.1, read as the reverse complement.
GCCAACTATTTTGCAAGAATCATGTTGTAGCCTTTAATCCTTTTCATGGGATTTACAAGAATGCCAAATAGCTTGCTTATGAGCCGGCTATTTTGCAAAAATTATTTGAAGCACAAGTCCCTTTTTCAAAGGAATTATAAGTTAGACCAAATAGCTTGCTCATGAGCCGGCTATTTTGCTAAGGCTCTCTAAAAGAAGGAATGTTCAAAAGCAACACATGGGTTTGAGCCATTCCAAAGGAAAAAGGATGCTTTGCAAAACAAATTTAACATAAAAGTTCATTCAAAGATAGTTCTAGTCCTTTGAAAAATCGATGCTCTTTTGAAACATAAGTCCATTTGCCCTTTTGAAAATATTTTGGACTTAGAAAATACAACCATATTAGTTTTATTTTACCTTTGTGTTACCTTTCTTTTGACTTATAGAATAATTTTAATTTAGAGTAGCACCTTCTTCTTGATGTTTCACTTGAAATTAATTTAATTCAACAACAAGGTTATTAGTACTATACTTAATTGTTTTGTAGTCATCAAAATCAATATAAGATTAATATTGGATATGGTCAAGTTGGATTTCATAATCTGCATCAATCATCCTTTGAATTTAAGCAATGTCAGCCAAAAGCTTCCAAGACAATTGACCTGTCTTTCATATGGGAAGAACTTTACTATATAAAACTAATTGTATAGATCATGTTGGCACAAAACTAGTGTGGCAACTAGAATAAAGAGTCTCCATTGATTTTTTTTAGAATTCATGAATATCATTTATCTTATATATATGTAATATAAAGCAATAATACAACACTTGTATGCAAAAGAGGTGCAGAGCTGAGCTTGACATTGCTAGCTCCTTGAACAAGGCTTTCATGTCATCCTCATAAACGTTAGAATCTCCATATGTGGGCAAAATCCATAAACATTGCCACCATGCAGGATTAAATTCTCTGTTCTTCATGTTTACAGGTTTGCTAGTCTCTCTTAGAAAATCTTGACAAAAAATTGTGAATGCGAGATCAATGTCATCTTCAAGTGCAGATATATACAATTTTTAATCGGACAGTAAGAAAATCATGGTTAATAAATAGGCAAGCCATTCGTTCTTGAATCCTAATTCTAACGTCTTAAATCACAAAAAATAAATCAAGAAAAAATAGATATTAAATATCAAGAACATTTTAATCCAAAACCCAAAATCAAGAGAGAAATCAAGTGAAATAAACTAAGAAAACAATGATATTAGCATTAGATCAAGGAGAATGTCAGCGTTTGAACCTTAAATCAAGTGAGAAATCAACATGAATGCATAAAGAAAAAGAAAAGTATTTTATCTTACCTCTGATGAGAAGAATGAACCTCTCAAGGATCAAGGATAGAGAATGAGGGAAGAAAACATGATCATGATTGGTAGGAGAGGTGATTGGGTTTTCAAGCAACCATAGTCCTTGGGAGGGGAGGCAGTTAGGGTTTCAAGCAACAATGGTCAGTCGATCATGGGGAGTGAGATGTTGATGAGAGTCAAGAGGGAGGCGATTAGGGTTTCATCATCTCAAGCAAACATGTTCACGGAAGGAGAAGAGATATGTCAACAATCTTGTTCATGGAGAAATGACTAGGGTTTCAAGCACCCAACCAACCATGATCATGGTCTCGATCATGGAGTGATTTGGGAAAAGAGAGAACTAGAGAAGGTCATTTTATTTAAACAGGTTGATGGATCTGGATCGAATCAAGTCGAGTAATATATTTAAAAGCCCAAACTCTATATGGGTCGAGCTGGGTCATAATTTATAACCCCCAAAAATAAAATGCAAGTTTGATATTAGACCCAACTTGGCTTCACAAGTCTTCAAAATGGGTCAATATTGGTCTAATTAGGTTACACTACAAGAAAAATGACTTTTGCCTATAATTTTTGCACTTATGATTTTAAAATCATAGGTAAAATATATTTTTTCCTATGATTTTTTAAAAATCGTAGGCAAAGATTCCATATTTAAAAGGTTTGAACATTTCCTTGCGATTTTAAAAAAATCATAGGAAAAGGCTCTGGATCTTTTCCTATGATTTTCACAAATCTACTTGGTCCACTTGCAGTCTTAATCATTTTAATCATCTTCCTAACACATGCTTTTGACCCTGAACCTAGATCTTGGATCTAGACCATGAACCGTGAACCTTTGAAATTTAAGCTGATGCTAATTAATTAAATTTATTATTTTAACCTAGAGCTTGATTTATTAGTGGAGTAAATGATAAGTTTGATTCAAAGAAGTAAAGCTTGCTTCTAAAAATAAATAATTGAAAAAAACATATAATAAAACTTTTATTAGCTAACAACAAGAATATTCTATTTTAATAAATAAAATATTATATATTATCAATGCTATTATTTGAAAATTAAATATTCTAGAAAGCTTTGCTTATTCTTCAAGGGTGCATTAATTCCGGGTGCGTATGGGATATCGCGATTGGATGTTGACAGCTCTCTTGAGGCATGCCGACAGCTGAGGTCCACACAACACTACTGCAATTAATTAATGAAGGATTGCAAGGGCAACGCATCTTGCCCTCGGACCCTCGTGTGTGGAATTTGCACTTGAGGGGAATGCATTACAACCACGGCTCTCGTGATCAGTCCATCAATTAATGTTCGCCCGTGGTGGCAAAACTGGCTAAGCCACTGCCAATGAACTATAAATTTTGGTGGAATTGTCGCAGATATGTACGTTAGAGATGTGAAGTCTTTTCTCATTAAAAAAAATGATGGAGAAAGTTGCTAGTTTGCCTGCGAAGTTTAAATAGATGCATGGAATCACGTGGTGGCAAACCTAGCTAAACCACTGCCAATGAACTATAGATTTTGGTGGAATTGTCACAGAAATGTTAGAGATGTGAAGTCTTTTCTCATTAAAAAAAATGATGGAGAAAGTTGCCAGTTTGCGTGCGAAGTTTAAATAGATGCATGGAATCACGTTGTGGCAAACCTAGCTAAACCACTGCCAATGAACTATAGATATTGGTGGAATTGTCACAGAAATGTTAGAGATATGTGAATCTTTTCTCATTAAAGAAGATGTTGGAGAAAGTTACTAGTTTGCATGTGAAGTTTAAATAGATGCATGGAATCACGTTGACATTTAGGTGCTTTCCTTATTTTTCATGTTGTAATTGCGCGGTCAAAATTCAGAGCTTTTCAGAGTTGTATACGTCTTCTCAAATTTTTCTATATAATTATCTGATAGATAATTGATAGGGCCAGTCAACAGGCCCATGAACAATAAAAATAAAAATTTTCAAAATTTTTAGGCTGGTCTTAGACGGCCTCGCTGGCCTATCGGGTTCTTTCTTTAAGGATGCAGTGGACATTTAATTTCGTTATACTACAGCAAGCATCCGTCATAATGGAGAGAGAGAACAATAGGGAAAAAGAGATATGTGATGTGAGTGGGTTCTCCCAAGGACCGCCTTTTGTCATTAATGTCCCATGGACAAGTCAATGGGCGGCATTTAATGATACGGGGACTAAAGATAAATCCTAAGCGGCCCTTCGTAAGTAAGCGGCCCCTCCTCATAATAAATCCTAGGCGGCCCTTCATAAGTAAGCGGCCCCTCCTCACGATATATCCTAGGCGGCCCTTCATAAGTAAGCGGCCCCTCCTCACGATATATCCTAGGCGGCCCTTCATAAGTAAGCGGCCCCTCCTCACGATAAATCCTAGGCGGCCCTTCATAAGTAAGCGGCCCCTCCTCATAATAAATCCTAGGCGGCCCTTCATGTCTGAGCGGCCCTCCTCACGATAAATCCTAGGCGGCCCTTCATGTCTAAGCGGCCCCTCCTCATAATAAATCCTAGGCGGCCCTTCATAAGTAAGCGGCCCCTCCTCACGATAAATCCTAGGCGGCCCTTCATAAGTAAGCGGCCCCTCCTCATAATAAATCCTAGGCGGCCCTTCATGTCTGAGCGGCCCTCCTCACGATAAATCCTAGGCGGCCCTTCATGTCTAAGCGGCCCCTCCTCATAATAAATCCTAGGCGGCCCTTCATAAGTAAGCGGCCCCTCCTCACGATATATCCTAAGCGGCCCTTCATAAGTAAGCGGCCCCTCCTCACGATAAATCCTAGGCGGCCCTTCATGTCTGAGCGGCCCCTCCTCACGATAAATCCTTGGCGGCCCTTCATAAGTAAGCGGCCCCTCCTCATAATAAATCTTAGGCGGCCCTTCATGACTGAGCGGCCCCTCCTCACGATAAATCCTAGGCGGCCCTTCATGTCTAAGCGGCCCCTCCTCATAATATATCCTAGGCGGCACGATAAATCCTAGGCGGCCCTTCATAAGTAAGCGGCCCCTCCTCATAATAAATCCTAGGCGGCCCTTAATGTCTGAGCGGCCCCTCCTCACGATAAATCCTAGGCGGCCCTTCATGTCTAAGCGGCCCCTCCTCATAATAAATCCTAGGCGGCCCTTCATAAGTAAGCGGCCCCTCCTCACGATATATCCTAAGCGGCCCTTCATAAGTAAGCATCCCCCTCACGATAAATCCTAGGCGGCCCTTCATGTCTGAGCGGCCCCTCCTCACGATAAATCCTTGGCGGCCCTTCATAAGTAAGCGGCCCCTCCTCATAATAAATCTTAGGCGGCCCTTCATGTCTGAGCGGCCCCTCCTCACGATAAATCCTAAGCGGCCCTTCATGTCTAAGCGGCCCCTCCTCATAATAAATCCTAGGCGGCCCTTCATAAGTAAGCGGCCCCTCCTCACGATATATCCTAGGCGGCCCTTTATATCTAAGCGGCCCCTCCTCACAATATTTCCTAGGCAGCCTCTCTCTCTAGGCCTCCTCAACGGCATTTATGTGCCGAGACATTTATAGGCCTTATAAAACCCTCGCTCAAAGGCATTTATTGGAGAGCATTCAATTGAATAAGAGCATTCAATTGAATAAGAGCATTCAATGTCAAGTCACGAACCATTAGGAGAGAGAGAGAGACGGTAGAGGAGGTCCTGAGCGGCCTTTCCCTCAACGGCCACCCTAGGCGGCCTTTCTAGGCAACCATCCCTAGTGGCCTTTCCAGGTGGCCTTTTTAGGCGGTTTCGGTTTCAGACTCCCAATGCCGCCACAACGACCGCTCCCTATCGCATTTATGTGTCGGGGCTTTATGGTCTTTTAAAGGCCACGTGCATTTATGGTTGCCACGATTGACTCCCTTTTTGGCCCCATGCATGCACGTTAATGTGCTTCGGTAATAACTTCGGGACGTCTTCATCTTAGGCGGTCCCAAAGGCTTCTCCCAGCTAGGCGGCCTTCCTCAACCGCCATCCTAGGCGGCCCCCGACACTCCTATGACGGCGGCCCCGAGTGTTCCCAGGCGGCCGCACCGGTCCCAAGCGGCCCCTATTTTCTACCACGAACATCCTAGCCGGCCTCATGCGCGCACAGGTCCGAACAATTCCAGGCGGCCACAGTGATCCCAAGAGACCCTTGGCAGCTCCCGAGCAGTCCTAGGCGGCCCCAGCCTCGGTCGATAACGGCCTCGCCGGACCTAAGTCCCCAGCGGCCCTTCCTTAGTGGCTTCCAACTCGGGCACGCGTGGGCCCTATAGTGACTGTTCACCACGTCATCTTCTGGATTAATAAATTATAGCCACTTACTTTAATGAGATAATTAAGTGGTCATATGTCTCCGACAAGATGGCGCATAAAGCTCTGACATTCCACTAAGAGGTAAGCTTTATCGAAAGTCATCATTCATCATAAAAGTCTTGACAGGTGGCGGCAGTTGGGCCTCACAGATGTCAGCCCTGACATTTCACCCACCAAAAGTACTTAGTCATCATGACACTTCAGCCACTCAGACTAAATGAGCCCCAAAAGTCATGGTCCATCATGAGGCCCCACGTGACTCATTCCCACTAGATGACAAGATTCAAACTTCTCAAGCAAGCTACACAGAGGACAATGGTAAATAAAGAAGGTAAGAGGTAACTCAAGAGGGACACGCTCATTTTGAGCTCTCTAACTCTTTCTCTTTCGAGCTTTCTCAAGCTCACGGCTGTTGCCCAGAGCACTAACTTGAGCGTCGGAGGGTCTCCGCCGGAATACCCGGCCGTGGGACTTCTTGCAGGCTTTGAAGACAAAGGAAGGGCTCCGATATTTCTGTGGGGGAACGATCGACGCTCAAGGAGGCCGACTCAAAGTGACCGGGCATCAACAGATTGGCGCGCCAGGAAGGGGGGCACGCACTGAAGGAAAGAAAGCTCTGTCTCCTTGAGCTATAAGTCTTTGTCCCCTTTAAGATAGCCATGGTGGTGATGCGCATTCTGAAGGTCCTCACCAATCATGCTGGGGGCATTCACATCATACTGAGCATCAAGGACCACTCTCTCTGCTCCTCCTTCACCACCAGCCTCAGCTGCTCTAATTAACCAACTGGCCATCCTCAATCAACAAGTTCAAGCCTTAAATGTAGCAGTTCATAAGCTGCAGAAGCAACACTCGGGGCCACTCAGCAGCAGCCCAAGCTTCTCACATCGCTCGTGATAGCTGCACCAGTTAGTCAGAGATTCACCTACGGGAAATCTCCTCATAGAGAAGCTTATCGCCATCAAGCTTCACCTAAGCACCGCCACTACGAAGCTTTCAAGAGACTGCGGTCTCCCTTTTTCTTCTCATCTCCTGAGTCATCTTGAGAGGACCTTAATCATGAGATGAGGAGGCATGTGGATGAACAACACTGGCGGCTGGAAGAACTTAGTCAAAGGCTCAACAATTAGTCGGAGGTAGATTGCAACATGGTCAAAAGAATAATTTTCAAAAAGGGGCAAACTTGGGACATTATCCACCCCGTCACTCCAGGCATTTGTAGGCATTTTAATTTCTGGTGGTAGTAGGCCAAGAGATGTTGATGCATTAATGCAAGGTGAAAGATGAAGATAAAAGGCTTCGACTACTAACTCTACCAAAACCCTCTCTGTTCCTCTCTCTTCTTGTCTATTTTATCCAAGAGCCAAACCAAGCCTGAGCCCTCTTGCAGATTCGGTTCCAGCTGCTCTCAGACTTCAGCACTGAGGGTGACCAATTCCTCCAAACGAAAAATACTACGCAAGGGCGAAAAGCTATGAAAGAGGAGTCAGGACGTAAGCCTCTGGATCGAAAGCGGGATGAGCTCAAATCATGTGTACATAGACACAAACTTGTGGAGGAGGTGGGAGAGCTTGCAAAGGATTTCCCTTACATGCATAACGTCGAAGAAGATTTTGAGTAATTGAAGGCTTCTGAGGATTGTTCCCAGTTACTTGGGGAGGGAAACCAAATTTTGGAAAAAGATCTTTGCAACTTCTCCACCACTTCAAAAGTCGCTAGATTCCAATACTGTGACTGCGGCAGAAGAAACTAATAGGGAGAGTATCAAAAAAGAAAAAAAAAAAGAAAAAAAAACCCTATATATTAAATGATGCTGGTGGACATCTGACGAGGGAAGAGTTAGCATCATCAGCAATGGACAAGTGATGACGCCCAAGCGAGGACAGACCACTAGCGGGCTGAAGTACCCAGGTCAGCAGCAGGGGACCAATTTCTCCAAAAGAAAAGCTCCCAAGCCCTTAATCAACACCAAACACAATGCAAAGGCAAAAAGCCTTGAAAGCTAAGTATGCTACACTCCGAGAACAAAGTTTCTTCTCATATAATCTAGCAGATTTCTTTTTATTTGGCTTTCTAACCCTTCAGCGCCCCAAGGGACACAGACACCCCGGACCGGCACAAGAAACCTCCGGAGGTTCAAGCCCTGTGTCCTAAGTGGCCCTGAGCTAAACCCCTGTGGCAATGCTGTACAAAAAAAAATAAATAAATAATAGAGAAGTTTTTTCATTCAATTTCTCAAAAAATCACTCGGGCCAGCCAAGCGACTGCCGAGGTAGTTTTCCGGTAGCCCCGCGATCATAAGGACACCCCCGGATCGGTGTGAGAAACCTCCGAGGAGGTTCAAGTCCTATGGTCTCGGCAGCTCCGAGTCAAACTCCCGGACCGGCCGGACGACCCCCGAAATATTTTTAAAAATGACTTTAGTGGTCCCGAGATCATAGACAACCCGGGCCGGCCAAGAAACCCCCGAGGCGGTTTTATTTTCACCCCATCAATAAAGGTCACCCTTCGGGGTTCAAAAGGAACCTGAGCCTGGTCCAAGCACCCTCAGGTCACCCTTCGGGGTTAAAGGCTCCCGAGCATGGTCCCATCACAGCGACTCTCGGGTCACCCTTCGGGGTTCAAAAGGAACCTGAGCCTGGTCCAAGCACCCTCAGGTCACCCTTCGGGGTTAAAGGCTCCCGAGCATGGTCCCATCACAGCGACTCTCGGGTCACCCTTCGGGGTTCAAAAGGAACCTGAGCCTGGTCCAAGCACCCTCAGGTCACCCTCCGGGGTTAAAGGCTCATCACAGCGACTCTCGGATCTCTCATCCTTAGCGACATCAGTGTAGCTCCATCAGCTCCATGTAAGGCCCCTAGCCGGCCCTCGGGCTGGTCCTAGGCGGCCACAAGTATGTCAGGCCCCTAGCCGGCCCTCAGGCTGGTCCTAGGCGGCCACAAGTATGTCAGGCTGGTCCTAGGCGGCCACAAGTATGTCAGGCCCCTAGCCGGCCCTCAGGCTGGTCCTAGGCGGCCACAAGTATGTTAGGCCCCAGCCGGCCCTCGGGCTCGTCCTGGGCGGCCACAGTTATGTTAGGCCCCTAGCCGGCCCTCGGGCTGGTCCTAGGCGGCCACAGTTATGTTAGGCCCCAGCCGCCCCTTGGGCTGGCTTCGAATGGCCTCAACATATAACCCAAAAAGGGCATGGATGCCCTGAGCCAGCATAAGAAATTCTCGAAGGTTTAAACTTGGATTCTAGGCGGTCCCAAGCCAAGGCCCGAGGCCAGCTTGGCACCTAATGCTTTTGGAATCAGCACCAGCTCTATCTATCAACCTCAACAGCTCTATCACAGCCTTAGTGGCTCTATCCCTTTGTCCCAGCGGCATCGTTACGACCTTAGCGGAATTATTATAGCCTTAGCGGCTCTACCGCTCTGCCTCATCGGCTCTACCGACCTCAACAGTTTTATTGCAGCCTCATTGGTTCTATCTCTCAGCCTGCATTAGTGCAGCTCCATTAGCTCTATTTTGCCTTGCAAGCTAGTTGACGAGCGTCTTCCCCCCACAAAACATTGAGCGTACACTACTTTAAGTGGCGGGCACAAGGTAATAAACCTACCCCAAATATTACTTAAAAATTTTTTACACTCCTTCAGCTTGGTTAGTGTAGGACCTACAAGTTCAAGGAGTGTAGGGGGCATCTGATAGGGCCAGTCAACAGGCCCATGAACAATAAAAATAAAAATTTTCAAAATTTTTTAGGCTGGTCTTAGACGGCCTCGCTGGCCTATCGGGTTCTTTCTTTAAGGATGCAGTGGACATTTAATTTCGTTATACTACAGCAAGCATCCGTCATAATGGAGAGAGAGAACAATAGGGAAAAAGAGATATGTGATGTGAGTGGGTTCTCCCAAGGACCGCCTTTTGTCATTAATGTCCCATGGACAAGTCAATGGGCGGCATTTAATGATACGGGGACTAAAGATAAATCCTAAGCGGCCCTTCGTAAGTAAGCGGCCCCTCCTCATAATAAATCCTAGGCGGCCCTTCATAAGTAAGCGGCCCCTCCTCACGATATATCCTAGGCGGCCCTTCATAAGTAAGCGGCCCCTCCTCACGATATATCCTAGGCGGCCCTTCATAATAAGCGGCCCCTCCTCACGATAAATCCTAGGCGGCCCTTCATAAGTAAGCGGCCCCTCCTATAAAATCCTAGGCGGCCCTTCATGTCTGAGCGGCCCCTCCTCACGATAAATCCTAGGCGGCCCTTCATAAGTAAGCGGCCCCTCCTCACGATAAATCCTAGGCGGCCCTTCATGTCTAAGCGGCCCCTCCTCATAATAAATCCTAGGCGGCCCTTCATAGTAAGCGGCCCCTCCTCACGATATATCCTAAGCGGCCCTTCATAAGTAAGCGGCCCCTCCTCACGATAAATCCTAGCGGCCCTTCATGTCTGAGCGGCCCCTCCTCACGATAAATCCTTGGCGCCCTTCATAAGTAAGCGGCCCCTCCTCATAATAAATCTTAGGCGGCCCTTCATGACTGAGCGGCCCCTCCTCACGATAAATCCTAGGCGGCCCTTCATGTCTAAGCGGCCCCTCCTCATAATATATCCTAGGCGGCACGATAAATCCTAGGCGGCCCTTCATAAGTAAGCGGCCCCTCCTCATAATAATCCTAGGCGGCCCTTAATGTCTGAGCGGCCCCTCCTCACGATAAATCCTAGGCGGCCCTTCATGTCTAAGCGGCCCCTCCTCATAATAAATCCTAGGCGGCCCTTCATAAGTAAGCGGCCCCTCCTCACGATATATCCTAAGCGGCCCTTCATAAGTAGCATCCCCTCCTCACGATAAATCCTAGGCGGCCCTTCATGTCTGAGCGGCCCCTCCTCACGATAAATCCTTGGCGGCCCTTCATAAGTAAGCGGCCCCTCCTCATAATAAATCTTAGGCGGCCCTTCATGTCTGAGCGGCCCCTCCTCACGATAAATCCTAGCGGCCCTTCATGTCTAAGCGGCCCCTCCTCATAATAAATCCTAGGCGGCCCTTCATAAGTAAGCGGCCCCTCCTCACGATATATCCTAGGCGGCCCTTTATATCTAAGCGGCCCCTCCTCACAATATTTCCTAGGCAGCCTCTCTCTCTAGGCCTCCTCAACGGCATTTATGTGCCGAGACATTTATAGGCCTTATAAAACCCTCGCTCAAAGGCATTTATTGGAGAGCATTCAATTGAATAAGAGCATTCAATTGAATAAGAGCATTCAATGTCAAGTCACGAACCATTAGGAGAGAGAGAGACGGTAGAGGAGGTCCTGAGCGGCCTTTCCCTCAACGGCCACCCTAGGCGGCCTTTCTAGGCAAACCATCCCTAGTGGCCTTTCCAGGTGGCCTTTTTAGGCGGTTTCGGTTTCAGACTCCCAATGCCGCCACAACGACCGCTCCCTATCGCATTTATGTGTCGGGGCTTTATGGTCTTTTAAAGGCCACGTGCATTTTATGGTTGCCACGATTGACTCCCTTTTTGGCCCCATGCATGCACGTTAATGTGCTTCGGTAATAACTTCGGGACGTCTTCATCTTAGGCGGTCCCAAAGGCTTCTCCCAGCTAGGCGGCCTTCCTCAACCGCCATCCTAGGCGGCCCCGACACTCCTATGACGGCGGCCCCGAGTGTTCCCAGGCGGCCGCACCGGTCCCAAGCGGCCCCTATTTTCTACCACGACATCCTAGCCGCCTCATGCGCGCACAGGTCCGAACAATTCCAGGCGGCCACAGTGATCCCAAGAGACCCTTGGCAGCTCCCGAGCAGTCCTAGGCGGCCCCAGCCTCGGTCGATAACGGCCTCGCCGGACCTAAGTCCCCAGCGGCCCTTCCTTAGTGGCTTCCAACTCGGGCACGCGTGGGCCCTATAGTGACTGTTCACCACGTCATCTTCTGGATTAATAAATTATAGCCACTTACTTTAATGAGATAATTAAGTGGTCATATGTCTCCGACAAGATGGCGCATAAAGCTCTGACATTCCACTAGAGGTAAGCTTTATCGAAAGTCATCATTCATCATAAAAGTCTTGACAGGTGGCGGCAGTTGGGCCTCACAGATGTCAGCCCTGACATTTCACCCACCAAAAGTACTTAGTCATCATGACACTTCAGCCACTCAGACTAAATGAGCCCCAAAAGTCATGGTCCATCATGAGGCCCCACGTGACTCATTCCCACTAGATGACAAAGATTCAAACTTCTCAAGCAAGCTACACAGAGGACAATGGTAAATAAAGGTAAGAGGTAACTCAAGAGGGACACGCTCATTTTGAGCTCTCTAACTCTTTCTCTTTCGAGCTTTCTCAAGCTCACGGCTGTTGCCCAGAGCACTAACTTGAGCGTCGGCGGGTCTCCGCCGGAATACCCGGCCGTGGGACTTCTTGCAGGCTTGAAGACAAAGGAAGGGCTCCGATATTTCTGTGGGGGAACGATCGACGCTCAAGGAGGCCGACTCAAAGTGACCGGGCATCAACAATAATATCTCATTGCAGGTGCTTATTTCTTGTATTCTTTCGCATTGTAGGACATTTTCTCTATAATTATCTGAGGCATGCCCCTCGAGTTTTCGTGGTGCCCTTTCAAAACATTGAACTCCAGTAGAAGTATATTCTATCCTTTGTAACTACTTGTTAGGTTTGTTGTAGTTTTCCTAGGAACGAACCAAGTTAGATACGTGATTTCTTATATTTTGTCCCATAAATAGCAATAATTTCTCAAAAAAAAACGTAATTTATATATAGTCATAGGTTTTCACCAAAATAATAATAATAATTTCTCCCGCAAATAATGAAACAGCATATATCCGTTACCAAAAGGCAATTACTGTTGTATTAGAATCTGGGCTGCCGCAGAATACTTGACATCCTGATTATGATCAGAAACCCTCTACAAGCTTAGTTCAGTTGGAGGATTTAAAAAAATGGGGAGTACTTCACTTGTCCTTTATATATATATATATATATATATATATATATATATATATATCGTCAGGTTATGGTGGTTCCAAGCATTAAACATGATAAGTACAGATTTTACAATGGTTTGAAAGACTACACCAGAAGACCATGTTGTCAGATTATTGACTCACTTTAT
>UESW01001734.1:270119-364363 GCA_900491605.1 Calamus simplicifolius | reverse complement strand
CAATAATATTATAATAAAATAATGTCAATTACTTTTGATAATGCATCTAATAATAATTCTGCTGTTGCATTATTAAACGACTCTTTTGCATCCCATTTAAATGAAAAATTATTTTATATTAGATGTGCATGTCATATATTAAATCTTTCTACTCAATCTGGCATGAACATAATTCAAGAGGTTATTTTAAAAATTAGAAATATAATTTTTTTTATTCATGCTTCAAGGTCAAGACTTCAAGAATTTAAACATATGTGTAGATCATGATAAACATTTAAAAAAATTTAAATTTGATGTAATAACTCATTAAAATAGTACCTATACCATGATACATAATGCATATCCTTATAAGAACTTATAAGTGCTTATTAATGATCATGGATTAGGATTTACATTGACTGAAACTGATTGGCCCAAGGTAAATTTTAGAAGATTTTTTGGTTACTTTTTATGATGCTCAAATGTTCTTCAGGTATTTATTATCTAACTTCTTGTTCATTTTACAAAAAGCATATGTAATTAGTGATAAATTTAAAGAGTAAGATATCATGAAGTTTTTAATGCTATTATATGTAATATGAAACTAAATGAATGATATTGGAATAGAATATGTTCATTGCATAACTTAGTTGTTGTTTTTGATCCTAGAGTTAAATTAAATGGCATAAATTTTTTAATTGATCAATATTATGAAAACATGAATCAAAATCCTGAATATGCTAAAGATGAGGTAACACGGCTTCTTAATATATTTATGGTTTATATAATGATAAAATTTATGGATCTAGAATACATGCTCAAAGCTCTGCTTCTTCTAAATTTTGTTCATCATCTATTTTTCATTCATTAGAAGACACATACATGCTTCATCTTCTTCATCTTCTTCATCCTTAAGTAATGAATTAGAATTTTATTTATGAAACAATCTTCTTTCTGCATATGATGAAGATCAAATAGAAAGTCTAGATGTATTAGCTTGGTGGAAGAGTGTTAGAAATCAATATCCTGTTATGTATGCCATTGCACGAGATATTTTAGCTGTGCCGATGTCCATAGTAGCATCGGAATCCGCTTTCAGTGCTGGTCGACGTATTCTGAACGAAAAGAGAAGTAGGATCACTGGCGAGACAGTTGAGATGCTTATCTGCTTCAAAAATTGGTTGGATACTGAGGCGAGGCTTCAAGATAAAGGTGGACATGACTTAACCAGCGAAGATGATGATGACACAAAATACTGATGACTGATGAGTGAGTCAGTTCTATTTTTATATCATATATTTTTATTTTTTTTAATTGTTAAGGTAAGTCATCTTTATTTTTTTTCTCTCTATTTTTTTCTCCTTTCTTATTGTATTCTGTTATGAAGGTCAAACCTAGCCCCCCTCCCTTTCTGTACCATTTTAATTTTAAATTAATAAACTTATAGAGTCTATGCCAAACCCCTCACCATTAAGGTGACTTCATATTAATAAATTTCTTTATTCCCAATAATTTTTTAATTTATTAAAAAAATTATAAAATTTTTTTTATCTAGTGGGTCGGGACGGCACATGCCCATGTGGGCCTGGGCCGTGCCGTGCCAGCCCGATGGGCTGGCCCATGCCCATCATGGGCTGTACCGTGCCGTGCCAGCGAAAAAAAATTTTCGAGCCGGTACGGTACAGTTTACTGGGTCATGCCGGCATGGTTTATTGCGCCATGCTGGCACGGTCCGATATTGAGTAAACCATGCCGGCACGGTTCGGTACTGTAGCAGTATCGGACCATGCCTGGCATGGCCCATGTGGGCCTGAATCATGCCTGGCATGGCCCATGTGGGCCTGGGCCATGCGTGGTATGGGCGGCACGGCCCAGTGCCTACCTCTATGAGAAATTGAGAGGACATTTAGTTCCACATCAAAAAAATTAAGAAAGAAAGGATCACTTATATAGAAACTTCTTCCTTCATGCTTAAGTTCTTTAGGCTCACCATAAGTGAAAAGCTTGAGGGTCACCCTCGTGCTTGTGCGAAGGGCATAATTGGTGCTTTGTAGGCACACTTTGCACTTCGCACGCCAGTGGGCCGTTGGAGATAAGGCATCGCTTCGATCTTTCTATCGCCCATTCGATCAGGCCATTGTGATAAGTCATTGTTCTGATCTTGAAACAGTGTATCAAAGCCATGCAACCACCTATCTGATAATGTGATCATCAAATCACGATGGTGAAACATCGTATCGGGACGAGGATCGGGTTATGTGATCAGCTGATCATCTTATCACAGAATGAATCGGTGTATCAAAGGCTTTCTTTGATCAAATCCAATTAACCAATTCAAATCAATTTAAACTTGAAAAGATGTATCCAAAAGGCACCAAAACCTATAAATAGGACCTCAGACTTCGCATTTCATTCAATCCAATCAATCCCAAATCTTTTCTTTCTTAGGCATTTGCATACTCTCTTTAGGGAAGTATAGCTATAGTGCATAAAAAAGAGAGACGCATTCTTAGTTCGATATTTTTGGTTTGATATTTTTTGTGAATTATAGTGTTGCATCAAAAGAAAACAGAAGACTGTTATATCCTGGAAGACAATCGTCATACAGACCGTAAGCGGAAGAAATTATCTTAAGGACATAGAATGTAACTCTAGACTCAATCTTATCAATTAGGTAGCCACAATATGCGCAACACTTTTATTTAGAAACGTATATGATAATTTGTATTTATTTAATGAAATAATGACTAATCAATAATTTTTGATAGAGTATGTCTTTCATTTAATAGCCAATTAAATATATTAAAGCCATTTTCAAGAATCTATTTCTCAGGACCCTTTTTTTCTTTTTCCTAAGCATACACTCTTCGGAAACTATTTTTCGAATATCATCTTCTCATTTTCAAATAAGACCTTAGTCAAAAAAAAAAAAAAAGAAAGAAAAAACCCTTAGGTTGCGTTTGGTAGCTGGTAATCCATCCAGATTACCGGTAATTTAAACTGGGCCCACCGATAGATGTGTTTGGTATACATTTTTTTGGGTAATCTATCTTGCAACGGTAATCTGGATTACCTCATGAGAGGTAATCCAGATTACCTCAGGGGAGGTGTCTATCCAGATTACCGGACTGATAAACTTCTTTTTTGACAAAATTATCCCTGTCCCCTCATCTTCCTTTTAAATGAGATAAATAAGGAAAGAGAATAAAAAGAGAGACCGTGAGCAAAAGGAAAGAGGAAAGGTGGAGACTATTGTTTCAAAAGAGAGACCGTGAACAAATCCGATCGATTTCAAAGGTAAATTATCATCCTTTTATTCAAACTTTGTAGGCATGGAACGATTGTTTGTATGTAACAATATTTCAAAATTATCCTTTCCCAAAAAGCCAAGAAAAGGCTCATGTTTATCTTATTTTAAAAGGATAAATAACAGATAATGCTCATATTTATATGATAAATAAACTTTTATATTAATTGTTCTTTTTCTTTCTCTATCCGTTTCTTTTTTTAAGTAGCTGTTATCAGTTTCTTTTGTTTTGCTAATAACGGAAGAGGCTGCTTTTTTTTTATCAGTTTTTTTGTTACGGCCGTTCTTTTTTTTTCAGTTTCTTTTTTTATAAATGGAAGAGGCTGGTGCATTGTAGATAATATTAGGCTGGTGCATTGAAGATAATATTTGGATATTTAAGTATCAATATTTCTAAACAGAGAGTATGGGTGATTTTCCAAAAGATTAACTCATTCATCATCGTACATCAGTTATGCTTTTTTATAAAAAAATCAAGAAAATTGATCAGATTTTTCAGGTCAATCAGTGCCAGTTTTTAACTTCACAAATCAATAGTTAAGCAAGTAGCTCTAGACTTCCCGACATGAGCTTTCACTTCACTAATTATGAATGGCTTTATCATGTTAAACGAGGTAGAAGATCTGTGGTTCCCAATCTACCAAACTTATAAACATTATCTTTTAGTATCTTGCTTCGATGAATTCTTGAGAACAAAATTCCTTCCATCTTTCAGCAATAGAAAAAAAAAATGATTCTTCGTAGCACAGAAATGTCTCTACATCTTTAAAAAGATTCTTCTGTAAGATATCTATACCTAATGACCAAGTTTCTTTAAAATACAGAGATTCATAGGAAAAGTAAAATTCATAGGTGAATGCTGGGGAGGCATAATTGGCTGAGTTTTTCATCCAGCACAGAGTAGAGGGTTCTACACCTTCAAAGCTAACTGGTCTTGCCATGTAATTTTCCTCTTTCCAGCACGGTTTGCTCCATTCCCAACATCTCGACAGATAAATAGCTTCAGATCATTTGCCACAGGGTCACCCTCTGTTGGATGAATGGCTCTAAGTTTGATTTAATAAGGTGCAGAACTTATATAAAATATACGCTGCAATCAAGTACTTGAATTCTAATGAATAAGCTTAGCAGAATTCATATTATATGTAAAATAAATTTAATACTAACAAAGATGATCTCTGCTCTATATCAAATGGTTTGCTTAGGCAATAGATTGAGCAACTATTTTATAAACTATTATAGTATAGGACATGTTGTGGCATTTTGGGAGATTTGGGGGTATTCTCTCCTTATGTTTTGTAGATGATACCAATTTATTTCATGAGCTGATGATATCACATTTGCATGCCTTGCATTCATTATTTACCATTATGAAAATAACATGCATCATTGCATTCAATGTTGAATAATCAATTATCTTGTGATGATATTGTCATTTAGATGGATCGGCTGCCAGAAGAGTTGCTTCCAAAATTAGCATCTATCATTACAATGTACATCAATCTTCATAGGGCCATTATTGCGTTAACTGGAATATTGCATACATACTGTGTCACTTTATTGATTAGGAGAAGTAACAAGAGAAAAAGGATTGATCTTGGTGAGTATGATAGACACAAGATTAGAGAAATTAGTTTACATAGGATTGTATTTGATTCGGAGCTAGCATGTATAGAAAATACGCGCATGGATAGAAGAAGTTTTCATGCATTATGTGATATGTTACAAACTACTGGAAGATTATCGAGTACCAAAAATATGTGTGTTGAAGAGATGGTTGCTATATTTTTACATATATGTGCTCACCATGCTAAAAATAGAGTCATTAAAAGACAATTTGCAAGGAGTGGAGAGACAATTAGTAGGCAGTTTACAACTGTGTTGAAGTCCATTCTTCTTTGTCATGAAATATTGCTCAAGAAACCAGAGCCTGTTCCTGATAACTCAACTGACTACAGATGGAAATGGTTCAAGGTATGTTTTCTAATCAGATGGATAATATTATGTTAATTTTAAATTATTTAAGAAGCACTTTATATTAACATAATAATAATATTTTTTTATTATAGAATTGTCTAGGTGCGTTAGATGGAACATACATTAGATGCACAGTCATTGACATTGACAAGCCTAAGTACAGAACAAGGAAAGGTGAAATAGCTATGAATGTTCTAGGAGTTTGTAGTCAAGATATGCAATTTATCTATATTTTACCTGGATGGGAGGGATCAGCTGCAGATGGTAGAGTACTAAGAGATGCATTATCAAGACCAAGAGGTTTGAAAGTAACCCAAGGTAATAGTTCTAGTTATTTAAAACTTGTTTTCATTTATATATTAAAGTTATTTTCTAACAAGATTTTTACTTGTGTTAGGTTTTTATTACTTATGTGATGCTGGATATACAAATGGAGAAGGGTTTTTAACTCCATATAGGGGTCAACGATATCATTTGAATGATTGGAGACTAAATCTTCAACCGACAACACCACAAGAATACTTTAACTATAGGCACTCATCTGCTAGAAATGTCATCGAGAGATGCTTTGGTTTTCTTAAAATGAGATGGGCGATTCTTAGAGAGAAGTCATTTTATCCAGTAAAAACACAAGCAAGAATCATTAATGCTTGTGCTCTTCTTCATAATCATATAGAAGAGAGATGTCAATTGACCCAATTGAAGATGAGATACATGTTGTCCTCCCGACAGAAGAAAATAGCAATGAAGGAGAAATGATTAATCATGTTATGAGTACAAATGCTTGGACTCAATTTAGGGATGACTTGGCACAAGAAATGTGGGACCAATCCAGAGATTGAAGAAATTCTCAATGCTATTGCAAATTTTGCTATGTATTATTATTTTGTGTATTTGAGTCTTTCTTCATTATGAACCTTGTTGGAAATTTAATATGAACCTTGTCACCATTGTTTGAAATATGGATGCTTATTACTATTATTTTTGGATTGTTTGTTTTTATTCAACTTATTATTGTTGTTATTTAAATTTTCAATATAAACATCTATTATCTTTTGAATTAAATAATTATCTTTTAGATATGGATGCTTCTTTAAGTCAAAGGAGGAACCAGGGGAAGAAGCATCAATGGAATGCAGAGGAAGATGCTATATTAATTGGATGTCTACTTGATTTGAAGAATGATCCTATTTGGAGGGGAGAAGGTGGCAATTTCAAGGTTGGGTTCTTACCTCAATTGGAGAAGATGATGGCAAACAAGATATCTAATTGCAGCATCAAGGCTCATCCACATATTCAATCAAGGTTTAAGTTATTGAAACAACAATATGGTGCTATTTATGATATGTTGAATACATCAGGATTTGGATGGGATGATACAAGAAAATGTATTACTTGTGATCAAGATGTATGGGACAACTGGATCAAGGTAAATGTACAACATATTAATTAATTCTTCATTCTTATTTACTTTTTGATGCTTTAGGTATAATTTGTTTAATTTATATTGGTTCATTATGATAGAGTCATCCTCAAGCATCTGGTCTTCGGAACAAGCCATTCTTATATTTAGAAGAACTCTCTATCATATTTGAAAAGATCGTGCAACAGGTCAGAGGGCTGAGGATCCTGCAGATGCAGCCAATGAAATCCTTACAGAAGCAATGAATAGTGAAGAGGAGGTACAGTTTGTAGATCCTACCGAATTTGAGAGTAACAACTCCATTCCCCAAACTCCTATCGGTCATGTTCAACAAAGTGCTTCTTCGTCAAGATCAAAAAAAAGGAAGGCTTCTGATGAGGAAGAAGTTGCTTTTACAAGCACTTTGATTAAAACTATAAAAAATCTTGAAGTAATGTGTCAAAGTTCAAGTAAAGGTATTGATAAGTTGGCAGATTGTTTTCAGTTTCTTGCAAATGATCAAGAGATGAAGAAAAAAGTTTATGAGGCAATAGTGGAGATCGAAGATTTGGAGTTACATGAGTCATTGATGGTTAAAGCTGGATTGATAATTGCTCGTGATAGTGCAAGTTTGACTTACTTCTTTTCACTACCTCAGAGGTTAAGAAAATATCATGTATTGGATGTCCTTGGTTTGAGTCCTAGTTAGGACATCTATGTTGCTAGTTGTGGTTGTTTTGGATGTTGTGGTTGTTTGGTTATTTATCTATAATATTTTTTCAGTAAACGTTTGGTTAGCTAGTAGATACTTTTATTAGTAGTTTTGAATTTGAACATTTGTATCGTGTTGTTGTTTTAACAAACTACAAATGCTTTTTGTTGAGATAGTTGAAGTATTTTGAAATTTTGAAAGAAGATACCTATATTATATTACTGTTCAGATTATTGTTGAATTGGTCATATTGCTTATTAATGTTTAATTTATTATTAGATTATATGTTACTAATTTCTATTATATATGCTGCATATTTAGATCTTGTCATTCCATTTTGGGCTGCTGGTAGAATGTCTTTTTCTTCATGTCTTGCTTCCATATAATAGATGTTCAAAAGAGATCCACCTTCTTTTATATTATATATATATATATATATATATATATATATATATATATATACTATTAATAGTATATGTTTTAATACCATGCGTTAACTGATGCTGATTAAATAAGATCTCATTAATGGCTTGTTGTAACTTCTTCCAACAGAAAAAAAAAAAAAGCTCAGATAAGCTAATAGCCAGGCCCTTAACTTTTTTTTTTTTCTTTTTTACCAAATCCGGCGCATGCATCCAGGGATCTTTTTACCAAATCCGGCATGTAAACCAGGTTGAACGGCTGATCCTTATCAGCATATAAAATCGATGCATAGTTCCTAAATTTCTTATATTCTCCTTCTATATATATATATATATATATATATATATATATATATATATATATATATATATATATATATATATATATATATATATATATATATATATATATATATATATATATATATATATATATATATATATGATTTTATACTATTAATAGTATGTTTAAATAAAAATATGATTGTAACTAATATCCAACTTTTATACCTAAACTTAGTATATATATAAATTTTTAATAGATTTGATTTAGGGGTATTTTGGGGATTTGATGCTATATGACTGGTAATCTGTTTGTCATACCAAACACAGTAATCAATATTACTGTAAGATTACCTGTGCATACCAAACACAGTAATCAGCATTACTGGCAATCTATCCAGTGGTAATCTATCTTGTAGGTAATCCACATTACCATTCAGGATTACCTGGCGATGCACCAAACGCCCCCTTAGTCTATTCTCGTCCCATACCCACCATCAATCTTATTCTGGAGCTGTTCTGAATGGTTCCTAGCTATTATTCATATCGAGTTAATGCGATGCCGATGATGATTAATGGCTTCTTTCAAGGACCTCAAGGTTTCGAGCATCCCACCTCCGAACGGGCATGACCACCAGTGAGGGGAGAGAGGAAGAAATATTGTCTCATTCAATCCTCGAACAAAGGAATAGAATCAAGAAACATTCTGGGGGCGTGCGCGTGCCTTTGAGAATGAAGATCTCTTGGTTAGAAGATCGTTATTTTCCTTATTAATCGCCTTCTTCCCTCGTGGCTTGCTTCTCGAGGAGGTTCAAGTTCAAACCGGAAAACAGATCGAGCACGTTGGGGAGATCATCTGATTTGGGCCCTTTTTCAAACCGGTGTCTAACTACACCAGTTTTACATAAAGGGTGTGGAAGAAAAAGATTTTAGAGGGTTGGTGGTTTGGCACTTTTTTCATCCATCAAGATGAAAATGCTATTTAAAATGGAGCTTTTTAAGTGGCGCTTTGAAAAAGGAATTTTTTTTTTCAATTCACGCAAAGTCTCTGTCTACATGAAGAATAGTGCTTCTTAAAAGCATCACTTTAAGAAGCACCACTTGTAATGGTGCTAATGCCATTTAAAATGGAGCTTTTTAAGTGGCCCTTTGAGAAAGCAATTTTTTTTCAATTCATGCAGAGTTCCAGTCTAAAGAAATAGTGCTTCTTAAAAGCACCACTTGAAATAGAGCTTTTAAAGCACTATCTATAAAGAGTGGTGCTATTAAAGCACTATCTATAAAGAGTGGTGTTGCCGCAAGATCACCTTTAATGAGCGTCAAGTGAGCAGAAATTCTCGCGGCCTCTGGGGAACGGGGAGGCCCTTCGTTCGCTCGGGAACCTGCAAGGAAAGTCCCGGACCGGTGACTCCGACGGGGACCCTCCGACCCAAGTTAGTGATTTGGGGAACAGAGATGGATATCTTAGTAATGATTGGATAGAGCCTGAGCCCCCTACCTCAAGGGCTGGAGGCCTTTTATACCTGTTCGAGATCCCTCTTACCCTCCGTCCCTCGTGGTCCAGTCCCCTTCGGACGGTTGTTAATTTCTGGTCTTTAACGTGCCACAAAGTATGGGTATGGGACTGAACGTGGGGCCACATCCGTCGTTAGCGGCGCCTGGAGGAAGCACATCCACGCGCGTAGTCGGGCGCGCTCGTGGCGACATGGTCGCCATTCTCGAGGGAAGTGGGCTACGTAGCTTAGACGTGGATGACTGCCGCCGAAGGCCGACGCCGAGACCAATGCCGAGGCCGGCACCGAAGCCGACGCCGAGGACAACACCGAAGTCGGCGCCGATACCGAGACCAAGGCCTAGACAGGCCGCAACCGACATGGAAGTCGAGGTGGGCCGTAGCCGACACGGAGGTTGAGATAGGCTGAGGCCGACACGAAGGTCGAGATGGGCCATGGCTGATGCGATACCGAGACCAAGGCCTAGACGGGCCGCGATCGACACGGAAGTCGAAGTGGGCCGTAGCCGACACGGAGATCGAGATGGGTCGTCGCCGATGCGAGGTCGAGATGGGCCGTGGTTGATGCCGATTCCGAGACCAAGGCCTAGACGGGCCGCGACCGATACGGAGGTCGAGATGGGCCGTAGCCGATGCGGAGGTCGAGATAGGCCGTGGTTGATGCCGACACTGTGACCACGGCCTAGACGGGCCGCAACCGACATGAAAGTCGAGGTGGGCCGTGTTGAGCCCAATCGCCAAGGAATTGGCTCGCGCACTCTTTGACCTGATCGGCCATATCAGATGCCCCCCGTCCCTGAGCTGGTGTCACCATCTAAGCGAAAGCGGCGTTGTCATCTGTGCATCCTAACCGTCGGATTCGCCTCGAGGTCAGGAGCAGTCTGGGATCCCCAAGATATCGGCGATCATCATTAAGCCGTCAAATCACTGGCATCGATACATTCTGATTGGTCGGGGGTCCCATCTATCGCGCACCCGGAGCATCGCCGCAGAGTCCTCCTCAATGGATAGCACCCGCGTGGCAGGCGCATCGGGCGGGGCGATTTTGAAGATGCCGATAAAAATTTTATAAGCAAGGACGTGCCCTAGCTTCGATTTCACCTACCGCGCAGAGCCTCTTCCCCTTCCAGCTTGAGAGCTCCTCCAACTCCTTCTTCCTTTGTCCAGGTTAGTTCCCCATGCCTTCACAGTCGTCTTCTTCTTATTCGTCCTCTCGGTCCTCCACAAACCATACCTCTCCGACCCATAGGGCCATGGCCAAGGAACCGGCTGTTAGGAGTCCGTCGGCAGCTGTAACCCCACCTCCTAGGGTAGCTCCGTCTTCCAGGGCGAGCAGTGGTTCCCCTGAGGGGACCGCCTCCACTGTCACTTCCGTTGACCTTGCGACCTTTAGGGCAGCCTATAGAATACCCAAAGAGGTGCGACTGATCGCACCGGGCCCAACGACAGGGTAACCTCTCCCCTCGGGGGATAGCCCTTTATGAAGAATTTTTTAAGGCCGGTCTTCGTCTTCCTCTTCACCCTTTCATCATCAATCTCCTCGATAGATACGAGTTGGTCCCAGCTCAACTAGTCCCCAATTCCATCAGGGCCATTTGTGCCTTCTTGGTGTTGACTCGCCTCCAAGGTCTCCGAGTAACATTTCCCTCTTTCGCAGCCTGTATACCATTCGGGCTCAATCCGGCTGGTGGCTATTTTTCCCCCGGCCGGGTAGAGCCCTTAGGTTAGGTCTCCCTTCATCCATAAAGGGGTGGAAATCCCGGTTCTTCTTCGCCGAAGTGGAGGGGATAAGGAGGGAATGGGGTACACCCAATACTGAGGCTAACAAGAACATCTCGGTAGTACCGAGAGATCAAGAAGCCTTCAATCTTCTCCTGGCAACTGAACTCCCATCATACCGAGAGATATTGTCGGAGGACAACCTCCGACATGCCGGCATCGCCCCTGATGACGGTGAGGGCTTCTTTAAAGATGACATTTTCCTTTCGATCCCCTTTTTTTCTCTTTTTTTTAGCACATTCGTTTTCGTGCAGCTATGAAGATCACCATTCCGGCCGGGGCTTTTCACAAAGCCGCCATTAAGAAGAGAAAGGGGCAAAATGATGGGCCGAGGGATCGAGAAAAAGGCCTCGATCCCAATCGCCACCTGCCCCCCGGGACGTCCCCAAGCTCCCTACTCCATCGCCCCCTCCTTGTCGATCTCCTGTGCAATCACCGCCATGGCCTCCACGATGGTGCCTACTCCGCTGCCGCCGCGGCAATCTCCCGCACCACTGCCCCCGTCGGAGTCTGCTACCCAGATGCTGGTACGCCGCCCGAGGAGTCAAGGGCTCATGTCAGCCAGTCGATCGAGCGCCCGGATCCACCGACTTCCGGGCCGGCCCCGAGGGATGATCCTCAAGCCAGCAGAGAGGCATCGGTTGATAAGAGGCAGAAGGTCATCGTTGGCTACGAGGCCCGCAGCGCCGCATCCGAGCCCATAGGGGACAGGATGGGACCGGTTTCCTCGCGGCCGTCTCTTATGAACCACCCCCACCTCGCCGAGAAGCTGCTGTCAGCGGCATCTACTCCTACGATTCGGGAGGAGATAATCGGACCAACTCCAGAATCCTCGTCAAAGACGGTCAGATGGCCATGCTCCGGGTAAGTAGCCGTTTACATTCTTATCCTGTTCGTTTTCTATGTACCTACTTTAGGTAACTAACATTGGCCTGAATGTGTAGATGGTAAACATCTTCAACCATACCCAAGCCCTTGTCGCCAGCGGGGAGCGTCGACTCGATCGCTACCGATGAGAAGCCTTTGAGTACCAAGACCGAGCTACGAAAGCTAAAGACGCTCTCAAGTTGACTCAGGCTGGAGAAGCGGAGAGGCTCAAAATAGTCCTGGTCCCAAGCGCAGGCCAAAACGACAGCAGCGCAACAACAGATGCGCAAGGCCCTCGAGCGCACTCTCACCGCCGAGGGTAAGTTGATGGCCGCCGAGGCGGAATTGGCTGACGTCAAGACCCATTCGAAGCGGCGAAATCCGAGCTGAGATCTTCGAGGAGAAAACTGAAATCACCGAGGAAGTGGCCCGCTTGGCTGACATCAAAACTGCTGAGGCCGCGGAGGCAGTGAAGGCCGCCGATAAGAGGGCAGCCGAGGCCGAAGCGGCGGCTCGGGCCGCTGTGGAGAAAATGGCTGAGGTGGCGGGGAAAGCCGTGGAAAACTACCGGAAACTCTCCAGCCTTTGCCAATGAGGTGGCCGAGGCGGGGAAGAAAGCCGTGGAGAACTACCGAAATTCCCCGGTCTTTATTGAGGAGGTGGCCGAAGCGGGAGCCGACGCCTATCTTCAGGGTTTTCATTGCTGCCGAGATAAGGCAATGAAGGTCTTTGGTGTCGAAGGCCTTAAAGATTTAGAACCCGAAGAAGGAGACCTCGAGGGTGAAGATGTCCACCAGGGTTCCGCTCCGGCCGATGATACCACCCCCTAGCCGACACCGCTCCAGCGAAGGACTGAAGCCCCGCCTGTGGTCTTGGATCTTTCTTTTTTATAATGTATTCAAGTCCGACTATGGTCAGCATTTTGTAAAAGTTTAGCTAATCAATGAAAAGAGAACATCCTTTGACTTTTGTGTTAGAATTGTCAACCCCCCTACTCTTCTTTTTACGCTATCGATGCTTAGCTTGCCAAGCCACTAGCTCATCGTGGTCTATTGCGTTCGTAGGAATTGCACGGAATCACACTAGCCTAGCCAGAACGAGGCCTCTTATAGTCTAAGTAGGGACGCTCTGGGATCGGTATGCGTTGATTCTTGACCATCGATGTCAGGTTGCTGACGAGCTAAACGGCCTTGTGATTCCGATCTTTTGGCGTTGTTTTGTTGAGAGACCCTATGATGTGGCCTTGCTAGCATGTTTCATGCGTCGTTCTGTCGATAGGCATTTGGAGCGATACCGTGGGAGTGACCCGATTCCGTGCCAGGGACCCTCTTGACCCCGAAGAGCGGCGATCTGGGGCGTCACAACGGGCCCAGGGTGTCGGGTGATCTGAAACCGGTGCCCAGGGTAGTCGGGCTTTTGTGCCGACGCGGTAGTCGGGCTTTTGTGCCGATGCGGTAGTCGGGCTTTAGTACCGACACGGTAGTCGAGCTTTTGTGCCGATGCAAGAGTCGGCTTTGGTGCCAACGCGGGAGTCGGGCTTTTGTGCCGACACGGTAGTCGGGCTTTTGTGCCGCGGTAGTCGGGCTTTAGTGCCGACATGGTAGTCGGGCTTTTGTGCCGACGTTAGTCGGGCTTTTGCGCCGACACGGGAGTTGGCTTCTGCGCCGATGCGGTAGTCGGGCTTTAGTGCTGACACAGTAGTCGGGCTTTTGTGCCGACGCGGGAGTCGGGCTTTTGCGCCGACACGAGAGTCGGGCTTTGGTGCCGATGCGGGAGTCGGGCTTCTGCGCCGACGCGTAGTCGGGCTTTAGTGCCGACACAGTAGTCGGGCTTTTGTGCCGACGGGAGTCGGGCTTTGGCACCGACACGAGAGTCGGGCTTTGGTGCCGATGCGGGAGTCGGGCTTCTGCGCCGATGCGGTAGTCGGCTTTAGTGGTAGTCGAGCTTTTGTGCCGACACGGTAGTCGGGCTTTGGCACCGACGCGGGAGTCGGGCTTTGGTGACATGATCGTAGGACAAAGAGGTAATGCGAAATGATGCATGAGAAGTGCATTTTCATTTAAATAATTTGAAGGAGTGGAGTATCCGAACCTACAACCATTCGTCGAGCACGTCACTGGTAGTACCGGCGAAGGTTGTCAAAATTCCAAGTTCGTGGGAGTGGCCTCCCGCTGAGCTCCTCGAGTCGGTAAGCTCCTCGGGGAAGGGCCTCTGCAACCCGGTAGGGCCCCTCCCAATTAGGTGATAACTTTCCTCCCTCCGTTGGCCTCGAAATCTCAGCCCTCCGGAGGACCAGGTCCCCGGGACGGAACGTCCGGGGTCTAACGCGAGCGTTGTAATACTTTGCCACCCTTTGTCGATAAGCGGCCATCTTGATCCGTGCTTGGTCGCGCGTCTCCTCGATGAGATCCAGATTGGCCCTCAGTTGGGCCAAGTTGTCTTCTTCATTGTAGGCTTCCACTCGAGGACTGGGGACCCCGATCTCCACAGGAATGACGGCCTCGGATCCAAAAACCAGACTGAACGGGGTTTCGCCGGTGGGATTTCTCGGGGTCGTATGATAGGCCCACAGGACCTGGGGAAGCTCCTCCACCCATCTTCCTTTAAAGTCATCAAGCCGTGTCCGAAGCCCTTGTAGAATTGTACGATTAATTGCTTCAGCCGCTCCGTTGGTCTGTGGGTGTCCGACAGAGGTGAATCTCTGATTGATTCCTAATTCGTTACAAAATTCTCTGAAGGGGGCGTTATCAAACTGTCGGCCGTTATCTGTGATGAGAGTGTTGGGAAGTCCAAAACGGCAGATTATGGACTTCCAAAAGAAAGCTCTCACTCTAGCTTCGGTTATTTTGGCTAGAGCTTCGGCCTCCACCCATTTGGTGAAGTGGTCGATAGCAACTAGCAAAAACCTCCGTTGACCGGAGGCAGGAGGAAATGGTCCCAAAATGTCCATCCCCCATTGGGCGAAGGGCCATGGAGCAGAGATGGGATTCAAGTGAGAAGTGGGCTGCCACTGGATGTTGGCGTGACGTTGGCAGCTGTCGCACTTCCGCACCAATTCGGCCGCGTCTTCCCGCATGGTTAGCCAATAATAGCCTTGACGGAGGGCTTTATATGCTAGGGCTCTGCCCCCAATGGTTCCCGCATGCGCCTTCATGAATTTCGTGGAGGATGTAATCGGCCTCAGTGGGACCGACACACTTGAGAGGGGATACGAGAAGGACCTCCGATACAGGCGTCCATCCATTATTAGGAATTTGGAAGCTCGCCACTTGAGGAGTTTGGCCTTGGAAGGGTCATTGGGGAGGACACCATCAGTGAGATATTGGACATAGGCGTCCATCCAAGAAGGCCTCTGTTCAACTGGCAGGGCCTCCTCCGCCGCCTCGATGCTCGGGACTAGCAAATGCTCTACGTAAGTCCTCCCCAAGGTTTCATCGGCCGAGGTGGCTAGGCGGGACAACGTGTCGGCCCGAGCATTCTCTTCCCGGGGAACATAGCTGACACAGAAATGGGTGAAAGGAGGGACTCCGACTGGACCTTATCCAAGTATCGGGACATGATAGGATCCCGAGCTTCATACTCCCCCGCGATTTGCCCCGAGATGAGTTGGGAGTCGGTATATGCTCTGAGACGCTCCACTTTAAGTTCTCTGGCGAGCCTCATCCCAGCCAACAAGGCTTCGTACTCGGCTTGATTGTTCGTGGCGGGAAAGAGGAAACGGAGGGCATACTCAATCGTTACACTGTCGGGACCGGCGAGAATAATCCCGGCACCGCTCCCTTGAGAGTTTGACGCCCCGTCCACATGAAGGATCCAATCCTTCCTCGTGTCCGTGGTCGACGCTTCCATGGGTTTCGTCGGAGCTTCCCTGGTCTGCTCATCGGTCCAGGTGCACTCAACCAGGAAATCCGCCAAAACTTGGGACTTCATACTCGACCTTGGTTCGAAAGTCAGGTCGAATTCTCCCAACTTGAGTGCCTACTTTGCCAGCCGACCGGAGGTATCAGGGCGGGATAAGATTGTCCTCAGGGGCTGGTCCGTCAGCACTATGATTGAGTGGGCTTGGAAATAAGGCCTGAGACGTTGAGCCGACACTATTAGCGCGAAAATAATTTTTTCAGTTTTGGTGTACCTGGTCTCTGCGTCATGGAGCACTTTACTGGTGTAATATACCGGTTTCTGCGATCCTTCAGTGTCTATCCGGATGAGGACTGAACTGACAGCCTCCTGAGAAGCGGCTAGGTACAAAACGAGGTTTTCTCCCTCCATCGGTTTCGACAGTAGCGGCGGAGTCGATAGGAAATTCTTCAGCTCCTCAAAGGCCTTTTGGCAATCATCCGTCCATTCGAAGGTGTTGACTTTTCGCAAGGCTTTGAAGAAGGGGAGGCTCCGCTCAGCCGATCTAGATAGGAAGCGGCTCAGAGCTGCTAGCCTTCCGGTCAGGCGCTGATTTCCTTTTTATTCACCGGCGGCCTCATATCTAGGATAGCTTGGATCTTGTTCGGGTTCGCCTCTATTCCTCGTTGTGTCACCATGAATCCTAGGAATTTGCCTGCTGCGACTCCGAAGACACATTTCCGGGGATTCAGCCTCATCTAGAACCAACGAAGGTTGCTGAAGGTCTCCATTAGGTCAGTGTTGGGAATTGTATCCTAAAGCCAATCATTTGATGATTGTGCTGATATAAATTGTATATAATTGATATTAATAAAGTTATTTGGCAGTTTATTCATTACAAGAACATCTTCTTAATACTCCTGAAAGTAATGAAGCCCTTAAGATCTTCCTCACGATAAAGGAGGATTTATCTTAGAAGGACCTTAAAAGAGTTCGCGACCAAATGATATACTATGACAGGGCCATAGTACTATCAATTATAGGACGTTGTATATCATATTTGTTGGTTATTCTCTTAACCAAGGAGTGTAGAGACACTGGTATGACATACAGGTGAAAGTGTAGGAGTATATTTCACCGAACGTGACTCATTTCCGGATACTCTACTGTCAAGAGTTAATCCGAGAAGATATAGGTATAAGTATCCTTCAGACCTGAAGATCATAACCAGTGGCTTACAAGCAACTCATTGTACTTAGGTGCCGGACCACCTGGATTTCTAATCCAACTACGAAAGGTTACTGGGTGCAGTCAAGTACTTGTGGTAGTCAGTTGTGGATCAAGATGGAATTTGACCTATCCCATTAAAAGGAGAAATGCTTGTGTTTCAATTTAGCAAGACCTTGGCCAAGGCACTTCATGTGAAAGTCACATGATCACTAAAGTTGAAATCACTTTATGGATTTGCTATTTAAAGTTGACAGGCTCTTAAGCCATCCTTAGCATTTGTGGTCAAGAGGATGAATTATACGGTAACTGTTTCTTAGGGTTCTTGAAGTTTGCTCGGCAACTCTTCGACCTATCCGGATGTCAGGTTCCATTGCTAGATGGGCACATCGATTAGTATAGAAAGTTGTTTCTATGCTACCGGGTTAAGTTCGAACCTAGAGAGTCACACGCATAGAAGTTTCCTAGGATGATCTATTTGCTGATCAACGATTGAGAATCGTAGATGATTTAATTAATCAATTTGATTGATTGAATTATCTCAATTGGGTTAAGTACAATTGAATAAGATTCAATTTGGTTTAAGTCTATTAGAAGGACAAGTCAATTTCAAATATTGATTTGAAATTAGACTTGATTTGAATTTAATAGATTCAGGACTAGCCAAATTTGATTTGGGCTTGGACCATGATCTATGTGGGTTAAGTCAAATAAATTCATATCAGAACCCAAACATCTCGAATATGGATCTCATATGATGAGATGGCTAAAATCTCATCTCATGAAATAGAATTTAATGCATGACATTTATTTACCGAACATCGGATTTATCCCTCCTCTCTTTGGTTTTCTCCGAATGACGGAACTAAACCAAACACACTCCTTGGTTTTCTCCGAACGTCGGTATTAAACCAAGCGCCGCACCTTCGGTGTCTCTTCGCTTTGCCAAATGACGGATTCTTAAATGTCAGAATTAAATGTCAAGGCTAAATCCAGACTATAAATAGAGGGCATTCCCTCACTAGAGAACACAAAACAAAAAATAGAACAACAATACACGATTTGTCATGGATTGTAATTCTAAAATGTTAGAATAGAAAATCCTGGTGATTCTGGTGTTAGCGGAAGCCTGGTGGATCTTGGAAGAAGATTCAAGTGAGAGGATTCAAGATCAGCAAAGTTATTTTTCCGCGAGCTAGTACTCCCGGAAATCTGATCATTCGGGGCTTCGCATGGACGATACTAGAGGCTGGACGATTGAACGGCTGCAGAGCATAAGGATTTACCTACTGTTCTTAAGGTAAGTGATTTGATCCCTAGATCTTAAGGTAGGCTTCAAGATAATAGTGTGACTAGTCATCTTGAAGATCAAGGTATGATCTTAATATTTTTATATGCATATTTTAGATCAAACGACCCTGAATATATAGGCAAAGATGATCTTGATGCATATTAGATAGATTAATATGTAATCTTTTAATTTCCGCAATGATAATAGTTATCAATTTTTAAAAATATGCATGCCTCGGAGACTATTTCTCTCTACAAATGGTATCAGAGCCATGGTTTCGTTAATGATCTAATTTATTGCATGTAAATAATATTCTCATTAATTCTGTAATTATGTCTAAAACTTATCACAAGGCCATATGGTTGAAAATCCGAATTACCCATTCAATGAGGTATTCTGTGTGTGATTGTTTTATCGTTGATGCTTTGTTTAAAGAAAATTTAAAATTGTGCTTTGGCATCAAAACATAAATTACACACACTCTCAAAAGATATTTTATATTTGATACATATTGATGTTGTATAAAACCATAATATTTGCATGTTTAGTATAAAAACATAGATATGATATATGATGGCATGATGTCTATGTTATAAAACATACAAATATTTATGAGAGTTTTATTTGAATGTCAAATACTAGTTCATAATTTTTTTTAGATATGATCTAAATATAGGAATTATGAGTAGAACATTAGCTTGATTGAAAATATGACATGTTAACATGAATATATTTAATCATTTGGGTTAGCTAAATCGGATCCATAAAGGGTTACTCTAAGGTTTAAATCAACTGGACTAAAAGAGTATTTGTTCAAATCTAATTAGATTAGGTTAAGAATGCTCTAAATCAAACAATAGTTATAGTTGATCAAGTCCTTCTCTTTGATTAAACCAAATGGAAGTAGATTAGGCTCCGTGGTTGAGCATGAATCTATTAGATGGTCAAATCAGAATTGGTTAATCATATGATGTCAAGGTGGGATGGCAAGTTGCTCTAGGATCAACGATCGAATGGTTTTTAATTGGGAGCTACTCGTATTGATGCGTCTTTAACGAGTTAATGGCATATCCCTCCCATCGATCTCTCTCACCTGGTCATTGTGGTGAACCATTTATGATTTAGATCATTTACCTGATTCGGGTTGACCATGCATGTAAGGATATCAGTATGACTAATTTAGGTGCCACTTAACCTGACTTAATCTTCTTTCATTCTACCGATTTCATAGATTCAGTGGAAGAACTTGATTAGTCAATTTATCTTCATATTATTGAAATTCTCTAAAATTATTAGGTCCTTAAAATGAAATAGTTATATGATAACTAGATCATAGCCTCCCATTAAGGTGGGTGATAATGAGTCCGATGTCTTGATAATCATTGGAGGCACTCCATGCCTGGTGCTTGTCAACCATCGGAATTATCATTCATTATATGATAAGTCAAAGTAACTATTAAATAAACAGTCAGGTGAGCCGAGCTTCACTTGGGCTTGGTTGTCTATTGATAGGTTACACTGATTATATCATTTAATGGTTGGACCTAACCAGAACTTTCAGTGGAGGCACTTCATGCCTGCTGAAGAGGTACATGGGGCAAAACTGAACACTAAGAATTGTTTGGGGAAACAATTGGTTTTGAACCTACTCTTAGATGCATATGGGTTAGCCAAGCTTCACTTGGGCCTATATGTAGTTTATGTAGATCTTAGTGCCCGCTAAAGAATTAAGAATAATTCTTCGAATTGGGGTGTAGAGGCTGCCAATTTGAACAAAATAGTGGGAGAATCTTTAGACTAAAGTCCAAGTCTTTAGACTGAATCAATTTATACTAATAAACTTTAGTTTTTCCTTATGCAGAACATGGCCACTAATTTATCATTAAGGTCCCTATTGATAGTGACAAATTGAATGGTTCCAATTTCAATAGCTGGTTCAGAAAACTTAAGATCGTCCTTGAGCATGAGAGGATTCTATATATTCTGAATAATCCTGCACCAAAGATACCTCGTGCAAACACCCAAAGTTCTGAGAGAGACACTTATCAGAAGTGGCTCAATGATAGAACTAGCGTGCGTTGTATCATGTTAGCAGCAATGAACGATGAATTCGATCGTCGTTTGAGAATGCTCAGCCAGAAGAAATCATTCAAGCGTTGAATGAATCTTTCGGCACACTCGACGATGTTGAAAGGCACAAGACTAGTTATGCTATTTTCAA
Organism: Calamus simplicifolius; assembly: GCA_900491605.1. Classification (NCBI taxonomy): domain Eukaryota; kingdom Viridiplantae; phylum Streptophyta; class Magnoliopsida; order Arecales; family Arecaceae; genus Calamus; species Calamus simplicifolius. Next base: position 343,547 of record UESW01001734.1, on the reverse strand, counting down.
TGCTCGAATGAGAGATGGATCTCCTATCACTGATCATGTATTGTACATGATCGAGAAGATAGAACTCCTAAGAAAGCTCGGCTTTCCCTTACATGAGCAGTTGGGAAAAGATGCGATCCTGAATTCCTTGCCTCCATCCTTCCGACCTTTTCTTACTCATTTTCGAATGACAAAGCCTGCACTCAACTACCGGTTTATTGGGTTGTTACATAACTTTGAGAAGGATAACCAGCTCTCTAAGGGTTTGGTTAATGTGGTTGAAGGATCTAAGGTAGGGCGTAAACCCTTTGGGAAAGGAAAGAAGAAAAAGAATAATAAAAAGGGTGCAACATGCTAGGACATCTATAAGGGGTCAGATGCAGAAGAAGAAAGTTGATAAAAGTCAAGCTGAATGCTTTCACTACAAGTTGCAAGGGCACTGGAAGAGGAACTGTCTCTTTACATTGCCACACTTGATCCAAACAGGCCAAAGAAGAAAAAGGAGCAAGATGTTGCTCAACAAGGTATTATATGATAATACCTTGTAATTTTTCTATATATGATAATCAGACCTGGGTATTGGATATCGAAAGTCCTTTTAACATTTGCAATTCATTGCAGGGACTACAGGTCACCAGAAGATTTGAGGACAATGAAAGATTCCTAATGTCGGCGATGGAAGATTAGTTCCAGTCTTGCATTAGGAGTTCTTGAAATAGTTTTCAATAGAAATGTCATTATACTAAATGATTGTCATTTTGCCCAACGTTCTTATTGAACGTAATTTCTGTAGGCCTTCTGGCCAAAAATAATTATGAAATTTCAATAAAGGATGTTACTTTGAATATCATTATGAATGGAGTCACTGTAATGACTGGGCATTTATCTAATGGCATTTATATTATCACAGCCTGTGAATGTAGTGTACAATCAAGTAAGCACCCCAGAACAACTGATGTCACAGATATTTATCTTTGGCACCATCGGCTGGGTCATATCAACAAGAACAGATTAAACAGGTTAACTCAGAGGGCATCCTTCGAGTTGATGATTGTGAATCATTAACTACCTATGAATCATGTCTTCTTGGTAAAATGACCAAGTCATCTTTTACTGGAAAAGGTGAAAGAGCCAAAGAGCTATTGGGTCTAGTACATACTGATGTATGTGGACCAATGAGCACTTGTGCCAAAGGTGGATACTACTACTTCATTACTTTTACAGACGACCTTTCTAGGTTCGGTTATGTCTATCTTATGCGACATAAATCTGAATCGTTTGAAATGTTCAAACTATATCATAAAGAAGTAGAAAAACAAACAGGAAAATGTATTAAGACCCTTCGATCAGATCGATGAGACGAATACCTTTCCAATAAATTTGTGACATATTTAAAGGAGAATGGATTCTCTCCCAATGGACTCCTCCTAGAACACCGCACATAACGGTGTGTCGGAAAGAAGGAATCGAACTCTGTTAGACATGGTTCGGTCCATGATGGGTTTTGCAAGCTTGCTAATATCATTTTGGGGATACGCATTAGAATCAGCTTGTCATATTCTTAATAAGGTTCAAGTAAGTCTGTTTCTAAAACTCCACATGAGATGTGGTATGGACATAAACCGGTTATTACCTATCTGAGAGTCTGGGGGTGTCCGGCTTATGTGAAACGTGCAAAATCAGACAAACTTGAACCCAAATCTGACAAATATTTTTTCATCGGCTATCCGAAAGAAACAAAAGGATATTACTTCTACAATACTGAAGAACAAAAGTTGTTCATTAGTAATAAGCAGTTTTTCTTGAAAAGGAGTTCCTTAGTGAAGGAACAAATAGCTCTAATGTTGAACTTGAGGAAGTTCATCAAGTAGAAGGAACAACACAAACCAGTGAACCCTTAGAATCTGAGTTGATTAGATCAAACTCAAAACCCATTTTAGATGCACCATTAAGGCGATCTGGTAGAGTACCACATCAACCGGACAGATACTTGGGTTTCTTGGTCCAGAACGATGATCCTGTTGAACTCGATGAGAACAACGAGGATCCGATCACCTATATGGATGCTATGCAAAGGACTGACTCTAATAAATGGCTTGATGCCATGAAATCCGAACTTGATTCCATGAAGGACAATAATGTATGGACATTAGTTGACCCACCCGAAGGGATAAAACCCATAGGGTGTAAATGGGTTTTCAAGAGGAAAAGAGGCGCAGACGGAAAGGTAGACCTATAAAGCACGTCTGGTTGCCAAGGGGTATCGTCAACGTTATGGTATTGACTATGACGAAACATTTTCTCCTGTGGCAATGCTGAAATCCATTCGGATTATGCTAGCTATAGCAGCACACTTCGATTATGAGATTTGGCAGATGGATGTTAAAACCGCTTTTCTAAATGGTGATTTAGAAGAACAGGTGTATATGATACAGCCTGAAGGTTTTATATCTGAAGATGAGTCTAAAGTGTGCAGGCTACAGAAGTCTATTTATGGACTTAAGCAAGCATCTAGGAGTTGGAACATACGATTTGATAAAGTGATCAAATCTTATGGCTTTATTAAGAATAAAGAAGAACCTTGCATTTATAAATGGGCTAACGATTCTGTTATTGTATTTCTGTATTATATGTGGATGATATTCTCTTAATCGGGAATGATATCCCTGCATTACAAGGAATAAAGACATGGTTATCATCACAATTCTCCATGAAAGATCTGGGAGAAGCATCATACATCCTAGGGATGAAGATCTATAGAGATAGATCTAAGAGGATGCTTGGTTTATCCCAATCTACGTACATTGACACAGTGCTAAAGAGGTTTAGCATGGAGAATTCCAAGAAAGGCTATCTTTCGATAGGCCATGGAATTCATCTTTCTAAGAAGGATTGTCCGACAACTCCTAATGAAAGAGAACGTATGAGTCGAATTCCATATGCTTCGGCAGTAGGATCGATTATGTACACCATGACATGTACAAGACCAGATGTGGCATACTCACTAGGAGTAGTGAGTAGATACCAATCTGATCCAGGAGAAAAACACTGGCAAGTTGTTAAGACAATCCTTAAGTATTTGAGAAATACTAAGGACCAGTGGTTAGTCTATGGAGAGTCTGATTTGAAACTTGTTGGATATACTGATTCCAGTTTTCAATCAGATCATGATGATAGCAAAAGTGTATCGGGTTTCGTGTTTATCCTAAATGGTGGAGCTGTTTGCTGGAAAAGTTCCAAGCAACATACAGTGGCAGATTCGGTGTGCGAGGCAGAGTACATCGCTGCATCAGATGCTGCGAAAGAAGCTGTGTGGCCTGAAAGTTCATCTCCGAGCTTGGAGTGACACCTTCCATAGATGGACCAGTCCTGTTGTACAGTGACAGCACTGGTGCCATAGCTCAAGCAAAGGAACCACGAGCACATCAGCGCACCAAGCACATACTGCGCCGGTTTCATCTTATTCGAGAGATAGTAGACCGAGGTGACATAAATCTTCAGAAGATTGATGGAAAGGAAAACCTAGGTGACCCATTTACTAAAGCACTCAGCATCAAGGAGTTTGACAACTATAAGTTGAAGATGGGTATTAGATACTGTAATGAGTGGCTTTAGGCTAAGTGGGAGTTTGTTGGGAATTGTATCCTAAAGCCAATCATTTGATGATTGTGCTGATGTAAATTGTATATAAATTGATATATTAATAAAAGTTATTTGGCAGTTTATTCATTACAAGAACATCTTCTTAATACTCCTGAAAGTAATGAAGCCCTTAGGATCTTCCTTCACGATAAAGGAGGATTTATCTTTGAAGGTCCTTAAAAGAGTTCGCGACCAAATGATATACTATGACAGGGCCATAGTACTATCAATTATAGGACGTTGTATATCATATTTGTTGGTTGTCCTCTTAACCAAGGAGTGTAGAGACACTGGTATGACATACAGGTGAAAGTGTAGGAGTACATTTCACCGAACGTGACTCATTTCCGGATACTCTGCTGTCAAGAGTTAATCCGAGAAGATATAGGTATAAGTATCCTTCAGACCTGAAGATCACAACCAGTGGCTTACAAGCAACTCATTGTACTTAGGTGCCGACCACCTGGATTTCTAATCCAGCTACGAAAGGTTACTGGGTGCAGTCAAGTACTTGTGGTAGTCAGTTGTGGATCAAGATGGAATTTGACCTATCCCATTAAAAGGAGAAATGCTTGTGTTTCAATTTAGCAAGACCTTGGCCAAGGCACTTCATGTGAAAGTCACATGATCACTAAAGTTGAAATCACTTTATGGATTTGCTATTTAGAGTTGATAGGCTCTTAAGCCATCCTTAGCATTTGTGGTCAAGAGGATGAATTATACGGTAACTGTTTCTTAGGGTTCTTGGAGTTTGCTCGGCAACTCTTCGACCTATCCGGATGTCGGGTTCCATTGCTAGATGGGCACATCGATTAGTATAGAAAGTTGTTTCTATGCTACCGGCTTAGGTTCGAACCTAGAGAGTCACACGCATAGAAGTTTCCTAGGATGATCTATTTGCTGATCAACGATTGAGAATCGTATATGATTTAATTAATCAATTTGATTGATTGAATTATCTCAATTGGGTTAAGTACAATTGAATAAGATTCAATTTGGTTTAAGTCTATTAGAAGGACAAGTCAATTTCAAATATTGATTTGAAATTAGACTTGATTTGAATTTAAATAGATTCAGGATTAGCCAAATTTGATTTGGGCTTGGACCATGATCTATGTGGGTTAAGTCAAATAAATTCAGATAGCTTAAACCCAAACATCTCGAATATGGATCTCATATGATGAGATGGCTAAAATCTCATCTCATGAGATAGAATTTAATGCATGACATTTATTTACCGAACGTCGGATTTTCCCTCGTCTCTTTGGTTTTCTCCGAACGATGGAACTAAACCAAACGCCGCGACTCCTTGGTTTTCTCCGAACGTCGGAATTAAACAAGCGCCGTGCCTTCGGCGTCTCTTCGCTTTTGCCAAACGATGGATTCTTAAATGTCAGAATTAAATGTCAAGGCTAAATCGAGACTATAAATAGAGGGCATTCCCTCACCAGAAACACAGAACAAAAATAGAACAAAAATACACGATTTGTCGTGGATTGTAATTCTAAATTCCGTGGTGTAATTCTAAATGTTAGAATAGAAAATCCTGGTGATTCTGGTGTTAGAGGAAGCCTGGTGGATCTTGGAGGAAGATTCAAGTGAGAGGATTCAAGATCAGCAAAGCTATTTTTCCGCGAGCTAGCACTCCCGGGAAATCTGATCATTCGGGGCTTCGCATGGACGATACTAGAGGCCGGACGATTGAACGGCTGCAGAGCAATAAGGATTTACCTACTGTTCTTAAGGTAAGTGATTTGATCCCTAGATCTTAAGGCAGGCTTCAAGATAATAGTGTGACTAGTCATCTTGAAGATCAAGATATGATCTTTATTTTTATATGCATATTTTAGATCAAACGACCTGAATATATAGGCAAAGATATGATCTTGATATTAGATAGATTAATATGTAATCTTTTAATTTCCGCAATGATAATAGTTATCAATTTTTAAAAATATGCATGCCTCTGAGACTATTTCTCCCTACAAAATTACTCTCCCCGTCACACAGCTGGAACTTCACCCCACCAGAGCACGATCTTCATAAAAGTTCCTGGTGGTAAGAGTTCCTCTTGCATATAACGCTATCGGCCAGCCAGGGCTGCTGGATGCATCGACAAAGGTTGCTGGTTAGGTTCCCCACTCGTCACGGGATCGGAGAAATGCGGGGCGAAAGAAGCTTGGTGTCCCTCTGCTACCACACGACCCCTAGCCTTCAGTCAGCAATTCCCTCACCGACTTCTGAATTGACGGATCCGAGAGAGGCCGAGAGAGGGGGAACCGGCGGGACATCTGATGACTTTTCCCTTAGGAGAGGACCCAATGAGAAACCGTCCAGATCAGGGCCTCTCCCCTGAGGAGGAAAGGAGTCGGCTCCTCGGTTTCCTCCGAGCCAACGCCGATATTTTTGCATGGGCACCGATCAACATGCCAGGTATACCAGCCGAGGTAATTACTCATAAACTTAACATCAATCTAATTGTAGGGGCGGTTCAGCAAAGAAGAGAAGCTTCGCCCCGAGCGCAAGAAAGCTATTGACGAGGAGGTCCGAACTGATCGCCGCCGGCCACATTCGGGAGGTCTATTATCCCGATTGGTTGGCCAACGTAGTGATGGTACGAAAGTCAATGGAAGCTGAAGGATGTGTGTCGATTTCACTGATCTCAACAAAGCCTCCCCCAAGGACAGCTTCCTGCTCCCCAGGATCGATCAATTAGTGGACGCCACTTCCGGTCACGAGACTCTCAGCTTCATGGATGCTTCTCGGGGTACAAACCGATCAGAATGGAGCCTTCAGATGAAGAAGCCACCTCCTTCGTGACCAAAAAGGGGATCTACTGCTATAAAGTCATGCCTTTCAGGTTGAAAAATGCCGGGGCTACGTACCAAAGATTGATGAATAAGGTCTTCGAGGGTCAAATCGGGCGCAACATGGAAGTATATGTAGACGACATGCTGACCAAAGCATCCGAGCTGGCGACCACCTATCTGACTGTAGGGAGAAATCTCTCCGAGGCATGCATATTTTTAAAAATTGATAACTATATCATTGCATAAATTAAAAGATTACTATTAATCTATCTAATATGCATCAAGATCATATCTTTGCTATATATTCAGAGTCGTTTGATCTAAAATATGCATATAAAAACATCAAGACATATCATGATCTTTAAGAGATAGTCACACAATTATCTTGAACCCTGCCTTAAGATCTAGGGATCAAATCACTTACCTTAAGAACAGTAGGTAAATCCTTATTGCTTTGCAGCCGTTNAATTCCTAGGATTCATGGTGACACAACGAGGAATAGAGGCGAACCCGAACAAGATCCAAGCTATCCTAGATATGAGGCCGCCGGTGAATAAAAAGGAAATCAGCGCCTGACCGGAAGGCTAGCAGCTCTGAGCCGCTTCCTATCTAGATCGGCTGAGCGGAGCCTCCCCTTCTTCAAAGCCTTGCGAAAAGTCAACACCTTCGAATGGACGGATGATTGCCAAAAGGCCTTTGAGGAGCTGAAGAATTTCCTATCGACTCCGCCGCTACTGTCGAAACCGATGGAGGGAGAAAACCTCTTTTGTACCTGGCCGCTTCTCAGGAGGCTGTCAGTTCAGTCCTCATCCGGATAGACACTGAAGGATCGCAGAAACCGGTATATTACACCAGTAAAGTGCTCCATGACGCAGAGACCAGGTACACCAAAACTGAAAAAATTATTTTTGCGCTAATAGTTGGCTCAACGTCTCAGGCCTTATTTCCAAGCCCACTCAATCATAGTGCTGACGGACCAGCCCCTGAGGACAATCTTATCCCGCCCTGATACCTCCGGTCGGCTGGCAAAGTAGGCGCTCAAGTTGGAAGAATTCGACCTAACTTCGAACCAAGGTCGAGTATGAAGTCCCAAGTTTTGGCGGATTCCTGGTTGAGTGCACCTGGACCGATGAGCAGACCAGGGAAGCTCCGATGAAACCCATGGAAGCGTCAACCACGGACGCGGGGAAGGATTGGATCCTTCATGTGGACGGGGCGTCAAACTCTCAAGGGAGCGGTGCCGGGATTATTCTCGCCGGTCCCGACAGTGTAACGATTGAGTATGCCCTCCGTTTCCTCTTTCCCGCCACAAACAATCAAGCCGAGTACGAAGCCTTGTTGGCTGGGATGAGGCTCGCCAGAGAACTTAAAGTGGAGCGTCTCAGAGCATATACCGACTCCCAACTCATCTCGGGGCAAATCGCGGGGAGTATGAAGCTCGGGATCCTATCATGTCCCGATACTTGGATAAGGTCCAGTCAGAGTCCCTCCTCTTCACCCATTTCTGTGTCAGCTGTGTTCCCCGGGAAGAGAATGCTCGGGCCGACACGTTGTCCCGCCTAGCCACCTCGGCCGATGAAACCTTGGGGAGGACTTACGTAGAGCATTTGCTAGTCCCGAGCATCGAGGCGGCGGAGGAGGCCCTGCCAGTTGAACAGAGGCCTTCTTGGATGGACGCCTATGTCCAATATCTCACTGATGGTGTCCTCCCCAATGACCCTTCCAAGGCCAAACTCCTCAAGTGGCGAGCTTCCAAATTCCTAATAATGGATGGACGCCTGTATCGGAGGTCCTTCTCGTATCCCTCTCAAGTGTGTCGGTCCCACTGAGGCCAATTACATCCTCCGTGAAATTCATGAAGGCGCATGCGGGAACCATCTGGGGGGCAGAGCCTAGCATATAAAGCCCTCCGTCAAGGCTATTATTGGCTAACCATGCGGGAAGACGCGGCCGAATTGGTGCGGAAGTGCGACAGCTGCCAACGTCACGCCAACATCCAGTGGCAGCCCACTTCTCACTTGAATCCCATCTCTGCTCCATGGCCCTTCGCCCAATGGGGGATGGACATTTTGGGACCATTTCCTCCTGCCTCCGGTCAACGGAGGTTTTTGCTAGTTGCTATCGACCACTTCACCAAATGGGTGGAGGCCGAAGCTCTAGCCAAAATAACCGAAGCTAGAGTGAGAGCTTTCTTTTGGAAGTCCATAATCTGCCATTTTGGACTTCCCAACACTCTCATCACAGATAACGGCCGACAGTTTGATAATGCCCCCTTCAGAGAATTTTGTAACGAATTAGGAATCAATCAGAGATTCACCTCTGTCGGACACCCACAGACCAACGGAGCGGCTGAAGCAATTAATCGTACAATTCTACAAGGGCTTCGGACACGGCTTGATGACTTTAAAGGAAGATGGGTGGAGGAGCTTCCCCAGGTCCTGTGGGCCTATCATACGACCCCAAGAAATCCCACCGGCGAAACCCCGTTCAGTCTGGTTTTCAGATCCGAGGCCGTCATTCCTGTGGAGATCGGGGTCCCCAGTCCTCGAGTGGAAGCCTACAATGAAGAAGACAACTTGGCCCAACTGAGGGCCAATCTGGATCTCATCGAGGAGACGCGCGACCAAGCACGGATCAAGATGGCCGCTTATCGACAAAGGGTGGCAAAGTATTACAACGCTCGCGTTAGACCCCGGACGTTCCGTCCCGGGGACCTGGTACTCGGAGGGCTGAGATTTCGAGGCCAACGGAGGGAGGAAAGTTATCACCTAATTGGGAGGGGCCCTACCGGGTTGCAGAGGCCCTTCCCCGAGGAGCTTACCGACTCGAGGAGCTCAGCGGGAGGCCACTCCCACGAACTTGGAATTTTGACAACCTTCGCCGGTACTACCAGTGACGTGCTCGACCGAATGGTTGTAGGTTCGGATACTCCACTCCTTCAAATTATTTAAATGAAAATGCACTTCTCATGCATCATTTCGCATTACCTCTTTGTCTACGATCATGTCACCAAAGCCCGACTCCCGCATCGGCACCAAAGCCCGACTCCCGCGTCGGCACAAAAGCCCGACTACTGTCGGCACTAAAGCCGACTACCGCATCGGCGCAGAAGCCCGACTCCGCATCGGCACCAAAGCCCGACTCTCGTGTCGGTGCCAAAGCCCAACTCCCACGTCGGCACAAAAGCCCGACTACTGTGTCGGCACTAAAGCCCGACTATCGCGTCGGGCAGAAGCCCGACTCCCGCATCGGCACCAAAGCCCGACTCTCGTGTCGGCGCAAAAGCCCGACTCCCGCGTCGGCACAAAAGCCCGACTACTGTGTCAGCACTAAGCCCGACTACCGCATTGGCGCAGAAGCTCGACTCCTGTGTTGGCGCAAAAGCTCGACTAACGCGTCGGCACAAAAGCCGACTACCATGTCGGCACTAAAGCTCGACTACCACGTCGGCACAAAAGCCCGACTACCGTGTCGGCACAAAAGCCCGACTCTCATGTCGGCACAAAAGCCCGACTCCCATGTCGGAACCAAAGCTCGACTCTCGCGTCGGTACAAAAGCCCGACTACCGTGTCGGTACTAAAGCCCGACTACCGCGTCGGCACAAAAGCCCGACTATCGTGTCGGCACAAAAGCCCGACACCCTGGGCCCGGTTGTGACGCCCCTAGATCGCCGCTCTTCGGGGTCAAGAGGGTCCCTGGCACGGAATCGGGTCACTCCCACGGTATCGCTCCAAATGCCTATCGACAGAACGACGCATGAAACGTGCTAGCAAGGCCACATCATAGGGTCTCTCAACAAAACAACGCCAAAAGATCGGAATCATAAGGCCGTTTAGCTCGTCAGCAACCTGACATCGATGGTCAAGAATCAACGCATACCGATCCCAGAGCGTCCCTACTTAGACTATAAGAGGCCTCGTTCTGGCTAGGCTAGTGTGATTCCGTGCAATTCCTACGAACGCGAATAGACCACAATGAGCTAGTGGCTTGGCAAGCTAAGCATCGATAGCGTAAAAAGAAGAGTAGGGGGGTTGACAATTCTAACACAAAAGTCAAAGGATGTTCTCTTTTCATTGATTAGCTAAACTTTTACAAAATGCTGACCATAGTCGGACTTGAATACATTATAAAAAAGAAAGATCCAAGACCACAGGCGGGGCTTCAGTCCTTCGCTGGAGCGGTGTCGGCTAGGGGGTGGTATCATCGGCCGGAGCGGAACCCTGGTGGACATCTTCACCCTCGAGGTCTCCTTCTTCGAGTTCTAAATCTTTAAGGCCTTCGACACCAAAGACCTTCATTGCCTTATCTCGGCAGCAATGAAAACCCTGAAGATAGGCGTCGGCTCCCGCTTCGGCCACCTCCTCAATAAAGACCAGGGAATTTCGGTAGTTCTCCACAGCTTTCTTCCCCGCCTCGGCCACCTCATTGGCAAAGGCTGGAGAGTTCCGGTAGTTTTCCACGGCTTTCCCCGCCACCTCAGCCATTTTCTCCACAGCGGCCCGAGCCGCCGCTTCGGCCTCGGCTGCCCTCTTATCGGGCCTTCACTGCCTCCGCGGCCTCAGCAGTTTTGATGTCAGCCAAGCGGGCCACTTCCTCGGTGATTTCAGTTTTCTCCTCGAAGATCTCAGCTCGGATTTCGCCGCTTCGAATTGGGTCTTGACGTCAGCCAATTCCGCCTCGGCGGCCATCAACTTACCCTCGGCGGTGAGAGTGCGCTCGAGGGCCTTGCGCATCTGTTGTTGCGCTGCTATCGTTTTGGCCTGCGCTTGGGACTGGACTATTTTGAGCCTCTCCGCTTCTCCAGCCTGAGTCAACTTGAGAGCGTCTTTAGCTTTCGTAGCTCGGTCTTGGTACTCAAAGGCTTCTCATCGGTAGCGATCGAGTCGACGCTCCCCGCTGGCGACAAGGGCTTGGGTATGGTTGAAGATGTTTACCATCTACACATTCAGGCCAATGTTAGTTACCTAAAGTAGGTACATAGAAAACGAACAGGATAAGAATGTAAACGGCTACTTACCCGGAGCATGGCCATCTGACCGTCTTTGACGAGGATTCTGGAGTTGGTCCGAATTATCTCCTCTGAATCGTAGGAGTAGATGCTGCTGACAGCAGCTTCTCGGTGAGGTGGGGGTGGTTCATAAGAGACGGCCGCGAGGAAACCGGTCCCATCCTGTCCCCTATGGGCTCGGATGCGGCGCTGCGGGCCTCGTAGCCAACGATGACCTTCTGCCTCTTATCAACCGATGCCTCTCTGCTGGCTTGAGGATCATCCCTCGGGGCCGGCCGGAAGTCGGTGGATCCGGGCGCTCGATCGACTGGCTGACATGAGCCCTTGACTCCTCGGGCGGCATACCAGCAATCTGGGTAGCAGACTCCGACGGGGGCAGTGGTGCGGGAGATTGCCGCGGCGGCAGCGGAGTAGGCAACCATCGTGGAGACCATGGCGGTGATTGCACAGGAGATCGACAAGGAGGGGGCGATGGAGTAGGGAGCTTGGGGACGTCCCGGGGGGCAGGTGGCGATTGGGATCGAGGCCTTTTTCTCGATCCCTCGATCCCATCATTTTGCCCCTTTCTCTTCTTAATGGCGGCTTTGTGAAAAGCCCCAGCCAGAATGGTGATCTTCATAGCTGCACGAAAACGAATGTGCTAAAAAAAAGAGAAAAAAAGGGGATCGAAAGGAAAATGTCATCTTTAAAGAGCCCTCACCGTCATCAGGGGCGATGCCAGCATGTCGGAGGTTGTCCTCCGACAATATCTCTCGGTATGATGGGAGTTCAGTTGCCAGGAGAAGATTGAAGGCTTCTTGATCTCTCGGTACTACCGAGATGTTCTTGTTAGCCTCAGTATTGGGTGTACCCCATTCCCTCCTTATCCCCTCCACTTCGGCGAAGAAGAACCGGGATTTCCACCCCTTTATGGGAGGGAGACCTAACCTAAGGGCTCTACCCGGCCGGGGGAAAAATAGCCACCAGCCGGATTGAGCCCGAATGGTATACAGGCTGCGAAAGAGGGATGTTACTCAGGAGACCTTGGAGGCGAGTCAACACCAAGAAGGCACAAATGGCCCTGATGGAATTGGGGACTAGTTGAGCTGGGACCAACTCGTATCTATCGAGGAGATTGATGATGAAAGGGTGAAGAGGAAGACGAAGACCGGCCTTAAAAAATTCTTCATAAAGGGCTATCCCCCGAGGGGAGAGGTTACCCTGTCGTTGGGGCCCGGTGCGATCAGTCGCACCTCTTTGGGTATTCTATAGGCTGCCCTAAAGGTCGCAAGGTCAACGGAAGTGACAGTGGAGGTGGTCCCCTCAGGGAACCACTGCTCGCCCTGGAAGACGGAGCTACCCTAGGAGGTGGGGTTACAGCTGCCGACGGACTCCTAACAGCCGGTTCCTTGGCCATGGCCCTATGGGTCGGAGAGGTATGGTTTGTGGAGGACCGAGAGGATGAATAAGAAGAAGACGACTGTGAAGGCATGGGGAACTAACCTGGACAAAGGAAGAAGAAGGAGTTGGAGGAGCTCTCAAGCTGGAAGGGGAAGAGGCTCTGCGCGGTAGGTGAAATCGAAGCTAGGGCACGTCCTTGCTTATAAAATTTTTATCGGCATCTTCAAAATCGCCCCGCCCGATGCGCCTGCCACGCGGGTGCTATCCATTGAGGAGGACTCTGCGGCGATGCTCCGGGTGCGCGATAGATGGGACCCCTGACCAATCAGAATGTATCGATGCCAGTGATTTGACGGCTTAATGATGATCGCCGATATCTTGGGGATCCCAGACTGCTCCCTGACCTCGAGGCGAATCCGACGGTTAGGATGCACAGATGACAACGCCGCTTTCGCTTAGATGGTGACACCAGCTCAGGGACGGGGGGCATCTGATATGGCCGATGGGTCAAAGAGCGCGAGCCAATTCCTTGGCGATTGGGCTCAACACGGCCCACCTCGACTTTCATATCGGCTGCGGCCCGTTTAGGCCGTGGTCACAGTGTCGGCATCAACCATGGCCTATCTCGACCTCCGTCGGCTACGACCCATCTCGACCTCCGTATCGATCGCGGCCCGTCTAGGCCTTGGTCTCGGAATCGGCATCAACCACGGCCCATCTCGACCTCCGCATCGGCGACGACCCATCTCGATCTCCGTATCGGCTACGGCCTACTTCGACTTCCGTGTCGATCGCGGCCCGTTTAGGCCTTGGTCTCGGTATCGGCATCAGCCACAGCCCATCTCGACCTTCGTGTCGGCCTCAGCCTATCTCAACCTCCGTGTCGGCTACGGCCCACCTCGACTTCCATGTCGGTTGCGGCCTGTCTAGGCCTTGGTCTCAGTATCGGCGCCGACTTCGGTATTGTCCTCGGCGTCGGCTTCGGTGCTGGCCTCGGCATTGGTCTCAGTGTCGGCCTTCGGCGGCAGTCATCCACGTCTAAGCTACGTAGCCCACTTCCCTCGAGAATGGCGGACCATGTCGCCACGAGCGCACCCGACTACGCGCGGTGGATGTGCTTCCTCCTGGCGCTAACGACGGATGTGGCCCCACGTTCAGTCCCATAACCCGTACTTTGTGGCACGTTAAAGACCAGAAATTAACAACTGTCCGAAGGGGACTGGACCACGAGGGACGGAGGGTAAGAGGGATCTCGAACAGGTATAAAAGGCCTCCAGCCCTTGAGGTAGGGGGCTCAGGCTCTATCCAATCATTACTAAGATATCCATCTCTGTTCCCCAAATCACTAACTTGGGTCGGAGGGTCCTCGTCGGAGTCACCGGTCCGGGACTTTCCTTGCAGGTTCCCGAGCGAACGAATGGGCCTCCCCGTTCCCCAAGAGGCCCGTGAGAATTTCTGCTCACTTGACGCTCATTAAAGGTGATCTTGCGGCAACACCACTCTTTATAGAGTGCTTTAATAGCACCACTCTTTATAGATAGTGCTTTAAAAGCTCTATTTCAAGTGGTGCTTTTAAGAAGCACTATTTCTTTAGACTGGAACTCTGCATGAATTGAAAAAAAATTGCTTTCTCAAAGGGCCACTTAAAAAGCTCCATTTTAAATGGCATTAGCACCATTACAAGTGGTGCTTCTTAAAGTGATGCTTTTAAGAAGCACTATTCTTCATGTAGACAGAGACTTGCGTGAATTGAAAAAAAAAATTCCTTTTTCAAAGCGCCACTTAAAAAGCTCCATTTTAAATAGCATTTTCATCTTGATGGATGAAAAAAGTGCCAAACCACCAACCCTCTAAAATCTTTTCTTCCACACCCTTTATGTAAAACTGGTGTAGTTAGACACCGGTTTGAAAAAGGGCCCAAATCAGATGATCTCCCCAACGTGCTCGATCTGTTTTCCGGTTTGAACTTGAACCTCCTCGAGAAGCAAGCCACGAGGGAAGAAGGCGATTAATAAGGAAAATAACGATCTTCTAACCAAGAGATCTTCATTCTCAAAGGCACGCGCACGCCCCCAGAATGTTTCTTGATTCTATTCCTTTGTTCGAGGATTGAATGAGACAATATTTCTTCCTCTCTCCCCTCACTGGTGGTCAATGCCCGTTCGGAGGTGGGATGCTCGAAACCTTGAGGTCCTTGAAAGAAGCCATTAATCATCATCGGCATCGCATTAACTCGATATGAATAATAGCTAGGAACCATTCAGAACAGCTCCAGAAAAGATTGATGGCGGATATGGGACGAGAATAGACTAAGGGTTTTTTTTTTTTTTTTTGACTAAGGTCTTTTTTGAAAATGAGAAGATGATATTCAAAAAATAGTTTCCGAAGAGTGTAATGCTTAGGAAAAGAAAAAAGGGTCCTGAGAAATAGATTCTTGAAAAATGGCTTTAATATATTTAATTGGCTATTAAATGAAAGACATACTCTCAAAAAATTATTTGATTAGTCATTATTTCATTAAATAAATACAAATTATCATACATTTCTAAATAAAAGTGTTGCGCATATTGTGGCTACCTAATTGATAAGATGAGTTTAGAGTTACACTCTATATCCTTAAGATAATTTCTTCCGCAACGGTGCTTACGGTTTGTATGACGATTGTCTTCCAGGATACAACAGTCTTCTGTTTTCTTTTGGTGCAACACTATAATTCACAAAAATATCAAACCAAAAATATCGAACTAAGAATGCATCTCTCTTTTCTATGCACTATAGCTATACTTCCCTAAAGAGAGTATGCAAATGCCTAAGAAAGGAAAGGATTTGGGATTGATTGGATTGAATGAAATGCGAAGTCTAAGGTCCTATTTATAGGTTTTAGGTGCCTTTTGGATACATCTTTTCGAGTTTAAATTTATTTGAATTGGTTAATTGGATTTGATCAAAGAAAGCCTTTGATAGACCGATTCATTCTGTGATAAGATGATCAGCTGATCACATAACCCGATCCTCGTCCCGATACGATGTTTCACCATCGTGATTTGATGATCACATTATCAGATAGGTGGTTGCACGGCTTTGATACACTGTTTCAAGATCGAAACAATGACTTATCACAATGGCCTGATCGAATGGGCGATAGAAAGATTGGAGCGATGCCTTATCTCCAACGGCCCACTGGCGTGCGAAGTTGCAAAGTGCGCCTACAAAGCACCAATTATGCCCTTCGCACAAGAACGAGGGTGATGCTACGCATCACCCTCAAGCTTTCCACTTATGGTGAGCTTAAAGAACTTAAGCATGAAGGAAGAAGTTTCCATATAAGTGATCATTTCTTTCTTAATTTTTTTGATGTGGAACTAAATGTCCTCTCAATTTCTCATAGAAGTAGGCACTGGGCCGTACCGCCCACAGCACGGCATGGCCCAGGCCCACATGGGCCATGCCAGGCACTGTTCAGGCCCACATGGGCCATGCCAGGCACGGTCCGATACTGCTACAGTACCGGACCGTGCCGGCATGGTTTACTCAGTATCGGACCGTGCCGGCATGGCGCAGTAAACCATGCCGGCATGACCCAGTAAACCGTATCGTGCCGGCTCAAAATTTTTTTTGCTGGCACGGCACGGCACGGCCCATGATGGGCATGGGCCAGCCCATCGGGCTGGCACGGCACGGCCCAGGCCCACATGGGCATGTGCCGTCCGACCCACTAGATAAAAAAAATTTATAATTTTTTTTAATAATTAAAAAATTATTGGGAATAAAAAATTTATTAATATGAAGCCACCTTAATGGTGAGGGGTTTGGCATAGACCCCTATAAGTTTATTAATTTAAAATCAAAATGGTACAGGAAGGGAGGGGGGCTAGGCTTGACCTTCATAACAAATACAATAAGAAAGGAAAAAAAATAAAGAGAAAAAAATAAAGATGACTCACCTTAACAATTAAATAAAAAATATGATTATAAAAATAGAACTGACTCACTCATCAGTCATCAGTAGTATTTGTGTCATCATCATCTTCGCTGGTTAAGTCATGTCCACCTTTATCTTGAAGCCTCGCCTCAGTATCCAACCAATTTTGAAGCAGATAAGCATCTCAACTGTTTCGCCAGTCATCCTACTTCTCTTTTCGTTCAGAATACGTCGACCAGCACTGAAAACGGATTCCGATGCTACTATGGACATCGGCACAGCTAAAATATCTCGTGCAATGGCAGACATAACAGGATATTGATTTCTAACACTCTTCCACCAAGCTAATACATCTAGACTTTCTATTTGATCTTCATCATATGCAGAAAGAAGATTGTTTCGTAAATAAAATTCTAATTCATTACTTAAGGATGAAGAAGATGAAGAAGATGAAGCATGTATGTGTCTTCTAATGAATAAAAAATAGATGACGAACAAATTTAGAAGAAGAAGCAGAGCTTTGAGCATGTATTCTAGATCCATAAATTTTGTCATTATATAAACCATAAATATCATTAAGAAGTCGTGTTACCTCATCTTTAGCATGTTCAGGATTTTGATTCATGTTTTCATAATATTGATCAATTAAAAAATTTATGCCATTTAATTAACTCTAGGATCAAAACAACAGCTAAGTTATGCAATGGACATATTCTATTCCAATATTCATTCAATTTAGTTTCAAAATTACGTATAATATGCATTAAAACTTCATGATATCAATATTCTTTAAATTTATCACTAATTACATATGCTTTTTGTAAAAATGAACAAGAAGTTAGATAATAAATACCTGAAAGAATATTTGTAGTATCATAAAAAGTAACCAAAAAAATCTTCTAAAATTTTACCTTGGGCCAATCAGTTTCAGTCAATGTAAATCCTAATCCACGATCATTAATATAAGCACTTAATAAGTTCTTATAAGGATATGCATTATGTATCATGGTATAGGTACTATTTTAATGAGTTTTACATCAAGTTTAAATTTTTTAAAATGTTTACCATGATCTACACATAATTGTTTAAATTCTTGAAGTCTTGACCTTGAAGCATGAATAAAAGAAATTATATTTCTAATTTTTAAAATAACCTCTTGAATTGTTCATGCCAGATGAGTAGAAAGATTTAATATATGACATGCACATCTAATAAAATAATTTTTTATTTAAAATGGGATGCAAAGAGTCGTTTAATAATGCAATAGCAGAATTATTATTAGATGCATTATCAAAAGTAATTGACATTATTTATTATAATATTATATGAGCATGCGATTTGATAAATAATATTTGAAATTTGTTATCCCTAATGCGGAAAATCAAAAGCATGAAAAGCAATAATTTATTTATTTAGTTGCCAATCATTATCAATATAATGAGCAGTAATAGCAATAAAATAATTACTATGCCGACCAAATATCAAAGTTTAAGAAATTCTAGCATTTAAATTTGAGAGGCTTTCAGTTAAACTTTATTTTATTAATAAAAAGTTTGTCATAGCAACTCTTCTAAAGGTGCGGCTACTAGTTCTTTATAAGCAGGTTGTAGGCCTAATTGAATATATCTTTCAAAATTATAAGATTTAGATAAACTAAAAGGTAATTCATCATGAACTATTCATCTTACTAGCAATTTCTTCTGATTTTCGTGGTTATATACAAAATTACCTATAAGTGATCCCTCTTGTATATTAAGGACATATTGCTGACGAGAATCATGCATCCTATAAGTCTCTGATGTCTTTTAAATGCCTTGTTCCTCCAGTATTAGAACAACCGTAAGGTTTGCACATTTTTTACATTTTGCTTTATAGACTCCATCAACCATAATTCTATCGAAATCATTCCAAACATCACTAGTCCTCTTATGAGAAGAGGTTTGACATTCACTGACACTGGATCTAAAGGAAACTTGGGGTTGGGATTGGGATTAGTTTTCTCACCCTCAGAAAAAGGGTACATGTTAAAATTACTTTCGTTAAAAGATGTCATATCTAAAATTTTTAATTAATAAATATATAAAAATAAAAATTAACTCACAAAAAGGAATTGAGAAAAGGATCAGAAGTGGAGGCATGGAGCCAAGATTGTGAGCTTCCTCTTGCGCTCTCGTTCTCAACAAGAAGTGACCTTGTAGCACTTGACTACTTGCTTGAGCACTTGCAAGAACACTTGCAAACTAAAATTAAATGCTAATCTACTAGAGCACTTTCTAGAAGAGAGAAATAGTAGTAATAGAGAAGAGTTGGTTTGGTATGGTAAGAATGAGGGAGAAATGGGCTATTATAGAAGTCCCAATTTTTTTTTCCAAAAATACCCTTTGATATAGCCGTTATATGACTGTTGGGAGGGGTAAAATGATCTAAACCCTTCCCTAAACGGCTATATAGCCGTTAGGGGCCGTGCCTAGCATGGCACGGCCGTGCTAGCATGGCCGTGCTGGCACGGGCCACGGACCGTTTACCCAAAATGGGCTACGGGCTTTGTCGGGCCTGAATTTTTTTTAC
This sequence comes from Calamus simplicifolius, assembly GCA_900491605.1. Lineage (NCBI taxonomy): Eukaryota > Viridiplantae > Streptophyta > Magnoliopsida > Arecales > Arecaceae > Calamus > Calamus simplicifolius. The sequence continues at coordinate 324,237 of UESW01001734.1, read as the reverse complement.
CATGCCATGCCTGGCATGACCCGTTTGTTACTAGACTTTCAAGGCCCATTTAGGTATTCCAGGTCTATTGATCCATCTACCCAACAAAAAGATGCAAGTTTGATTAATTCAAACCAGTGATCATGTTTAATTGTTAAATATAAAAAATAATATTATTTAATTTAATAATTATATTTGATATTATTACATTATAATCTTCTAATTATAATAATAATATAATAATAATAATTAAACCATAAATTAATATATTTATAATATAATATATGAAAATTTTGAATGAAAAAGTTATTTTGTTGATGAACTCAGTGGTGTTTTTAGAAAGGTACCTATTTTCGGTATCAACATAGGAAGTAATTTTCACGTTAATTTGAAACCTCAAACCAAATGGAAGGCAACTTTTCTACTTTCTAGTAATCTCTGTTTTCCTTTAAAAAAAATGGTGGCAGAACTAAGAAAGTTCTTAAGAATATATATATATATATTGCTGCTGTAATTCAGTAGAGAAAAGAGCGGAGGCGGTTGCTAGGACATTGGAAATTAACCCGTTCAATTTAGGAAGAAGCTATATATAGCAAGCCAAGGCGGCGACGGTGCGGGTCAGTATGGAGAGAGACGGAGGGAGATGAGCAAACGAGAAGCAGAGGAGAAAAACGTTAGGATTTCCACGTCCATGAGATCTACGGTTTTGAGATGAAGGGGGACCGGCCGGCCGGCAGCTGGTTGCGATCTCCAGCCATCCATTGGAAGTTTGATTCTCGAAAACAAATAAATATATAAAAAAAAGCACTCGAGAATTCTGATACCAGGAAAGTATATATTAATTTGGCCGCTGGTTACGCGCGTATGAAAAGTTGTCTGGGCCGACCGATTTCAGCCAAGATCTTTTACGTTCTTCTTTGGATTGTTTTAAACCTATAAAAACATAATTAATTTCTATTATCTGGCTACTACAAAGAACGATGGATACCAGCCCGGGTTGGCTGGGTCTGCTGGATAAACATTGACGTCGTTCCCATCGTATCCTGCCACCTATCAAGATAACGTGTCCGTGAGAGACGACAAGGGCACCTTCATGCTCGACGCTTGGCACGGACATGACGCATGACCCCTTACATTCCACCGCTCCAAATTCTTTCACCCGTAGATAAATAAGAGCGATGCAAACGGTAATCTCAGGCCATTTTCATTTGACCGCCGCTCGCAGTAAATAGCGCTAGGTTTTGAAACAAGAGCAGCGAATTACCATGCAGGCTGCGAAGGAGAAGGTGAAGGACATGGGCAGCGTGGTCAAGGAGAAGGTGAAGAAGCACTCGGCCAAGGCCGAGGAGAAGGCGGAGGAGACAACGGCTCGAAGCCGCGAAGAGAAAGAGATGGCCCGGGAGAGAGGGAAGGCGAGAGAGGCCCAAGCCAAGGCAGAGCTCCACCAGGAGAAAGCCGAGCACAGGGAGGAGTCCGCCGCTCGTCGTGGCACCCACGTTTCCCTCACCGGTCCGTACCATAATCGTCCTGTTGGTGCCACTGCAGCTCCCACCGGAACCGCTGCCCCGGCTAATTACCAGGCCTCCAGCGGCCATCCAGCCGGAGAAAAGTACCAGTAATTATATATATATAGATAGGTTATTTTCCCAGGATATATATATATATATTCTACGTACGTGTGAACATGTGTGTTTTCCTGCAGACTTCTTTCCTGGCCTTTTTTTATCCCCTTGTTCCAAGCTGAAGTTGCTCGATCTTTTCGTTGGAACAAGTTACAAATAAAATGGCGTACGTAGTTTGTGTTGTGTGGCATTGTGATTAGTTAAAAGAAAGGCGTGTTAGTGTAAAAATTAAGAATGGTGGAGGTTCTGACTTGTAATTGAGGAGGCGGAGAACCTGGCGGAGGTTCTGATCAATACGACTACTTTTGCACCGACTCCACTTCCAACAGCAGGTCTTGAAAGGCAATACATGAGTCTTACCTGCCCGGTCCGCAAGACCTCGTCCATGAACTCGTCTGTGAGGTGTTAATCTTAGTTAATTCTAAGTCGCCTTGCTTGCATACCGCTGAGTTGCTGGCCTTGTGCAGGATTACGCTATGGGAATCATCAGGCGCGGTTCAAGCCATTTATTTGAGCAATTGACAAACTAGGGGTGTGCATGGGACGGGATCGTACCAATTAACTTAGAGAGATTTTTTTTTTTTTTTTTTTGGAATCAAAATCAGTTTTGAATCAGTTTGTTGAAAACGAAACCGATCCATCGAACTGGAAAGTCCAGTTTAATTTGCTTCGCTGATTACTCGATTTGCTCAATTATATGACCTTGAAATAGGTATATATTTTTGCGTCAAGCTTTAGAATTTGTTCGAGACGATTTTAGAGATTAAAAATTAATTAATTCCAAAAAAAAAAACGTGAGGTTTGGGCCCTTTTTTTCTGCATGCTGTTTTGGAATATCACGCGGAAGAAAAAAATAATAATAAAAAATCCAGTGTCAACATGCATCAGAGATTACGTTGTCGCCCTGGAAATGTCTCGACTTTCTTGCTTGGGACTACCAAGGTTGCTCTTTGATGATTAATGAATGGTAATAGGGTTGAAAAAAAAAAAAATAGTCATTCGGTGCGACGATGCGCCACTTCATTGAGAGGAGGATAATCAATCATGGGCTTGGAAGATGGTGTTCATCAGTTCCGAAGTTTTACCAAACGTAGGAGCTCAGAGGAGGGCGACCAACCGGCTTAGCTGAGCAAATGAGTTGAGAGGAGGATGATTGATCAGTTTAGATCGATCTCCGGGTGCATTGGCTTCATGAGCTGAGAAGAGGCTGAGCAAATGAGCTGAGAGGAGGATGATTGATCAGTTTAGATCTCGGGGTGCATTTGGCTTCATGAGCTAAGAAGAGGCTGATCAACTATAGTGTTTGGATTTCTGCACTCGGTGCCCAACCAGTTTGGCCATTGGCATTGTAAAGCTTACCTTTGGATTGGATAAAGTAGTCTTATCCCTGCGGGGAGGCTAGCTGTTTCCACGTTTGGAATCCATCGTGATAGTTTAACATTATACGTGCAGAAAATTCCCTTAGCACGTTTATTTCGAGATCATTTAGCATCCCTTTTTAGAACTTATATTTTACATATTTAATAGTTTATAAACATAGGGTCTTTTTTTCAATTGGCACATACGGTTGGCACCCTGATGGGGAGAGTACCTCTCAGAAAAGAAGTTAGGCAAAAAAAAAATATTATTTAGATTCTTTTGATTTTATATAATATATAAAAAAATTATTATATATTAAATGTAAAATTAATACATATAAATTTTTGTATATTTTTTATCCGTTTAAGCTTAGAATTTATATTTAAATCTAATCACATGCAAACACATAAAATTATTTTTCAACATTTTTTAGTCTACATGGGCTATGGCTAGGTTTACTTTAATTCTATTATGGCTAAGTCTGCTTTGATTCTATTTATATCAACTCAAGATTTCACTTTAAAAAATAAATTAAGAATATATTATTTGAGTTTCTTAATCTATTCAAAATCTTTTTAAAATATAATTTATACATGATTAAACATCCATCAGGATAGGCTTTCATATATTCGTTTCATACATCCAATTAAAGGTTTATATCTAAATTCACATTCAAATTAAATTAAATGTAATTATAAATATATAAAGTCAATTTTCAATATTTTTTAGTTCATTTAAGCCCATCCAAATACATGAGCATATAGACATGGATATTTGGATTTCAATATCGTTTTATCATATTATATAAAATCTAAAATATGCCCATGAAATTGATAATATTCATGTAACTTATTTCTATCATAACAAATTTTCATACATAAATGGCATAATATCATTATCATATGTATTAATAAAATATGTGTGATCATACTAATATAATTTTTATAATAAATTTTTATACATAATCATCTTAATATTACTAATACACTTATAAAATATGTATGGTCATATTAGCATATACACGCGCACATAAATATGTATAAAAATTTTTAACTCAATCATATGCTATGTTTTAGATAGAAAATTAGCTCTACACTCTTCCTCCGAAGTATGTTTTAGTCAATTAAATGATTAAAGTTAGACCCTAGGCTAGCCCTCCTTTTGCTTTAATTGTTGCTCACCTACATAAATGCAATTCACTTAGATTAGAATTTAAAATTGATAACATAAAATCAAAGATTAAGACCAGGCCTATGGTCCAAGGTATAAAGGTTCAACTCAAGGTTTAAGGTCTAAGTCCAAAGTTCAAGGTTTGACATCTCTAACTAAAGTCCAGAGTAGCAAATTTAACCTCAAGGCCAAGGCTTATTATAGTGATACAAGGCCAAGCCAAGCCCTGCGCACACCATGAGGTCCTCAAAGCCATGTCTCGAATGAACAAGAGTCATTCGCTACTTTTTGGGAACCATGACTAGATAGTGGTTAGTCTGATCGGTTGTTAATCTAGCCAAAAGAAATATGAAGGTGAGGAGAGACCCTTTTATGGTTGACTAGCTATAGGGTCTTCCATGGTAGCAACAAGAAGGGAAAAAAAGCCCTCTTAATTACTATATCAATATAAGAGATTCTTCCCCTATTAATTGCTACTGATGGTTTGCATCACCATGGATATAGAAAGGGAAGAGCTAAAGGAGGAAGGAAGAGGGAGGGACATAACATCTCTAGCAGTTTGCTAGCCCTTACCTCACCTAGTGGCAGCCAATATATAGGTCAACCAATTCACTAAACAAGGGTGGTTGGTAAAGTAACAGAGATACTTTGAGGAAGGATAGGAAACTCACCAAGCAAATCCTTTGTTGGAAAATAGCTATCCATTCTAAGCATCTCTTAAACCTACAATAGTCATGAAAATGATGGAAGGATCGAGCAATGACAACCTATAGTTTGGCAGCTATAGCATGTGATTTGACCAAAAAAATAGGGCATGGAATAAAAATAAGAAGAGGGAAGGTAGAGTCATCACTCAATTCCTCATCTAATGCTGGTGAAGGTCAAGAATAATGATTGTTGTAGTTGACAATGCTCAAGGATGTCATTAGAAAGCATAGTAATGCTGATTAGCTATGACAATAGTATTTTAGTTTGGTCAGAATGGAAGAAAGGTTGAAACTTTGAAAGTCAAACAATATTGAATATTTACGCCTAATTTTCTAGCGTTACCACATATATCAAGTTGTTACAATTGATTAGTAAAGTCTTCAATGATTATAGAAGGTCAAGCAATCAATAGATGGATTGATTGCTAATAAGGGAAAGATGAGGTTGAGCGATGAGTACATGAATGTGGGAGCATAGACATGGGTGTAAAGTATACGTTATGCTTTTAGTAGTTTTTGGGAGGTAATTATCATATTCTTCTCCTTTTAAAATAAATTACATCCTCAAAATTTACAAATCTAAGTTTGTATAATATTGTTGATTCTCAAATTCTCAAGTTAAAGCTTAGTATGATTATCTATGTAAGTTAATATCCCTTCCATAAAACTTGACCAATCCACATTTCTAAGATTTTCTTTGGGACATGATAAACATTACTATTTTGAATACTAAACTTTTACCTTTCTTCATCTTAATAATTTACTATGTTATGTTATGCAATCAATCAATCCAACCAATTAATATATATCAAGGTCCATAAAAAAATTAATTCTCGAATATGCAAGTCCGCTACCACATTAGTCTCAACGCTCTCAACCATAAGTTGTAAAATCATATCATGTTATAAATCGTTATGCTTTACTATACAACTCTAATACATAAGATATTATAATAGGAAGAAACGAATATCAACTTTATATATTTTGGTTAACATCAATAACTTTGTTATCAATGGATGCATATATATATATATATATATATATATATATATATATATATATATATATATATGTGTGTGTGTGTGTGTGTGTGTGTGTGTATAGCCCTTGAAGTTATTTATTCTTAACTAAAGTTATTTATTCTCAACCATCTATCCTTGCAAAATATCTTCATCATCATTTTTCTTTTATACTGCATTAATCAATGTATATTGATAATTGTTGCAATAGAATTTTACTTGGGATATATGGTTTGTGGGCCTATTATGTTTCTACTGCATCATACTAATCATATTATTTAAAAAAATCTAAAATTTACATAATTTTATTTACATTTTATATTAAAAATACCTAAGTTAGTACTCAATCTACCTACTTGCACCCATTAATATTTTAAAACCCTATAATTCTAATTCTAGGTTTTAATATCATAACGGTCACAACTCGTACATGACTTGATTTAAAAAGACCAGCTAATAAATATTATTTGAACTCCTTGATCTTATATAAGTATATAAGATTTTTTAAGTACAGAATTAATGTAAAACTAAATATTCATTGGCATGGATTTTTATGAAAGCTATTAGCCAATTCTGCCTATGATATTATGGACAACCTAATACAATATGGATAAAATTCATCACATTACTTTGGCTCTACATGTGGCATCAATTTTTTCAGCACATGCATGGGGGAGAGGTTTTAATTAAGTTGTTTCTTTGAGAATTTATATAGCTCTATTCTCTTGTTGTGGGAAAAAAAGCTGCAGCAAATATCCACCATTTCACTATAATATATGATCTCAACGAAGATTTATTTATTGATGATATATCTTACAAGAGGAATACTAGTTCATTACTACTACATAGATTTTCCTCAGGACACGAAGTCAAGAAGAAAAAAACTACACACTGCATGGCTCGCAAAGTTATACTTATATATATAAGACCACTCTTTATTTATATATAATCCATGCATTAATTAACGGAAGTTGATGGGATAGACTGGTTTCTTATTTGGGTAGAACATCCCAAAATGTTGGTCTACTCCTGGTGGCTTCTGGTTCTCATTAAACATCTCAAATATGTAAGTCTCCAAAGACTTCCAAAGTCTCCTTGGTGTTCCTTTGCCAACATGGTCAATCAAATTCTGGTTGTACGTCCTTGCATGTTCCTTGGTGGCTCCAAAGCCACCAGCCGACGGCCAACCACTCTCCGATACTACGGCCAGCAGATTAGGAGCTCCCACCTTCTCCAACGCTACGTAAACCGCATCAACTATTGTATCAAAGAGGTTCTGGTACCCATACCGTCCATCCTGCACAACAGTCCTTGAGGAATTGAAGAAGGGATAGTTAGGCCCAATATGGTTTGGATCACCAACGTAACGTCTGTAGGGGTACACGCTTATGAGTATTGGGGCTCCATTGCTAGCCAAAAACTGAACTACTTGTCTTAAATATCTTGATGCATCAGGAGAGAGTCTAGCAGACGAGGGAGGAGAATACTGCTCAAGGACCTCACGCCCTGTGGCAATTGAAGTGGAGACTTTGATTTGGTTCTGGAGGCTGGCCGAGGACAAAGCGGAGTGGATGTTTCTCATGGCAGGGAGCACGTACCGTGCTTGATCTCCGGGGATAGCTCTGTCGCCAACCGCAATGTATTTAAACGAAACTCCGGGGATATAGGCTCTGACATATTTTTGCACCCAGTGTTTGGCTGCTGAACGACTGGAGGCTAATGATCGTATGTCAGTGTTGGGAACACCTAGCATGAGTTGAATGTTGGAGCTCCTGAGGGCCCGGAGAACACCTTCGTTTGGAGCAAAAAGCCTAATTGCCTTGACGTTATTTGATTCGTAGAGATTCACAACTTCACGAGGTTGAGGCAGGTTGTTTCCTTCCATTCCATAACAAACACCAATCAATTGCGCCCCTGGAACAAAACAAACGAGGCCACGTTAAGGAACACAAAGCCATCTACACAAAAAAAGCTAGCAGGATCGAAGCTGTTGGCAACAAAGAATCCGCATGCAGGTTATAGTTGGCCATGAGGAGCTAATTAAGACTCTCGTAGCCGATATCAAGTTGTGTCACTGCTAGCTATATGTTAATGTTACCCTCATCCAAATCTTTCTTCATTCGATTTCCTAGTGCAATATTAATGGCTTCATCTAAGCTCGTTAATTAATTATGAACGAGCCAATCTCGAACAGCTCGCAGAAGTACTATAAGAAGCTCAAGCTCGAATATAGATTATCTTATGATTCTTAATTATTTGGTTTAAATGACTCAAGCCGGGCGGCGTGAGTGAAGTTGTATGAGTATGCCTAGTGCTTAAACTGAGCTTGAACACCTCCACGAGATCGATGACCAAACCAAGTCTAATTAAGCATCCCAAATTCGGAGCTGCTCCACTAGCTTGTAGCCCTACCCGTATGCATAAGATTAAACTAGCAAGTAACGGTAAGGAGCATCCTGGATTTGTTCAGGATGTCGTAGAGACGTTTCTTCCTATAGATGGTCAAAATGCCACCTTTGTACTTCACTTACAACACGAGAGAGAGAGAGAGAGAGAGAGATTACTTGTTGGGATTATTGCGAAGGCTCCAAGGAATAAAGAAATTATGGCAGCCATGGAAACAATACGTTGGTTCCCCATGGAGATTAGCTCAATGGATTGGACTTCAGAACTATAGAATGTCTTGGTGATCAGTGCATGTACTACCACTCACCTCCTTATATAGAGGTGGTGGAACGGTCTCCATCGTCACCTTCTCGGACATTTTAGTTCCTGGTATAAGCGGCGACGTGTCAAGGTGCGTAACTTTTTGCGTACTTTGTTCATTGGTTTTATTGAAGGGATTCAAAGTCTTGCATTGATTTATTTCAGCACTGACCTAGACGATTCTTTGTTCCCTAGTGCATTCTTATCTCATCTAATTGATGTTCCGCCTGCTAAGCGGTTACAAAGCGGTTGACCAAAGGACACCTTAAAAATTCTCAGTTTTTTTCCCCCTCTTACATCATTTTTCCTTCTTTTGAGTCATGGGTGATGTGAAACATAAAAGACGATCGAAAAAGCAGAAGAAGAAAAAAATAAATAAATGAAAAAAAAGAGGCTGACTGACGCAAGGCAAACCCAGGCTCCAAAAGGTTGCAAGGAAAAAGTCTTTATGGACCGCTTCCAATGCAACAAATTTTACATAATTATATCATTTTTTATTGATTATATAAATTTTATATAGTTTAATTTTAAATGATATAGTATGAATATCATCTTAAATTTTGATGTGAAGTGTGTTAATATCTATTCAACTTTTTTTTTAGAATTTATATATAGACAAGAGGTGGTGCAATACACGTTTTCTGAATTAGTGTCGTAATTTTATAACAACGGTGTCGTAAATTTACAACTGGGATATCGTATTTTTTTTTGACTTTCTGAATGGATTTTAATTTTATAACTATGGTATCGTAATTTTATAAATGGGGTGTCATCTTAAATTTGACGTGACGTGCATTAATACATGTTAAACATTTTTTTGGAATTTATGTATAGACACGTTTTCTGAATGAATGTCGTAGTTTTATAACTACGGTGTCGTAAATTTACAACTAGGTCGATGTTAGTAATTTTTTTGACTTTCTGAACATATGTCTTAATTTTATAACTATAATATCATAATTTTATAACTAAAGTATGTCATTTTAAATTTTGAAGTGATGTGCACATTAATATATGTTCAGCTTTTTTTTTTTGAAATTTATATACAAACATATTTTCTGAATGTATGTTGTAATTTTATAACTACGGTGCCATTAATTTACAACTAGGATGCCGTAATTTTTTTGGCATAACTATGGTGTCGTAATTTTACAATTGGGATGTCATCTTAAATTTTGATGTGAGCATTAATATCTATTCAGATTTTTTTAAAAAAAAATTTATGTACAGACACATCTTCTGAATGGGTATCGTAATTTTATAACTAGAATGAATGTCATAAATTTACAACTGGGGGTATCATAATTTTTTTGGCTTTCTGGATATCATAATTTTATAACTATGGTATCGTAATTTAACAACTGGTCGGGTGCCGTAATTTTTTCTACCAAAATACCGTAAAGCTATCTTAACAATTTTGAATAAATATCGTAATTTATAATTACGGTTAGGGGTGCAACTCGGGCTTATGAAACTCGGGTTTCCCTCAACCCTAACCCTAACCTTATTTATAAAATATCAACCCTAACCCTAACCCTAACCCTATTTGTAAAACCTTAACCCTAACCCTATTTTTAAAAATCGGGTTCGGGTTGAGTTTCGGGTTGGAATTCGGGTTGATAGAAAAAAAAATATGATAATCTGAAGCAAACAAGCTTAACATTGCACAAATAAGCTAAAGTTTGAAACAAATAAGCTTTATATTGTACAAACAAGTTGAAGTTTGAAACAAACAAGCTTCACATTTCAAATTATATGTCTAAAAATATACATCTTTTACATAAGACTAAACAAAAAAAGTACATTCTTAAACTAAAACATATTCAAAGTAATTCAAATGTTGCATAACATTTCAATAGCCACCATATGCATTGATAAAGTCACATTTATCCTTCGGAAAGAGAAAATATTGAGACGATATAAAGAGCCAGTTAGAAGACCACATAAGTCTGGTATGAGAGATCTTTTCCAAGTAGCGAGACTGTATTCGACATCCAAAGCTCTCTGATTTTTTACTCATCACCCCTTTCCTAAATGTTTTAGTTTTCTGCTCATCACCTCTTCTCAGATGCTTTCATAAAATTTTGGCAAACTTCATATTAGAAGTTACAAATGTCTCAAAGAAGATAATTAAAAAAAAAATAAAGATACTAGTTTGGCCCACCAACATTACATGATAAAATGCAATGGTTAAAGGTATATTGCTCATTTTAAAAGGTAATGAAGATTCTGATGGAATGTTCATATCAAGAATCATCACTTTCACAAAACTATTGTCAGCTCTACATACTTTAAACCTAACAAACAAGGCTAAATCATCACTTCCACAACACCAGTGGGCCTGCTGCTTATGGCTTTGCAGGTTCAGATTTTCTCGGGTTCGGGTTGACTGCAACCCTAACCCGGCCTAAGTTGCAAATCGGTCCGGGTTCAACCCGAATCCGTTCGAGTTCGAGTTAAGCAAATTAGATTTTGAGTACTGCTGCAAATCGGGTTCTGCGGGCCGGGTTCGGGTTGAACCCGGCCCAAGTTGCACCCCTAATTATGGTATCGTAATTTTACTACTTGAATATCTTAATATTTTTTTGAAAAACAAGCCACCCCATTCTATTCCATTAGAAACATTATACCACTTACAAATTCATAATTATAATCCTTGCTATCTCATTTCATCATGTTAAGCCATATATATAAGATGCATATGGATGAATAAAAAAAACAAATGATGTAACCCATGTAAAATTTGCTGCACCGGTTCACACAGCCTTTTCCAAGGTTGCAAAATGCGGTCAAAATCAGAAATAATCCCTCAAAACGCTTACAAGAGAGATCAAAAAAAAAATCAGTGAAATCCTGCCAACTACAACAAAACCCAGCACCCATGCTCCGCTCGCTAACAAAATTACGATTGAAGGTCCAATCAAATTGTTCCGCGTGGCTATAATGCAAAACATCCTCTCTTGTGAAACGGAGAGGAAAAAAAAAAGAATAATAAATTAATAAAAATAACTATTATTGCAAAAAATGAAAAAGGGAGCCTTCATCGTACCCAAATCATATCATGAGACTTCAAATGAAAGCATCGCCCACTTCTCCACTACATTCTATGTTAGCAATTGCACATCATTGTATCTTTTTCATCACACCTACTCCCATATTTTGGGTTCAAATATTTAGCGTTGATGATTGCTGCAGTTATTCCCAGACTAAAAATCTTCTGAGAGACTGCGATAATCAATAAGGACAAAAGGCAGAAGACCTAAGATCTTTGGCATGTGCAGCTCAGTCCTTCGGTAACCCATTTAACTGCGAAATATATTCATTATCAGAACTTCTCAAGCACAGGAAACTGATCAAAACAGAATTGTAAGGGGTTCTTGGTTGCCAAAAGCTACATCCATAAATATTGGGGAGATAAAAACAAGAAAATATACTTAAACTACAACAGAAATTCCTGTTGGAAACATGCCAGTGGCAGTGGTCGAAGAGGCCGGGGCAAGGTCTGTTTCCTAACTCCTCCCTGGAGGAAGAAAGAGAGTATTAAAGGATACAAAGAAATACACCGATCCAATTCCATGGACTTTCTTCCTTCAAGCAAGCAAGACTCTGAAACTGAAATTTGTCAGTTAGGCATCATTTTCATGTCAGAATCATGCCTGTTCTGATTTGCAGAGTGTGGCCAACCAACAGAGAAATATGCAGACTGAATATACTGGCTTGAATTGTTGCAGGCGCCACCCTGGCTGATGGGGCTACCAGGGTCATCAGATGATTCACTTGACGTCCCTTCGGAGGATGGGCTTCCTGCCAAAGCATTCCCAAAGCCTGCCATTTGAGGCGGGGCAGATGAGGGTTCACATTTCATTGGCTCTGGCTTTGGTTTTTTCCCTTCTGCAATGAAACTGCCCATGACAACCTGAAAATGTATCGAAATTAGAATACTTCAAAATTAGCATATAAGAGATATGATGTGAATATGATAACAGTAACTAGGTATCGACCTGCACAGGTGTTGCTGCCATCAGCATTCCAGCCACACCACCCCCAAGAACACGACCATCAGATCCTGCTAATGCCACACTCAAACCACCAGTTCTGCTGCGAGTGCCACATTCCTCTGTAAGCAGAAATGAACCAGATAGAGAGATGATCTCAAAGCGGCCCTGCATCAACAACGCTGTCAGGTGCTACAATATATATGGTATAAACTTAGATTAAGAGCAAAATACATACACGAGAAAAGGAAGAAGCAGTACATCTTTTAAACCATCCAAGGCTCATATCCAAGTACTAGAAAGTAGAAGCTGTATTATTGACCTATCCAATGGGCCATAATCTGGACTACAGAGCATTTAACATGTCCAAATATTCAGATTATGAACAAAGAAATTCTTTGGAACATAGCATGAAATGATGGATGAAAATCTGATGACACCTGCTCTTATCTGTGTTATACACCCTAGGTTCAAGGTTGAAGAGACGGGGAAAAGAATATGAGCATCTACTGAATCCTTATGGAACAGAGAAGATAACAGTAAGATGGTTAGCTACTTCCTTAGGAACTATTGGACCTGAGCTGAGTCTGACCAGTGATGTGAACTGTTGAATTGACGTTATTCTTTTTTAGTATGGTTGGTTACTTGGCTCACCACATGACAAATTCTCATTGTTTGGCCTTCTGTAGGCCTAGAATATATTGTGTTAGTATTTACAGTAGCTGGCCCACAGGTGAAAAAGGCAAAATGGTCTTCCTTGAATCATTCGTTTTTGCTGTCTTTGAGGAGAGGACAGAAACGCCTCTATAAATAGACCATTCAAAACCTTGCCATCTTTCCTTCTTTATTCTTTCAGCCCATCAGAAGACTATGATCTAGCACTATTTTTGCTGATTTTCTTTCCTTCTCTACTTCATGAAGCTGCTCTTTTCACAGATTTTGTAAGACAACTAGTTGTAGTTGGATCAATCTCCGCTTTGATGGGATCACGTGGCTATATAGTTTGCCAACAAAGATGTTCAATCACAGGATAGCACTGGAGTTTACTTTCATATCTTGCCATATGGTTGGAGCATTTTAGTCTTTTACCTGTAAACATGTTCAGCAGGTGTTCTAAGTCACTTAGAAATCAATCAATCATAATCTGTAAAAATCTTAAGGGAATTAACCATAAGTGTCTTCCTCATATGTGCAATAATTACTTAGCAATATATTAGATTTGACAACAAATAGCTTGTGAAACAATCCAGCTTTCATTTGACAGTTGAACTCCAGGTCCTAGCTCCCACTGATATCATTGTCCCCTTCACCCATTGGATTTAGGTTACTGTCCATCTCCAATCATCCTCCCATGATTGCGAAGTCAATTCTATGGTTCAAATCTGGGAAATTTTCAATGATAGACCCAGATAATCTGTAACTGAAGTTGTGAGGATCTTTAGAGTCAGCTACCACCATTTCAAACCAAAATCTAGAAAAACCTATACTTCTTTACATTAAACTACTACTGTTCAGGCAACGTAACAAAAGGGCAACCATCTTTTCTCATCATCCATATAAATGAAAGCAAAGGTCCATGAAAGTTATTTGCATTCTGAACACAAATCATTTTTAGATTAAATTAATTACTTTGCTTATGTTACTCGATGCATTAAAACATTGATGGAAAAATTAACCAGGTCTTAGAGAACAAGGATGCATGAATAGTGGCACCTTTATGTTTGAATGCCAATCGTTTTCAATGGGCATCATTAAATATAATAAAGTTTATGAGATTTGCTGTGGGACTGAGTAACTCTCTCAATTAACATATGTACAGACATGAAAAATTTCCATATTTCTCTATGGCTGCATATTTAATATATAGATCCAATTTAAACCTGCAAATCAACACCAGTGCTCTCTTTTATAGGAAACAAGATTTAAGAGAATCATATACTAAGAATCTTCGTTGATTCAGAAGATTAAATCTTGAAACAGCATACAAGTATATCTACATAGAGATAGGCAAGTACAAATGACATAGCAGAGAATGGTTATTGTATGTGTCTATGATAGTTATAATATTAGCCAAAGTTTATTCCCGTGTTCAAACCTCATATGTCACTGTTCCACCAGAGGTTGCTGGCTGACGAAGTGTTACATTACAGATGGCACCATTTGCTGAAAGTATACAAACTGTTCGAGGACCTTGCTGTGAGAATGCCATGATCTTTGAAGCCACATCCTGCCAAAAACAATACAAAGACATTACAATGAATATAGGTTAACCTTTACACAAACAAATGTGTATTCTAAAGAGTTCCGGATAACACTCTTACAGATGAAACAGATTTTATGTTAGTGAAAATTGAATGCATGTAAAACAGTCTTTCAGGCACCTCCCATAATCAAGGAAAATAATTACCCTTAAAATAGTAATCTTTTCTAAGCATCAAAAAGGTGTTATTTGAAACCCGTAATATATATATGGTGTACTGATAATAAAATTAACAAAGAACTTATGAAAGATGAAAGGATAACTAAATAGTGACTGCTAAAATTTTTAGTATATTGTCTTACTTTTGGGTAGACTGAGCATAAGGTATTTACCATCCTAAACAAGTTGCATAATGGTGAAAGTGATTTAAACAAGATTTGTAAAGTTATATTCTATGAAAGTGATTTAAACAAGTTGCATAATGGTGAAACAAATTAGGGCAAGGTTAATACAGTGCAGAGCAAATAATTTTGTGATGCAAGCCATTATTGGCAAATTGACGTTTGACAGAATAGCAGGTTTATCTAAGTTTTAATGCAGAGTGGCTGGATCTATCATCCTAATTATATTTACCAAAACTTTGGGATGGCAAAGCCGGGGGCAATCTGATGACATTCTTGTGGAATTATGTACAACAAAAAGATGAAATTTCAAAGCAAGAAAACTAGATATATGGTTATAAGGGTGAAAAGAGGGTCAATTTCAGATTAGAAACGTTGCAAAATCAGCTGACAAAAGACCCTGATTCTCTGAAATAAACAAACAAAAGCCTCATTTTTATGTTGCTGCAGTCTTGAATGTCTTTGACAAATTGTTATCTTCAGACTTACCTGGGAAGGTCTGACCTCAATATAAAAGCTAACAGACCACCAGAAGAAAATAATAAGGGTGTATCCGTCACTGCATACAGACATAACAAGTATCCCAATACAAGCTAGTGGTATAAATATAGAGGAACCTTCATCATTTTGATCCTTGTATCCCTATATTTGTATAACAGGATTGTAGGAATCTGTAGAGAATGTGTTTAACTATAGAGATGACCACATGACGAATAGACCACCATGCTTTACTTCTCTTTCTGGTGCCATCGATTCTCTTAACATTTTATAGCTCTACTTTAAATGGAGAATCAACAAGGAAATCATGTCTCACCCCGACAGAAATCTAACAAAACAAAATCTTCTCAATTTTCTATTACCCCATTTAAAAGTACAGGTTGGCAACCAGACCCTCAATTTCACTTACCACAACCACTAAGGTAGGTTGACTTGTGAGATCTCTTAAACTGCCTCAGCTTCAGAATTTGCCAACCAAGAAGTGTTATACATCAATAAGTTGGGTTCAAAGTGGTTCAACTGCTGATGATAGTAGGTACAACTTCAATCAGAACCTAACGCAACCCACTGGAGGGTCAACACCTATAACCTAACTAGCTAAACTCGCAAAGACAAAGTTCAACCCACCCTCTAAACCCACCAGAAGATAACATAACGCAGACATTTATCTTCAAAATTTTGCTCTGCAAATGAAAAATTATGAGCATGAAAATTCTGCTGTCTAGTTTAAAGGGTAGTCGAATCGAGAAACATAGGAGGGGTGAGCAGTTACAACTCATTGACATTGCAGGTCATCATTACTTGAGAGTGGTGGTTCATGGTAAAGAATAAGGAGAGAGAGAGAAAGAGAAAGAGAGAGAGAGAGAGAGAGAGAGAGAGAGAGAGAGAGAGATCACCAGATTCTAGCAATACAAGCAGCTGTAGCTCATCACAGGTTAAGATCTAGGATCAACGACCTGTCTTAGACAGAAGGATGGTGTTATGGTGAATGAGAGGGAAAAAGAAAAAAGGGCTTGGATACTTTAAATATTGCAATTATTCGTTGTAATTATCCATTTAAGACCTTATCTTGGCCACCAGATGAATACCCATAGATGGAAGCAATTCATCACTTTACTACACAAAGCTTGGGATCTAGGCTTGCGGCAATAACTTGGACAATTTAGATTGAAAATTGAATTGTTAGCATGATGGTCTCATAGGCTTAATTTAATCCACCATGAGGTAACTAATATAGCAACAAACCAAACCATGGATTTTGACTTACGCTTGGCTGTTCAATATTCATGCCAAGAAGCTTGACAAAAGCCGTTCTGGAGCAAAAACTTAGCCAACTGAGAACTGACATGAATCAATTCTGGTCACTCCAATGTTGCAATTTGGCCAATATAAGCAGAACACAATTTTTATGTCATCGAAAGAATCTTTTGTCAGGAGTAGATTCACTTCCTTCTCATTTCAAATCCTCCTGCCTTCTCATGCTAAATCAAAACCGTTGTAAGTTTCCTTGTCAAATCTTTAAAATTCTAATTCACTAGTTTTGGCTTCACTTTTATTGCAAGCCTGGCATACATAGGTTTTTTATTTTTTGATGGTAAATAAATAGGTGCAATCTACATTCTACCAACATGTAAAACAAAGACTTTAACAATTCAAATTATGTTCTTGGAACTCTGAATTTTCCACTTGAAACAAGGCCCAAAAGCTCAGCTTCAACTCTGATTTCAGCTGGACCAAATTACTTTTGATTTCAGCCATTTTGCCAGTCTTGGCCTTTTCAACTGAAAATTTTAAAGAAATCCAAATGACATAAATTGAGTTTGCATGAAAAGAATAAAGAAAAGTAAAATAACTCCAGAAAAAGCAAATTAGGCAACTTATTAAGACCTTTATAGGTATGGGCATCGGGCCGTGCCTGGGCTGGCATGGCTCAGGCCCGTAGGGCCGCTCCAAAAAATGGGTCGTGCCAGGCACGGCCCATTTTCTAAAAAGTTCAGCTCGGCATGGCTGGGCCGTGCCAGGCAAGGCCCACCAGGGGATATTTAGGATTTAAATAATTTAATTTTAAGAATTTAAATTTTTTAGCTACCATATTAATTAAATTTTATTAAAAAATTATCTCTATTTATCCTTACGAATCATTTTTTAGTTTTATTTTTTTTATTATTTATACTATTCAACCATTGATCCATCTATTGGATCATTGAGCTACTGGTCCAATCTTCTAATTGTGTTAAAGTCTGCCGGTCTAGTTCTAACTATTGTATGTAATTGACTATAACTTGTGACTCTCATTTGTAGTAATACATCACTAGTATATATCTTTTTGGTTACATTTGCATTATTATATTTAAGGCGTGCTGCACGTTTGAATGGCACCCCTCCAGCTTTTGTCCATTTATTCATAATTTAACGACATCAGAAGAAAAAAAAAACAAAAAGAAACAAGACCTACTAAGTTTAAATATTCTCACGAAGACTCGAATTTATAAGAAGACTAGGTCGTTTGGTGCACTGTACGCATCATAAACGAGTCAGGCAAGAAAGTCTGATCTCTTGACGTTAACCGTGCTCTTGTTAAGTAAAACCAGCCAGAGAGCACAGTAGGCCCAGGAATCACCTTATGGACTAGCCTGAGGATTAGACTTGCAAACGCCGCGCATCCAGTGCACGCTATGTGCACTGAAATCAATGCACAAAGTCTTTTTTAACATGAGAGAAACTGAGATTGATGCTCTTGGAGCATAGTGTGCTTTAATAAGACCTTTTGTATGGGCCTTATGTCTTCCTAAGGCTTGAATTGGTTTCACTTCTAATAATATAGGTTTCACTTCTAATAATGTATTTTTTTTAATTGTTAAAGTGAGTCATCTCTGTTTTTTTATCCTTTCTTATTGTATTCTAGAGGTCAGGCCTAGCCCCTTCCCTTCATGTACCATTTTGATTTTAAATTAATAAACTGGTAGGAGTCTATAATAAACACCCCACCATTAAGGTGGCTTCATATTAATAAATTTTTTATTCTCAATAATTTTTAAATTTATTTAAAAAAATTATAAATTTTTTTTATCAAGCCCTTATAGGACGTGCCGGTCCACCTGGGCCGTGCCTGGCACGGCACAGGCCCACCTGGGCCGGCACGACCTAGGCCCATGTGGGCCATGCATGGCACGGCACAGGCCCATGTGAGCCTAGGCTGTGCCGGCACGAGCCCGTTATGGGCCGTGCCGTGCCGGGCCAGCGGAAAAATTTTTTCAAGCCCGGCACGGCCCGGTACTACTACGTACTGAAGCAGTACCGGGCCTGTTGCCCACCTCTAGACCTTTATAAAATTCAGCAACAATCATGAAAATAAAATGTTGAAGAAACAATAATTTAGAGTGTAATATCATTAGATTATTTAATTGCAATTTAATATATGACAATACAATGCCTATGAGATTTGAGCTCTATGGAAGTTGAAATATGCCAAAAGATTTGCTTCTCAAAATCTTTTTGAAACTTAATATTGTGATGCTTCAAAATTTTCATGAAACTTGCAAAAATAATTTTTTGATCCTAAAGAAATTTTTTTTTACCGCTTTTAGGGAAATGAAGAGGATAGCAATACATGCTCAAGTGAGTGTGTGTCTACACACACAATACATTATATATATATATATATATATATATAGAGAGAGAGAGAGAGAGAGAGAGAGAGATGGACTTGGCTACATTTGTGTTTAGCCAAGCCCAAACCCGGTCGCCTCTCTTACCATTAGATCCGTATAAATCTTGAAGCCAAAAAGCCACTTGTTAACCACTATTTTCTGCTTTAAAAAACATCCAATAAAATAAATAGAAACATAAAAAAATAGAAATTGAGAACAACAAACATAAACACGATTAAAGTGAATACTAATTGTTATGAAAGGTGACAATAATAGGTTATCTCACATAATAAACATTAACATGTATAGAATAAACAACTAATCTGAACTAATAAACATCTAATCTGAATAGTAAATAGAAAGGTTAAAGAATAAACAGATCATTTTACATGTAACGTGCTACAAAAAATAAGGAGCATCTATGGAGGTAAGATAGATGCGATGTATAGCCAATACATGTACACTACGTGTCCAGCCTTTACATGCCTCATACCTTGGAGCATGCAAAATACCACATTTTCAATCCAATAATTTCTATTTATTCCTGTAGCATTTCTGTTTATTATCTACATTAGGTGTTTATCAACTCAAACTAGCTATTTATTTTGGACATGTTGGTGTTTATCCTGTGGGATAAGTGTTTACCGTCGCTTCCAACATGGTTAGTGCTTACTTCCATTCTATTTCCATTTATTTTTGCATGTTTTTATTTCTTTTGTTGGATTTTTTTTAAAAAAAGCATGCAACAATGATTAATAGATAACCTTTTAGCTTCAAAAACTGTGGATCTAATGGTGAGAGAGGCGCTGCGCACACACACACACCTCTCTTTGTGGTCAATTTGATCCTACAATTAGAACTTAAATATGTGTAAAGAGATAAATTGGCATCAATTTTTATATACTTGCCTCTCCAGCTTTAACAGTAATAACATGTGGAGTAAAAGCAATCCCTGAAGATCCTGAAATTACAAAGAATAGTAATATTAGTTAATTTAGACCAACATTTAGGAAATTAATTTTAGACACAAGAATTGGAAACATCAAGACATTAGTGATTGAAAATAGACAAATAATGGTGTCAATAAAAAGGAAGAGTTAGACCTAATAAGACTTGTGCAAAATGTTGGCTAAAATAAAGTTATGGTCTTGATGTATTGCTTGCCTTTTAACGCTAGTGATATCCCAAAAATAGAATTTTGAGTAGGTTGAGAAAGAACTATGCAGACCATAGGAAAGGACAGTAGATATGCCTTTGATTACAAGAGATCATTAAGAAAACGCAAAACATAAGAGAAAAGGAGATATGATAGACTATTAACACAATGAAATTTGAGTAAGTTTCAAAAACTCGAAGCAAAACAAAAAATCTCGATTTAGATTTGTACAAGTTGGCATTGCAATAATGCATCAAGATGGATATGCTCAAGGTATTCATCATAATTTTAACACTCAAATAGTTACGAACAAGATGGCATACGGAAATAGAAATTTTTCATGAAGATCAGTGTAAGGTCTGCTGTAAAATCAGCCAGTTAGAATTTAAGCAGCATATCTGATAGGAGCATTTCTTTTCATATATGAGCGACAAATCATGCATCAATATAAGCTAAACAAGTAGCATAATAATTACCCAAGGCATCAAGTTGCTGCTTCTTTCCTGATCCTGGAGGGCGGCCTCGCCGCTTGATTGCTGGATCTGACATCGGACTATTAGAGTAACCTGAAGCGGATGGTCTAGAAATAAAATCCAAAGCCATGCTACCATCAGGTCCGTATTTTCTTGGCCTTCCTCTCTTTTTCTTCATTGGATCACCCATGTTAAGTACGCCACCTGGTCTAATCCCCGACATACCATCATCATGATACAAAGAGGCCGGTGAATCCACTGGCTTCGTCACCGGCAAAGTCGTAGTATTGAATGACAACTGCATTCCATGAACCATTCCTGCTGAATTTGGAACTACCGTGGAATTGTTTGATGCTGCAGCTCCGAAGGAATTGCCGTCCACCATCATCCCCGGAGACTGGGACGAGTTCAGCCTCGAATAATCTTTACCATCCATTCTTCAAAACCCTAAGTACCTATTCTATACCTCTTTTCGCAGCACTTCCGCTGAATCCGACCTCTCCACAGTAGAGACCGGAATTATACTACAGTCTGAACCACCACCACTCCTTAAAATAATCTTGCAGCTCCGAAGAGACGCCTTCGATGAAAAGAAAAATTACACAAAGTTTCCAAAATTTCCAGAAAATAAAAGGTAAATCCCATCCAAAGAAAAGGAAATTAACTAATGGAAAGAGCGTATCAGCATTATCTGCACTAAATCTTTCCCATCTACCCAATTGATATATGATGCATTGAACAAAAACCAAATTTTGCTATCATTTTCTTTTCAAAAAAAAAAAAAAAACTCCTTTCCATAAAATCCACGACAGAAAAACAGAATTATAATAAACAGCGGAATGGGGAATCGAGGACAGGACACCACCTCAAAATAGATCAATACACTGATCCACGAAGGGGACGACGCACTAGAGATTTCAGAGTTTTACGGTTAAATCGACCTCCAAGGCAGGGAAAAGAAAAACCCTAATACCACCATCCTTGCTTCGCCACCAAACCCCCGCCGCACCGCGCCACCCAAACGATGATGGGGAAAATGATGGGCAACGGTTATAAATATTCTAAGCAGAGAAAGGGGCAAAAATTATCGAGGCCGAGAGCTCGATTCTTCGCATGGATTTATAAATTAATTCGGCATTGTTTTAGATTAATATCAATGCATTCAGACTTTTTATTATTATATATATTTTATTATAGCTGTGCCAGCTTTTAGGAGTCCAAAATATATTATTATTATTATTATTATTAAATGTTAATATTTTCCTTATCTGGGCGAGAACCTTTTCCGGCTCGCCGTACCGAAAGTTGTTGGCTCGCGACACGCTTTCCGTCCGGTTCAAACTGATGACCGGGTTCCTTAAAAATTTTCAGAGTCACGTGACAGAGAGCTTGTGGTTGCCCGTCCCCTCTCTCTCCCTCTCTAACACCATAGGCCAATCGTGGAGTCGTTCTATTGGCACCCCAAAGATTACTCTCCACACCCATACTTACATAAAATTAGAATACCTAAAATACCCTAAGATGTAATTACTTTTCTACCCTTGCTTATTTCTATCTACACCCACCTGATCAAAACCCCTAATAAAATTTCCAAACTTCTCTCCCAGGCACAGCCATCTCCCTTCCTCCTCCCTCTCTCAACGATTGTCTCTGAAATCAGGGTCTAGACAAGGTTTAAAGCTCTCATTTCAACAATGGAGAAGCAACTAGTAATCTGGGAAGGCGACGGTGACGATAAGGTTCGTTTTTAAAAACTGAATCGTCTTTTTTTTTTTTCCCGGAACGCGTTCCGTTCGGCCTACCAGGGCCGAACGGAATAGTTTTGTTCGGCCAGGGCTGGCCGAACATAAACAATATGTTCGGCTTAACCTGGCCGAACAGATGCATTCTGTTCGGCTAGGTTATGCCGAACATATTGTTTCTGTTCGGCCAGCCCTGGCCGAACAAAACTATTCCGTTCGGCCAGCCCTGGCCGAACAAATCTATTCCGATACTTAGCCGAACGAAACCATTATGTTCCAAATATAAATTTAACATAATATTTTATCCTTGTAGGATGATGCGTCAACCGAATCAAGCAAAATTGGCTCAGATTGTGTTATGGATTACACAAATGAATTTACAACTTACGAAGTAAGATAATTTTGATTGCAATTGTTGCTGACTTGTTTTAATTGTATACTATACTTGCTAAATTATACTATTTATTGTGTAGATATTCAAGAGTAGAGAAGAATTGTGTAGTTGGTGTCGGGAAGCTGGGAGGAGGAATGGATTAGTTATTGTAATTAAAACATCTGATTCGGGAAGCAATGTTAGGAAACCAAGAATCAAGTTAGGTTGCGAAAGGAGCGGTAAGCACAAATGCACAAGCGGAAAAGGAAAAGGGATCAAAGAAGAGGGCTAGTGGTACAAAGAAGTGTGGATGCCCATTTTTATTAAGAGGAAGGAAATTGGACACTGGGATGATTGGATTTTGGAGGTTATTTGTGGAGTGCACAATCATCCGTCTGCGAAGCATTTCGAGGGACACTCATATGCTGGAAGATTATCTAGGGAGGAGACTTCATTGTTAGTGGATATGTCGAAAACTTTGGTTCGGCCAAAGGATATATTGTCCACATTGAAGCAAAGAGATGCCCACAATGTTACGACAATGAAGACGATCTACAATGCACGCCAGAGGTGTAAGGTTTTAGAGAAAGCAGGGAGATCACAGATGCAACATCTTCTTGGTAAATTAGCCGATGCTAAATATATTGAGTGGCATAGGAGTTGCGGTAGTACTGACGTGGTGCGTGACTTGTTTTGGGCACACCCTGGATGTATAGATTTGTTACGTGCATTTCCTCGTGTATTGATTATGGATTGCACATACAAGACGAATAGATATCGTCTTCCTCTGTTAGAGATTGTGGGGGTGACATCAACTAATCTCACATTTTCTGTTGCTTTTGCATACATGGACTCTGAGCGGGAAAATAACTATACATGGGCATTAGATAGATTGCGCAGTGTCATGGATGCTGATGTTTTGCCTGAGGTGATAATCACAGATAGAGATTTGGCTCTATTGAATGCAATTAAGAGGGTATTTCCTACATCTTCACATATGTTATGTAGATGGCATATTAGTAGGAATGTTCTGGCTCAATGCAAAAGATTATTTGAAACAAAGGAGAAATGGGATATGTTTATAATGAGTTGGAATATACTGGTCCTGTCAGCCACAGAAGATGACTATAATGTTCGTTGGAGTGCACTTCAGAGAGATTTCAGTTCGTATCCAGATGCCTTGCGATATGTATCAGATACCTGGTTGAGCAAATACAGGGAAAGATTTGTCGCAGCATGGACGGACAATTATAGGCACTACGGGAATGTGACAACAAATAGGTATTACAAGAAAAAGATTTCCCTTAGCAATTCATATATTATATTTTTATCTTTGATATATAACTTTGATCTAATTTTCTTACTTTACTAGGGCTGAAAGTGCACATGCAAGGCTTAAAAGACAGCTTGGTTCAAGCCAAGGTACTTTCGAGTCTTCTTGGACAAAAATAAATAGTTTGATTGAGTTACAGCACAGCGACATTAAAGCCTCATTCGAGAAGAGTTTGACGGTCGTGCAACACAACTTTAAGCCTGCTGAATTCAAAGAACTGCGAGGATTCATATCTATATGTGCATTAAATCATATCCTTGCCCAATCGAATCGGGCCAATTCAGCTGAGATTCATGAATCAGCTTGTGGGTGTGCTATTCGACGCACACATGGCTTACCATGTGCTCATGAGATTTTGCGGTATAGGATGAAAGGTCAGCCTATTCCCCTCGACTGCATAGATCCTCATTGGACGAAACTTGATATGCAGCCTGCTAAAAATGTGCAAAGTGTGAAGTTGACCTGTAAACCAGAGTTGAATATAATTGCCGAGAAATTCGAGCAGTTAGATGGGGCATCTCAATTGCAAATGTTAAAGAAATTAAGAGAGATTGCAAGTCCTGATAGTACATCTCTTGAAGAACCTGCGAAAAGGAAGATCGGTATACGTGGGCGGCTTCATTGGAGGTTGATACTTCTACTCGCCGTGACCCTTCCGCATTTGAGTTGGTTCTATCTGGACAGGATAGTTATTCACCTGGTTCGCAGCAAAATATTTAGGGATCCCAAGGATGCAGATGCGAAGGGGCAGCCAAAGAAGAAGGTACGAAGCTTTTCTTTAATATAGCTTATCGTTATATTTTATATAATTCATATCATTCAATACAATTTGTAGGTTATTCGTCAACGAATCCGGTCACATAAGCCAATGATCTATATTAATCAACTTCCAGACGGGTTGAGGGCATTCATCCAGCACATCAAGGATGTCAAAGCTGATGGCAACTGTGGATTCGAGCAATTGCTGACTTACTTGGCTTCGGAGAGGAAGATTGGCCACGTGTCAGGAGGGATTTATTACATGAGTTGAACTGTCATATAGAGCACTATCGCGCATTGTATGCTGTCGAGGGGAGGGTTGACGAGATCGCTCATGCATTATCATATTTTGAGGATTGTCCGCCATATGACCGGTGGATGACCATGCCAGATATGGGGCATCTTATAGCATCATGCTACAATGTTGTCCTGTACCACCTCTCCTTGCAACAATGTCTGACTTTCTTACCGCTCAGATCGGTGCCTCTTCCTCTTGTATCCCGTAAAGACATTGCAGTGGCCTTCGTTAATAGCAACCATTTTGTTGAGGTATTAAATATATTACTCTTTGTCAATTTAAGACATTGCTGTTATTCTTGACGATTTTTTAAACTTGATTACTCTTTGTAGGTTTTCTTGTTGCCGGGTCATCCAGTACCGCCAATAGCAACCAACTGGTTAAAATACCATTTACCTTGTGCTTCCGGATGGGCCAATTCTTATGAATCTAGGATTCAACAGTTCAGAGAAAATATATCGTCCGATGTAATACTTAGCGAGACTGTTGAGTTGTAGAGTGCATTGGTTGTTACAAAGTCAACATTTTGTTTATGTAACATTCAATGCAATTGAAATGAAATGAAAGTTTTGAATATCATTTTTTTTATCTTCTTATGTGTGCAAATTGTTTGTATACACTTCGATCAATGTCAAACATTCCATCCCGTGCCATCCCGTTCCATTCGTGCCATCCCGTGCCGGTATGTGCCGGACCAACATACGCAAAGAAGATCCAAATAATACTATTCCGGATGGGCCAATAATACGCTGCCGGGCCATCAATTAGTGCCCCGTGCCGGCCCGTGCCGGTGGCGTGCCAAATTTTATTAAAGATTTTGAAATAACTCAATAAATCACTCATTTTAAAATATTGAAAATATAATTTGAGTACCCTCTTGTCTGCGCACCCGACGGCCCGGGACCATATCCTCGGACCCATTCCACACAACCAAAAGCCCCGCGTGCCGAATTATCCTCCGTTCGGTCTGACAGAGCCGAACAGAGGCAAACTGTTCGGCCCTGTGTGGCCGAACAAATTGCCTCTGTTCGGCCCAGTGTGGCCGAACAGAGGAATTTGTTCGGCCACACAGGACCGAACAAGGCCTTTTTTAACCTGTTCGGTCCTGTGTGGCCGAACAATATCCTCTGTTCGGCCACACTGGGCCGAACAGAGGCAATTTGTTCGGCCACACAGGGCCGAACAGTTTGCCTCTGTTCGGCTCTGTCAGACCGAACGGAGGATAATTCGGCACGCGGCTTTGGTTGTGTGGAATGGGTCCGAGGATATGGGGCCCGGGCCGTCGGGTGCGCAGACAAGAGGGTACTCAAATTATATTTTCAAATTTTAAAATGAGTGATTTATTGAGTTATTTCAAAATCTTTAATAAAATTGGCACGCCACCGGCACGGGCCGGCACGGGGCTTTGTGGTTGAGTGGAATGTCGAGGAGGATATGGGTCCCGGGCCATCTGGTGCGCAGATCGGCACGGGGCAGCAATTGATGGCCCAGGCGTAATATTGGCCCGGCAAGCGTTTCATTGGCACGGCACGCCTTTGATTGGCCTTTGATATTTTTCAATAACAAATGTCATTATATTTTAGATATAATCAATGTGATTTGCGCGATAATTGTGCGGTGTTAATACAAGCGGCCCGGCACGTACCGGCACGGGATGGCACGGATGAAACGGAATGGCAAGGGATGAAATGTTTGTAAATAAGATAAAAAATTTGGAATTGAAACTTTCATTTCATTTCATTTGCTTTGAATGTTACATATAACAAAATATTGACTTTGTAACAAGCAAAAGTAATACAAATCCCAATCAATCCCCAGCCCGTCGTCGTCGACGCCTATACTGCTGTGTGGGTGCCCGACTAGATCCAGGAACATCAGGTCGTGCATGACTGGGTCCAGGCACATCAGGTGTCGCATGACTAGGTCCAGGCACATCAGGCTCAACAGTCGAGATGTGCTGACCCTGCAGAACATCAACCATATGCGACATAACATCGTACATGTAGTCGGTCCCAAATGATGCAATCTCCACCCGACCCATATGTAGAGTGTGGTACAATGCTGATGGCATCCTCACAGCGCCGCCGGTAAACGTCAAGATCAACATCGACATCTTCAGTTCGTGCACGATCATATATGCTGGATCGGCTCTCTGGGGGGTGGACAACCAAGTGCGTGATACGAGAATACCAATCCATATATCCTGGAACACAGTCCGATGGTCGGACAACCGGATGGCTCCTACGACGTTGGCTCAGTACGTGATCCTCCCACTCCTCCCATAACTGATCCAAGAAGACATATGCAATACGGTACGATCCTGCTGTCGGTCCTCTACTGGCTCGCGCAGGGGCTAGTGGCGCGCGAGGGATCGTCTGTATCCGACCAAACTGTCGTAGAACCCTTTCAGGATGATAGGGTTCTACGACATCCATACACTTTAGGCATCCACTGAAGAATGCAATGTCTAGGAACGGACGATCAGCTCGCTGATGACGATGGGGATCCCAAATGACCTGCAACATATAAACAATACCCAGCTAGGTCATATATAGCAAATTAAAAAAACTTAAATATACAAGCGACACATCATGGTACATACCTGATCGGCCCTCAAAACGTCCAATGACTCACGAAGAACAACTAAATGGTCCATCGAGGTACGTGATGGAGTGCCAGGATGCCAACGCTGCACGCGGGGCCTCGCATCAGTATAATCAAGGGATGGATGAGGAGTGAGATCTGGAAAATGCTCATAAATCCAAGCCTGGAGCAGCGTCATGTATCCACTGATCTGTCTAACTGATGCCCTAGACGCAATCCCCAGCTGACGGTACAAGAAAGTCAAAGCAGCGGCACCCCAGGAATATGATCTCACTCTATCCAAATCCCTAAATAGAGCAAGATAAGCTATAGGCACCCTCGTTCCACTTTTATCAACAAAGAGTGTGCACCCTATCAAAAATAGCAAATACCCCCGCGCTGCACACTCTATCCTGTGATGACTATCTCTATCAGATACAGTGTGAAAATGACTCTTCAGCCACTCTAACCTAACAGACTGACCACGTACAGATAGAACCTCCTGACGCGCATCTGTATCTGACACACCCAATAGCTCAACAAGGATGTCCTCAGCTTCCCGATCGCTCATCCTCTCACATGACACTGAGGAACCCGTGACAGTAATCCCTAAGATGGCGGCTACATCGTCCAATGTAATAGTCATCTCGCCACAGGGTAGATGGAAGGTGTTCGTCTCGGGCTGCCATCTCTCTACAAAGCCGGAGACAAGAATCTTATCGGTGAACCGATAAGAGGAGTGCACTAGATCTATAAGGCCCGACTGCTCTATGATTGCCCTGAACTTCCTATTTGATTGCCTTGATTCCCACCACTGCCATTCAGCTACCTTGGCAGCATGGTTCATGCACTTCAGTGGAGCCCGTTCCTGTAATATAAATGCCATTAATAATTTATATCACAGCATCGTAATGATACATTAAAGAAAGTAAAATGCAATAGCAATTAAATAATACCTGTTGCCTCCAGATCGAGGCTGCTATATGTGTCCTGAAACTACTCAGGACAGACTCATCCTCTGGACCTCCTGGACATGGCCCGACAGCTTCACCCTCAACGTCCATAGCGGGCATGTCCTCGTCTACGGCCTCAGCAGGGGGCGATGGTGCAGCAGGAACCTCGGCCTCAGCATGACCGGCACGACGTCTTCTGGCTGACGCCGTGGGTCTAAATCGCGAGGAACCAGCATCCATATCTGAAACTGAGTATCAGCATATACGTCAATCAAAATGCAAATCAAGTAGACAAGTTATATGATGAAACTGAACAAAAAATTCAGATTTACATTTATGAATTATAAGACTAAATTGATCAAGAATGACAAGCCAATAAGTGCAATTGCCAAGCCAATAAGTGCAATTGCCAAAATTCAGTAGTGTTATGTGCAAGTGGGTTAATAAGTTTACTGTTAACGATCTGGGAGCTCCCATGCCTCCCATGCCGGACAACCCGCCGGAGAGGGAGCACCGGGCGGGAATGCCGCCGGCATTCACAAAAAAAAAAAAAAAAAACCTTAACGGGGAAGGGAACCGGCGGGGCGCCGGCTCCCTTCCTCGTTCTAATGCCGGACAGCCGGCATGGGAGCTCCCATGCTTCCCATGCCGGACAACCCGCCGGAGAGGGAGCTCCGGGCGGGAATGCCGCCGGCACTCACAAAAAAAAAAAAAAAATTAATTGCTTAACGGGGAAGGGAGACGGCGGGCCGCCGGCTCCCTTCCTCGTTCTCATGCCGGGCCGCCGCCGGCATGGGAGCTCCCATGCCGGACAACCCGCCGGAGAGGGAGCTCCCGGCGGGAATGCCGCCGGCACTCACAAAAACAAAAAAAAAAATTGCTTAACGGGAAGGGAGCCGGCGGGCGCCGGCTCCCTTCCTCGTTCTCATGCCGGGCCGCCGCCGGCATGGGAGCTCCCATGCCGGACAACCCGCTCCGCCGGCATGGGAGGTAAGTAAAAAAAAAAAAAAAAGGGACTCACCTCGCCGGAGATCCGCCGGGAAGGAAGAGGTGCTCCGCCGGGAGGGTGGGAGGAGGAGCTCCGCCGGGAGAGGAGGAGACGATCGGTGGAGGGCGGGAGGGGGGGGGGCGGCGCGGACGAATGTGGGTGGGGTGTGCTGAGTATTTTTGAGGGGTGAAAGGGTGTGAGGGTAATTTAGGGATTAATAAAATATGGGTGGGTGTAGTGAGTTACCATGTGGGTGTACTTAGCAAAATTTTTTTTTTTTTAAATGCGGGTGCTGAGAGGTTTTTTGTGGGCGCCAATAGAAGCTCCCGCCAATCGTGCGATCGCAACACGTATACCGATGCCAGTTACCACTTGATCGCTACTCGTGCATTCAAATGCGAGGTACTTGCTTCTTCATTAGTTGCTTTAAGGATTGAAACTTGATCGCTACGTGGCTTATATTTGGTTGATAAGAAATAAGATTATTTTTACTAAGAAGATGGTCTTATTTTATATGATCATCCGTCATGCTCTTTCTTATATAAAAGAGTATACTCATTGTTATTTTGATGTTCATATTGATGGACCTGGCCACTGGGACTCCCCTGCTGCTTTGGCAGCGAATCAGACCACGATTTTCATCTCTTGAGTGTCCCCACCTCTGGGTTATGTCAAAGTGAACTTTGACGGCTCTGTCTCTGATTGTACTGCTGGATCTGGGTTTATCATCCGTGGGTCGAAGGGGCACTTACTAGCAGCTAGCGGTCACAGCTCTATCGACATTTCGGTTTCTATGGCTAAGCTACAGACAGCATGGGCTGGTATCATACATGCTGTTCGACATTTGGGCTATCGTCGGCTGATTATTGAGGGTGACTTACTCATGATTATCAGATGGATTAGACGGGAGAAGGACTCCTTTTCTTGCCTTAATCCCCTTATTAGAGACATTTTAGTCACTCTGCAGTCTACTAGTGCTTTTCAGATTCAGCATATATCGGGAAGCCAATGCTGCGGCTGATTATGTTGCTTCTTTTGTCGCCCGCAACTCTGATCGGTGGATTTGGCATACTGGAATCCCTTGTCCTGTCTTATTACAGCAAATTTTGTACTCAGATGTTTCGGGCTTGACTCACGCTAGAGTGGTGTGATCGCCCGTCTATAACAAAAAAAAAAAATGATGCAAGATGATTGGTTCTATATTTTTTAGTGTAATTTTTTTTTAAAAAAATGAAGCTATTATTAAGTTTGTCATGATTTTTCTCAATCATTAGCTGCTTAAATTTTAGTATTGGATGTTTTGTGATGTAATTAAGTAAAAGGATAAATACTGTATAGCCCAATGTATCATTCTTATCTTTATCTTTATTCTTGTTTTGTATGGTAATAATTTATGACAACTATCACTTTGGCTTGATCTTTTGATCTTATATAAGAGAGGTCAGGTCAGGTCGGTGGGTTTGATTTCGAAAATGACAAAAAGAGATGTATCTCATGCTTGTTATCATCAAATCACGTTCCTTGAACGCTGGATAACAGAAAGATCTGGATAGTCATGAGGACAGCTGAGGAATCTTTCAACACCTCCTTCTCGATGAGATTCCTGCAAGAAAGTCCTCAGGGACCAGATGCACCGATGGAGATCCTCTGATGCTCAAATGAGCAACTTGGGAAACAGTGAAAAGAAAGAGTTAAAAGAATTAGCTAGAGAAAACTCGGAGTTCGAGATCCCCTCTTTCGTTATGAGCGAAGGTTCTTATACCTGTCTGGAGGTCCCGTCTACCCGCTTATGGAAGGTTATTGATTTCAAGACGTTATTGTTTGGTAGTGGACAGGCGGCAAGGCTGACAAGGACATGTCGCAACAATCACTGAGCATATCAAAGGTGGCCCACCCTGCTAGCCCCCTGGCAGAAGCGGTGCCACAGGTGTTAGGTGGGCCTAGTCATGTCAGGCGTGCACCATAACAGATAGTGACCACACGCAATCACAGATGATTAGTGTACCACATGGCAGTTGCAGGTGGTTAGTGGGCCATGTGGCGATTGCAGTTCGAGGCCGAGGGGACGTTGGAGTCTGAGGCCAAGGGGACCCTGGAGCCTAAGGCCGAGGGGGACCTAGTGTTAGAAGCTGAGGGAGTCCGAGGCCGAGGGAGACATGGAGTCCAAGGCCGAAGGGACTTGGAGTCCGAGGCCGAAGGGACCTGGAGTTCGAGGCCGAGGTTCCATTAGTCACCCCTCCTGTTAGCCCTAATGTGGCTTGATCAGCCACATCAGATGCCCCCTCATCCTTGAGACGATGTGGGCCCACACCTCGCCTAGCGAAAGGGGTGCGAAACCTTCAGGTGGCTGATCCTGGTACATTGCCAATCATGGAGGGGCACATGTCCTCGGGGGTAGAGACTCTTCAACACAGGTGGTATGGGGAGTCGTAACACCTCCTCTCCAGTCAATCCTCACCATCGGATCCGCGAAGATCCTTCTCGAAATGGAAAAGTCCTTTCAAAGACCGTGGAAAGGCGGCCACTATCATTATTGCCATCATTGTGTTGACGTTATCGATGTCCTGTGACTGGCTATAAATAGCGCGCTCCGCGCGTCAGACGTTGGTCGAGGTGACTTCGCCAATAGTGGGTATGCCCGTGGCTTGCTGGACCAGGCAGGATGATTCAAAAATAATGTATAGCAAGAGGGGGGTTATGGACCTGATACTTCGCTTCTGAGACCTTCATCTTCATTCTCGAGCCCGTACCTTGCCCGAGCCTTCCTTCCCTGAACCTTGTTGTTTTTATCATCGTTCTTCTTCCTTTATCCAGGTTAGTCCTTCCGATCCTTCCTTGTTTCTTCTTCATCGTGGATTCTTCTTCTCCTTCCTGGTCATCCTCTGCCTCACCTGAGGATCGTGTGTCCTCCTCGCAGGTGCGAGCTTCTCCATCCCCCACACCTCCATGGTATTTCTCCTTCTCCTTCTTCCGAGGACCTTGTTCCTCTGTTCCAATGGTGGATCATCAGCCGGGCCCCCCTTAGGGGTAGTCCGATGGCCGCCGATCCTCTAC
This sequence comes from Calamus simplicifolius, assembly GCA_900491605.1. Classification (NCBI taxonomy): domain Eukaryota; kingdom Viridiplantae; phylum Streptophyta; class Magnoliopsida; order Arecales; family Arecaceae; genus Calamus; species Calamus simplicifolius. The sequence continues at coordinate 291,219 of UESW01001734.1, read as the reverse complement.
CTAGGGTTAGAGCGGAATCCCCGGAAGGAGCCAACTCCACCATGACCGGCCAAGAACTAGTAAACCTTAGGGCTTGGTACGGGATTTCGAGCAGCGTTCGGCTGTTCATCCCCACTCCCGACGACAGGGTGACATCTTTTCGACCTGGGAGAATCGCCCTATACAAGGTATTCCTCAAGGGGGGTTTGTGACTGCCACTCCACCCCTTCATCACCAACCTCCTTAACCTATACTCCTTAGCGCCCGCACAGTGGGTTCCAAACTCCATTTGGACCATCTGCGATTTTCTAGTGCTGTGTCACCTCTAGGACGTAGAGGCTAGGGTTTTCCTTATCCATAGTTTCTACACCCTCCACCATCAATCAGGCTGGTGGTTGTTCCAGCCCAGGCATGGCCAAGCCCTCCGGTTGGGTCTTTCCATGTCCATGAAAGGGTGGAAGACCCAATTTTTCTTCTCCGACCTCGAGGGGGTGAGGGCGAATTGGGGGGATCCGAACGTATGGTCGAACAAAAACTCGACGGTAGTCCCGAGGGATAAGGAGGCATTTAGACAGCTGCTGACGACAGTGGTCTCTCGCTACAACCAACTTCTGTCTGAGGAGAATCTCCAGCTTGCGGGTATCCTCCCGAGCGATGGTGAACAGTCACAAACCTTTCCCCCTTTCCTTCTCTTCATCTTTTTCTTCCTCTTTTTTTTTTTTGAATGGCTCTGACCTGCCCTAGCTTGCATAGATATGAGGCCACCGACTAAAATGATGATGAGGGCTATCGTAAAGAGACGGAGGGCCGCGAGCGAGGCAGGAGGATCGAAGAAGAGGCTCAGCCTCAGTCCTTTGCTCCCCCATCCGATGACCAGCAGGTGGGCGAGGAGGTCGCCCCGTTGGTCTCCCAGCCAGCAGCCCCGTCAAACGCTCCACCGGCCGCCCCACCAGCTACCTCGGCGATTGACCTCACTGTTTACACACCCCCAGAGGAGCCGAGGACCGCGGCAGTTCAATTGAATGCAGAGCTGGTCACCTTGGGTGCGGAACCGTCCGAGCCTGCAGCCATGCCAGCATCGGAGGAAGGCCCGCCGACGAGCAGGGATGCCATGGTAGCAGCGGGAGCAACCGCAAAGGATGTCTCGATGGGTAGGAGTCATAGAGGAACACCGCCAGGGCCCGAGGTGACATCCACACCCTCGGCCTCAGTTGATCCCACGGGGGGAAGGAATGAGGCAGACCCCCTTTGGGTGTTCCTTACATATGACGGTCGCACCGCAGAGCGACTGTTGGCCAGGGTCTGCCTACCGGAGCTCCAAGCGGAGTTCGGTCAACTTGATGCCCTTGCCATCATTTGGGATGCCTTCGCAGCGCATTTATGGGTAAGTGTCTCTTCTGCCCCCCCCCCCCCCCCCCTCCCTGAATTTTTCTGCTTCATTGTGCACTAACAAAGGCTCTCCTCGTGTAGGCGGTGAACTCCTTGTCGGCATTGAGGTACACTGTCCTCTGGAGCCACCGTGCCCACCATGCAACCTTGGCCACTGTGGCCAGGGCTGAGGAGGCTGAAGGTGCGCTGGAGGTGGCCCGAAGGGAGGCCGAGGGCGCACTGGAGGGGCCCAAAGGGAGGCCGAGGTGATCGAAAGGGTGCTGGGGGTGACCCAAAGGGAGGCCAAGGAGGCTAAGAGGACCCTGGAGCTGTTCCAGGTGGAGATCGAGGAGATCAGGCGGTAGGGAGCGGCCGATATGGGCGTGCCCACGCCGCTGAGGCCGAGCTGAGAGTTTGCCGACTTCAACTGGATATAATGAGCCAGGAGGTGAAGGAGTTCGAGGGCCAGGCTAAAAATGTCGAAGAGATCGCCCGGATAATCGAAGCCTGAGCCGCCGATGCTGCCACCGAAGCGAGCGGCGCCCTCTTGAGAGCACGAGATGCCGAGGAAAGGACCGTGGTGGTAGAGAGTGTGGTAGTAGAGGCCGTGAAGTGCTTCTGGGGCTCCACTGCTTTTGTCGAAGAGGGGGCGAAGGGCTCCGCTAATGCCTATCTCCAGGGCTTCCGTCACTGGAAGGAGAAGGCCGTGTGGGTCTCCGGCATCGCCAGCCTCAATGACCTTGAGCTCAATTCCTTTGAGGAGCCAGAGGAGTCGATTGATGGTGAATTTGCGCTGGCCGATGCCTGAGGGCCTGCTCTTATACCTTTTCTTTTATTTCTATTATTGCATCAAAGTCCGACCTGAGTCGGCGTTTTGTAAACATTCACTAAGTAATGAAAATGATAACTTTTCTTGAAATTTGTGTCTTAAAGACTCAGAATACTTAGCTCAAAGTAGTGTGTTCTCTACTTAGTCTGCATTTGTAGGATCCCCGATAGGGCTGCACTGGTTCTGGTGTGGTCATAGTATTCGTCCACTCGCCGTGAGCAAGTCTGGGACTTAGTTGCAGTATGGGAGCAGATCCTGGGAAAAGTGTTGAGGCCGGCTCTGGAACTTGCCTTTGCAAAAACTCGAGGTCGGCCCCGAGGCGTTGGTCTTGCAATAGGCCTGTGGTGCCGATTCGCAGCAGGGCCTCTACACCGATCGGGGTCAATCTTTGGGTGTCGAGCTGTAGCCGATCTTCGGTGCTGAGCTGGCCTCAGGCTTTAGGTGCCGACTGGAGCCAAGCTTTGGTGCCGAGCTGGCCTCAAGCTTTGAGTGTTGATCGAAACAGGGCTTTGGTGTCGAGTTAGCCTCGGGCTTTGGTACCGAGCTAGCCTCGGGCTTTAGGTGCCGACCGAAGTCAGACTTTGGGTGCCGACCGGAGCCGGGCTTTGGTGTCGAGCTAGCCTCAGGCTTTAGGTGTCGACTGAAGTCGGGCTTTGGGTGCCGACCGGAGCCTAGCTTTGGTGCCAAGCTAGCCTCGGGCTTTAGGTGCTGACCAGAGCCGGGCTTTGGTGCCGAGCTGGCCTCAGGCTTTGGTGCCGAGCTGGAGCCAGTCTTTGGTGTCGAGCTGGCCTTGGGTTTTAGGTGCCGACCAGTGTTAGGCTTTGGGTGCCGATCGGAGTTGGGCTTTGAGTGTCGACCGAAGCCAGGCTTTGGTTACCGATCGAAGCCGAGCTTTAAGTGCCGATTGGAGCCGAGCTTTGGTGCCAAGCTAGCCTCAGGCTTTAGGTGCCGATCGAAACCGGGCTTTGGTGCCAAGCTAGCCTCGAGCTTTAGGTGCCGACTGGAGCCGGGCTTTGGTGCCGAGCTGGCCTTGGGCTTTAGGTATCGACTGAAGCCGATCTTTGGCTGAAAGGATGAGATAATTGAACATATCTTTATTAGCCGAGAAGATGAGGTATTCAAACCCAAAAGAATAAAATACTCAAATTCATAATCAAACGTTGGTGTACATTACTGGTAGTACCGACGGAGATTGTTAGAATTTCATGTGCGGGGTGAGGCTTCCCATCGAGTCTCTCAATTCGGTATGCTCCATGGTGGAGGGCCTCGGTGACCCGATAGGTGACAGCTTGCCTTCCTACTTCGGTGACAACTTGCCTCTTTCTATTGGCCTTGAAATTTTGGCCCACCTGAGAACCAAGTCCCTTGAGAGGAATGCCTTAGGGCGGCCATCCTGAGTCACGCCTGGTCACGTATCTCCTCGACAAGGTCGAGGTTGGCTCGCAGTCGACTCGGGTTATCCTCCTCGTCATATGACTCCACCTAAGGACTCGGGATGCCAATCTCCATGGAGATGACAACCTCAGACCCGAATACGAGGCTGAAGGGGGTCTCTCCGGTGGGAGCCCACGACATTGTGTGATAGGCCCATAGTACGGAGCTCCTTCACCCATCTTCCTTTGAAGTCATCTAGCTGCATTCTGAGCCCTTGGAGGATGATGCAGTTTGTCACCTCAGCTGCCCTGTTTGTTTGAGGATGGCCAATGGAGGTAAACCGCTGGTGGATGCCCAACTCAGCGCAGAATCCTTTGAAGGGGGCATTATCGAATTGCCAACAATTATCGGTGATGAGGGTGTGAGGCAACCCAAATCAGCAGATAATGGCCTTCCAGAAGAAGGATCTCACCTTGCTCTCGGTTATCTTCGCTAGTGCCTCGGCCTCCACCCACTTGGTGAAGTGGTCGATGGCAATGAGTAGGAACCTCTGCTGACCAGAGGCCAGGGGAAATGGTCCCAGGATGTCCATTCTTTACTGGGTGAAGGGCCACGGAGCTGCTAGGAGGCTTAGCTGAGAGGTTCGCTACTGCTAGATGTTGGCATATCGCTAGCAACTGTCGTACCTCCGAACTAGCTCGGCGGCGTCCTCCTTCATCTTGAGCCAATAGTACCTCTGGTGTAGAGCTTTGTATGCCAGTGCTCTGTCCCCAGATGGCTTCCGCAAATGCCTTTGTGGATCTTGTGGAGGACATAGCCAGCATTCACAGGGCTGACGCACTTAAGAATTGGGTATGAGAAAGACCTTCGGTACAGCTGCCCATCTAGCGTCAGGAACTTGGGAGCTCGCCGCTTAAGTAGTTTGGCCTCCGCAGGATCCTCAGGGAGGGTGCCATTGGTGAGGTACCAGACGTAAGCGTCCATCAAGGTAGGCTCTTGTCCGACCAATAGGGCTTCCTCGACGGCCTCAATCCTTGGGGCCTCCAGGTACTACACATGCGTCCTCCCTAGGGCCCTGTCGATTGAGGTGGCCAGACGGGATAATGTATCGGCTCTGGCGTTCTACCCTTGGTGATGTAGCTGACAATAAAATGAGTAAAAAATGAGGTCTGTGATTGGATCTTACTCAGATAGCAGGACATGATAGGATCCTGGGCCTCATACTTCCTAGAGATTTGTCCAAAGATGAGCTGTGAGTCAGTGAAGACCTTGAGGTATTTCACTCCGAGCTCTTTGGCTAGCTTCATCCCTGCCAGCAAAGCTTCGTATTCTGCTTGATTGTTGCTGGCGGGGAAGAGGAAGCGGAGGGTGTACTCCACCACCTCTCCTTTTGGACTTGTTAGGATGAGACCGGCTACACTCTCCTGGGAATTCGATGCATCGTCCACATGGAGGATCCAGTCTTCTTTCCCCACCTCGGTTGCAACACATGCGGGCGCTGATTGGGGCTCCTTCGATTGCTCCTCGGTTCAAGTGCACTCGACCAGGAAGTTAGCTAATACCTGAGACTTCATGGCCGACCTTGGCCGTAATGATAGGTCAAATTCTCTAAGCTTGATGGTCCATTTCGCCAGCTGGCCGAAGGTGTCAGGACGAGACAAGATTGCTCTGAGCAACTGGTCCGTAAGCACCACGATCGGATGGGCTTGGAAGTAGGGCCTGAAACACTGAGCAGAGACGATCAAGGAAAAAATAATCTTTTTAGTTTTGGAATACCTGGTCTTCATGTCATGAAGCCCCTTGCTGGTATAATAAATCAGCCTCTATGTCCCATCGACGTCCACGCAGACGAGCACGGAGCTGACCATCTTGGGGGAAGCCATGAGGTAGAGAAAGCGCTCCTCTCTCCCGCGCAGCTTGGACAGCAACGGCGGAGTAGACATGAACTCCTTCAGCTCTTTGAAAGCTTTCTGGCACTTCTTTGTCCACTCGAAACTATTGACCTTACACAGGGCTTTGAAGAAAGGCAGGCATCTCTACACTGACTTGGACAGGAAATGACTCAGAACTGCCACTATTCTGGTCAAACACTGCACCTCCTTCTTGTTGGCTGAGGGCCTTATGTTGAGGATGGCTCAGATCTTATCGGGGTTCGCCTCGATCCCCCGCTGGGTCACCATGAACCCTAGGAACTTGTCTGTTGTAACCTCAAAAGCACACTTGCGCACTATAAGAAAATTATGAAATAGCGACGCAACTTAGCGACGCAAATATTCATTGCAAAATAACGATAAATTGCGATGCAATTGCGACCCACGAAATCTGCAACAAAATAGCGATGAATTCATCTCCATTTAATGATGCATTAAATTAGTTGCTAAATAGCGACACAATTAGCGACTCCCAAAAAATCTGTCGCTAAATAGCAACTCTATTAGTGACTCAAGAAAATGTGTCACTACGACGCATATGCTTGCGTCACTAAATAACGACGAATTAATGCGTCGCTATTTAGCAACTCATGAATATGCATTGCTACATAGCGATGCATATGCTTGCATCGCTAAATAGTGACGCATTAATGTTGCTATTTAGCGATGCAGTGCTTGCATCGCTAAATAGCGACGTATATGCCTAAGCCGCTAAATAGCGATGCATAAGCTTGCATCGCTAAATAGCGACGCATTAATGCATCGCTGTTTAGCGACTCAAGTAAAATGCATCGCTAGTTAGTGATGCATATTCATGAGTCGCTATTTAGCGACGCTCGCTAGTTAGCGATGCGTATTCGTGAGTCACTATTTAGCGACACAAGCATATGAGTCGCTAATTAGCGACGTATTTGATGCGTCGCTATTTAGCGATGCATTAATGCATCGCTATTTAGGATTTTAGGGTTTTAGGAAGGGTTTAGGGTTTTAGGGTTTAGGGTTTTAGGGTTGAGAGTTTAGGGTTTTTAGGGTTCAAGGTTCAGGGCTTTAGGCAGTGTTTGATATGGGGGATAAGGAAGGATATCCCTTGAATATCTCTTCTTATTCCCAAATGCTATAGCTAGATGGATAGGTCTAAAAAAATTTAACCAGAGGGGATAACCCATGGTTAACCATGGTTAACCATGGGTTATCCCCTGAACTTATTCCCTAGGAAACCCAGGAACAACTAAAGTTATCCCTTGATGGCAGACTTGTAATTTAAAAAAAATGCTTATTCCCTCAACTATCCTCTAGATAAATGCTATCCCATACATTTATCCAGGAATAGCTTTTGGGCTATCAAACACTACCTTAGGGTTTAAGGGTTTAAGGATTCAGGGTTCAGGGATTAATTAAGGGTTTCAGAGTTTCAGGGGTTTAAGGATTAGGGTTTTAGGTTTAGGGTTTTGGGTTTTAGGGGTTTAGGGTTTTAAGGGTTTAGGGGTTTAGGGTTTAGGGTTTTCTGGGTTTTTAGGGTTTAGGGTTTTAGGGTTTAGGGTTTAGGGTTTAGGGTTTTAGGGTTTAGGGTTTAGACTGCATTAATTATTGGCACAAAGGCATGGATTGGACTGGAGGCAGCGTCAGTTCCAGGTAGGACCTTCTGTCGGCCACCCGGACCGGCTCCAGCGAGTTCCGATTGGGTAGGACCTTCTACCTATTGCATACGTACGTAGCCCATATGTTGGGGAATTATTGATGAATTATTTACCCAATTATTGATTTTGATGATTAACAAAAGCCATGAGTATATTCATTATATTTCTGATAAATTTGATAAGTATTTCAGGGATTAAGAATGTTTAATCAGTCAAAAGGTATAAGGAAATAAGTTTTGAATCGAATTTTAATAGAAATTATTTAAGTTCAGAACTTAGAGTCGACACCTCAACAGTCTGGAGCCGACCCCAGGGCGTATCAAAACTTTTCTAGAATTTTGACACGATCTAGAGTCGACACCTATAGTTTCAGAGCCGACTCCAACCTGAGATAGAGTGAAGTGCCTTCTGTGTCAGTTTCTGAAGCCGACACCTGGAGTTCGGGAGCTGACACCTGAAAGTTGCGGAGCCGACACCTGAGTGTCTGGAGCCAACTCTAACCTGAGTACAGAGAGCATGTTATTTGGACATTGTTAGAGTCGATACCTTTGGATTCTAGAGTCGAGTCCCAAATGCGTCGAACCGACACTTAACTTTTTTGGAGCCGACTCCTCAACGAACTTTTATTACTATTTTTGGATACCTCAACTTGGAGTCGACACATAAAAGTTGGAGCCAACTCCAACCTGTCAAGGACATTTTTCAAAAGTGACATATCAGCTCCAGTGGTAATATTTTCTTTACCTAACTTCTAACGGCTATTTTTTTTATGTGGACGAACTATCCAGGTACATTCCAACGGCTATATTTTACCTATGGATCTATAAAAAGAGGGATTCATCCGTTTGAAAAGAAGAACAAAAAAAGAACTGAAAAACAAAAAAAAATTGAGAGAAAATATCATAAAAATCGAGAGATATATCCAGTGAAAAAGAAAGAGAGAAATCTCTGAGTCCACGCCCATCCACTGAAAAGAGATTCAAAAGAAATCCGAAGCATCCAAAGTTTGAAATTGGAGGATTTCCAAAGTAAAAAGGAGTTCAAAAAGCCCCAAATTTCTTTAACTTCTCAACTGCGATTTTCAGTGAAGAATCTGAGCTGAGGCCTGATTCAATCTTTCAAAGGAGAAGAAGAAAAGAAAAAAAAAAGAAAAGCTCAAATCAAAATCGCTTCAAACAGGCTTTTCTTACCTTTGTTTGTTTAATTGAATATTTCCTCATTTGAGGAGCAGTTTTATATCTCAAACTCTATTTTCTATTGTTGTTTGCTAATTCAATCAGGGATTGAATTAGTGGAGGTAGTATACCTCGAGACAAGCTAAGAATAGCTTATGGGTTAGGTTTTGTGCTGGTGAGCCTGTGAAAACCAGCTGGGTTCGTTGTGATCCCGGGGAAAACAACAAGTTTGAGTTATGAGCATGTAAAACAACTCGACTGTAATCAAGTGGATTATAGTATGGACCCAAGTGCTGCTTGGGAGTGGAGGTAGGTGTTGGATACATCGAACCACTATAAAATCTGTGTGTTTGCCATGCTTTTGATATTATTAATAAAGTGTCCTAAATTAATTATCATAAAAATACCTTTTTATGATCACAATAAATACTATAAGTTAAAGGGATAATAAATTTTATTTTTCTAATTTAATAACAAAAAATCTAAATATTGAATTATATCATAATTTCATATTAATTTATAATGAGTTTATTATAAATATTTTTATGGGTAAAAATGAATATAATATTAAATTTAATATTGTAATATGAACTTATAATAACATTCTGACAATAAGACATGCATGAAGAAAACTATTTCAAATTTATTTTAAAATTTCATCAAACCCAAAATAGTTCAATATAATGATGTTATAGAATCATTATATTATAATATTATAATATCACATAATATAATTTTTATATAATATTAAAATAATACTATAGTGTATTCTAATGTTATTGTAATATATTATTTATTTGATATAATAATATTACTATAGGGGTTTTCTAAATTTAATTGATATAATAATATATTTAAATAAATTATTAAGATTAAATATCAAAACAGCTTACTAATAATTTTAATAATAATAATTAAATAATTTAATCAGTAATTTTTAATAAATATTTAATAATAAATTTAACCACCTCGTGTTAATTTTTTTTTCCGTGGCCTGGCCACTGTGGCTAGGCCACGACCGGCCACGCGGTCGAAGAAGACGGGAGGGGGCGGGGGCCAAACCCCCTGTGTTAAATTTTTTTTTCCCTTGGCCTAGCCACTATGGCCAGGCCACGACCGGCCACGGCCGCGGTTGTGGCCGAAGAAGACGGGAGGGGGGGACCAGACCCCCCGTGTTAAATTTTTTTTTTTCCATGGCCTAGCCACTGTGGCCAGGCCACGATTTCTCCCTGTTAAATTTTTTTTTCCATGGCCTGGCCACCATGGCCAGGCCACGACCTGCCGGCCATGGCGTTACCGGTCACGGCTGTGGCCGGCAACAATGGCCATGGCCACGGCCGTGGCCGGAACAGGGGGGTGGGAAAAAAACCCCCTCTCATACCAATTTTTTTTTTTAACAGGGGCGAGGGAGGGAGGGAGGGGTACCTAAAAATAACCCTCGCCGGCAAGGTCGTCGGGTGCTGGAGAGCCGCCGGAGGTGGGGAAGAGGGAGGAGGAGAAAGGAGAAGACGAGAGGGGGGGGGGGTTCGGGCTCGTGAGGAGGAAGAAGAGAGGGGGAGGGTTTTATGAATTAGGATTAGCGACGCATAATTGCATCGCTAATACGTCGCTAATCAGCGACGCTGATTATGCATCCCTGATTGCGTCGCTAAGTTGCCACCAATAGGCATTTTGGCAGAAAATTAGCGACGCATTAGATTTGCATCGCAATATTAGTTTATTAATTTAATAATGAATGCATCGCAATATTAGTTTATTAATCAGCGATGATCGATCCGACGGTTGCGATCCATCCGATCGGCGACGATATCCGACGGTTGCGAGCGATCCAAGCCATGATCCCGATCGGCGATGATTGATCCGACGGATCCATCTAATCGGCGACGATATCAGACGATTGCGATCGATCCAAGCCATGATCCCGATCGGCGATGATCGATCCGACCATTGCGATCCAACCGATCGGCGATGATCCGATAGTTGCGATCGATCCAAGCCATGATCCTGATCGACGATGATCGATCTGACCATTGCGATCCAACCAATCGGCGACAATCTGACGGTTGTGATCCATTCGATCGGCGATGATATCCGATGGTTGCGAGCGATCCAAGCCATGATCCCGATTGGCGATGATCGATCCGATGGTTGCGATCCATCCGATCGGCGACGATATCTGACGGTTGCGAGTGATCCAAGCCATGATCTCGATTGGCGACAATCGATCCGACCGTTGCGATCCAACCGATCGGGGACGATCCGACGGTTGCGATCGATCCAAGCTATGATCCCGATCGGCGATGATCGATCCGACGGTTGCGATCCATCCGATCGATGACGATATCAGACGGTTGCTGATGTGCTAGGGTGGTAGGGAAATAAATCACAATAAATAAAGAACTAACAGCCGCTTGTTGGATAAGATGGCTCGCCACAAACAAGGGTGCTAGGTTGATTCGCCATACTCTTAGAAAAGAAGAGAGAAGAGTGATAAGAATCAAATCAGTTCACCACCAAACAAATATAAAATTTGCTTAGATAAGAACAAGGGTAGAGAAATGCCAAAGCACTCTATGATAATTCAAAAAGTTATCTCCTCTCTTTTTTTTCACCGATTACATCTTTCATAGCTTGGAACATCCCTCCAAGAATAGGAAAAGCCAAAAGACACGAATAACTCCACTTTATGCTAATAACTCTCCCACATTAAAATAGCCATAAGTTACGAGATAACAATAACTATCGGTGAAAAGGCTCAAACAGCAATTAATGCAAAACTTATTAGTAAGAAAAAAGACTAAAAGGACTTGTTTTAGGTTTTAACAGCCCGAAACCACCAAGAAACCCAAATTATGCTCCAAACTCCAATTGAATGCAATTAAACACCTGCAGCCCATTCCCCTTCAGATTGCAAGTTTCAAAGTTCAAAGAGGCTTCGATTGCTCCAATTCTACATAATAAGGTCCTTTGGAGGTTTTTGGCCCTAGCCCTTGTAATTGGTCCATCCGGAACCATTTGCATGCCAAATTCATGGCTTCCATGATGCACATCATCACCCTCGGGCTGAGAATGATTTGTCCTCAAATCAGGACCTTCGAGATCTTCCAAATAAGGAGATAAGTCCTTCACATTGAACATTGCCGAAACGTTGTAGTCTCCTGGAAGATCAACTTCGTAAGCATTATCATTCACCTTCTCTGTGATTCGGAAAGGCCCATCAACTCTTGGCATCAACTTGGACTTTCGTTTACTAGGAAATCTACCCTTGCTAAGATGTACCCAAACAAGGTCACCAACTTCAAACTTGATCAATTTTTGCCCTTTGTTAGCTTTCTTGGCATACTTAGCCGTTTTTTCTCAATGTGAGCACGAACTTGTTCATGAAGTTTCTTCATTAATTCTGCCTTCTTAATCCCATCCATAGAAGTCCGCTCATCAATTGGAATAAGAACAAGATCAATAGGAACACTTGGATTGAAGCCATACACTACCTCAAATAACCCAATAAACTTTCTTAAAACATGATTCATAAGTCTCATAAATGTGCTAGGTGCATTAGAGAGCCCAAAGGGCATCACCATCCATTCATACAAACCATGCTTAGTTTTAAATACTGTTTTCCACTCATCACCTTCCCTCATTCTAATTTGGTGATATCCACTCATCAAATCCACTTTAGAAAATAAAACAGCACCATGCAACTCATCAAGCATATCATCAAGTCTCTGAATAGGGAAGCGATACTTAACTGTTATCTTGTTGATAGCTCGGCTATCCACGCACATTCGCATGCTACCATCCTTCTTTGGAACAAGCAGTGTAGGCACGGAACAAGGACTTAATGACTCACGCACATAGCCCTTCTCTAATAGCTCACCAACCTGCCTTTGAATCTCTTTTGCCTCATCCGGATTGCATCTATATGCTGGTCTATTAGGAAGAGAAGCTCCGGGCACCAAGTCAATTTGATGCTCTATCCCTCGAATAGGTGGCAACCCTTTGGAAGTTCATCCGGAAACACATCCTTAAACTCTTCAAGCAACTCCACAATCTGTTTGGGCAACTTCAAATCTCCCACTTGCAGCAAAGGTTTCCCCCAAGCCATGAAAACAAATCCCAATGAAGCTAGTGCTTGCTCAATGTCCCCCTTTTTAGCTAACATCATCCCCTTTCCCTGTTCCACCTCCCTTCTTTGGCCCCGCAACTGATCTTCCCTAATTTGATGAGAGCTTAATGGCAACAAGTTCACCTTCTTCCCCTTGATCATAAAGGAGTGAGTATTTCGTCGCCCATCATAAGTCATATTATTATCAAATTGCCAAGGACGCCCCAAAAGCACATGACTAGCCGACATTGGCACCACATCACATAAGACTTCGTCACGATAGGTTTTAATAGAGAAAGGCACTAGAACTTGTTTTGTAACCTGAATTTCCCCATTCTCATTAAGCCAACGTAATTTGTAGGGTTTAGGATGTGGAAGAGTAGACAATCCCATCTTCTCTACCAAGGTCATGGATGCCACATTGGTACAACTCCCATTGTCAATGATCATACCACATACCTTATCCTGGATTTGACACCTCGTATGGAAGATGTTCTCACGCTGCTCATCCCCAACTTCAATTTGTGCATTCAAGACCCTCTGGACAACCAGCAAGTCTCCTTCCACAGGTTCAAAATCCTCTTCTTGATCAGCCTCTTCTAGGTCATCTTTCTCCTCCTCATCCTCACTAACAACCTCCTCATGCTTCCCATGTAGAATCATCACCCTTTTATTTGGACATTCGGAAGCAATATGGCCATGCCCCAAACACTTGAAGCATTTGATATCCCGAGACCTCTTAGGGAGTTGAGGTTCGGAAGCCTTCCCTTTACCCTTCCAAGAATCTGAAGTAGTGACCCCTTGGCTAGTCTCCACTTTCCCTTCTTGATTAGGTGCCCTCCATGTTCGTGAGGGCGTAGAAACAACCTTTGTGGTACTTGGTGTAGTTGCCCCCACACGGATGCCTCCTCTCCTTTGTTGTCGTTCTACCTTGATGGCAAGCTTAATCACATCATCAAGGAAGAAAAAAGGTTGTAACTCCACAATATTAGCTATATCCCTCTTCAATCCTCCAAGGAATCTAGCTATAGTCTGTTCTTGAGGTTCATTCAAATCACAACGTATCATCAAAAGTTCAAACTCTTTCACATACTCTTCTACACTCAAGGAGTTTTGTCGTAGGGTTTGAAGTTTGATGTAAAGTTCTTGCTTATAGTAATCTGGAACAAACCTCCTTTTCATTAATCTTTTCATAGCCAGCCAAGTGGTAACTTCCTCCTCACCATCCCTTCTTCGTTGAGCCTTTAGATTGTCCCACCATAATAAGGCATAATCTGTAAATTCAAGTGCTGCTGCTCTACACTTTCGGGCTTCAGGGTATTCATGCCAATCAAAGACCTTTTCAACCTTTTGAACCCACTCCAAATATTCTTCAGGTGAGCTAGTACCTCTAAATGGTGGGATGCTAAGCTTGATTCCACCGTTAGAGTTTTCATGATGTCTCTTAGGTCTGCCCCTTTCCTCAGCTTCTTCATCTTCCAATTGGTCTCCTTCAATTGCTTCCATTTCATGCCGAGGTACTCTACGGATCTGCCCTTGTTGGGGATGAAAGTTGTTACCTTGCATCATTTGAATAAGGGTGGCTAGTTGATCTTGAAGGCTGGTCACTTCTCCTTGAAGCTCCTCTTGAGCTCGCTGCAAACCCATAATTCGAGCTTGCTCCATTGAAAGACCTCGAGGAATTCCTTCATCCGCCATGGTTGAAACCGTGCTCTGATACCAAGATGATGTGCTAGGATGGTAGGAAAAATAAATCACAATAAATAAAGAAGAACTAACAGCCGCTTGTTGGATAAGATGGCTCGCCACAAACAAGGGTGCTAGGTTGATTCGCCACACTCTTAGAAAAGAAGAGAGAAGAGTGATAAGAATCAAATCAGTTCACCACCAAACAAATATGAAATTTGCTTAGATAAGAACAAGGGTAGAGAAATGCCACTATATGATAATTCAAAAAGTTATCTCCTCTTTTTTTTTTCACCGATTACATCTTTCATAGCTTGGAACATCCAAGAATAAGAAAAGCCAAAAGACACGAATAACTCCACTTTATGCTAATAACTCTCCCACATTAAAATAGCCATAAGTTACGAGATAACAATAACTGCCGGTGAAAAGGCTCAAACAGCAATTAATGCAAAACTTATTAGTAAGGGAAAAGACTAAAAGGACTTGTTTTAGGTTTTAACAGCTCCTTAAACGCCCGAAACCACCAAGAAACCCAAATTATGCTCCAAACTTTAATTGAATGCAATTAAACACCTGCAGTCCATTCCCCTTTAGATTGCAAGTTTCAAAGTTCAAAGAGGCTTCGATTGCTCCAATTCTACATAATAAGGTCCTTTGGAGGTTTTTGGCCCTAGCCCTTGTAATTGGTCCATCCGGAACCATTTGCATGCCAAATTCATGGCTTCCATGATGCACATCAGTTGCGATCGATCCATGTCATGATCTCGATCGGCGATGATTGATCCGAATGTTGTGATCCAACCGATCGACGACGATCCGACGGTTGCAATCGATCCAAGCCTTGATCTAGATCGGCGATGATCAATCCGATGGTTGCAATCCAACCGATCGGTGACGATCCGACGGCTGCGATCAATCCAAGCCATGATCCCGATCGGCGATGATCGATCCAACGGTTGCGATCCATCCGATCGACGACGATATCCGACGGTTGCGATCGATCAAAGCCATGATCCCGATCGGCGATGATCGATCCGACTGTTGCGATCCATCCGATCGGCGACGATATCCGATGGTTGCGAGTGATCCAAGTCATGTTCCCGATCGATGATGATTGATCTGACCGTTGTGATCCAACCGATCGGTGATGATCCAACGATTGCGATTGATCCAAGCCATGATCCCGATCAGCGATGACCGATCTGACCGTTGCGATCCATCCGATCGGCAACGATCCGACGGTTGCGATTGATCCAAGCCATGATCCCGATCTGCGATGATTGATCCGATGATTGCAATCCATCCGATCGGCAACGATATCCGATGGTTGCGATCGATTGAAACCCATGATCCCGATCGACGATGATCGATCCGAACGTTGCGATCCAACCAATCGGTGATGATCCGACGGTTGCGATCGATCCAAGCCATGATCCCAATCGGCGATGATCGATCCGACGGTTACGATCCATCCAATCGGTGACAATATCCGACGGTTGCGATCAATCCAAGCCATGATCCCGATTGGCGATGATCGATCCGACGGTTGCGATCCATCCGATCGGCGATGATATCTGACGGTTGCGAGCGATCCAAGCCATGATCTCGATCGGCAATGATCGATCCGATCGTGGCGATCCAACCGATCGGCAACGATCTGACGGTTGCGATCGATCCAAGCCATGATCCCGATCGGTGATGATTGATCCGACAGTTACGATCTATCCTCAGCGACGATATCAGATGGTTGCGATCGATCAAAGCCATGATCCCGATCGGCGATGATCGATCCGACCATTGCAATCCAACCGATCGACGTTGATTCGATGGTTGCGATCGATCCAAGCCATGATCCCGATCGGCAATGATCGATCCGACCATTGCGATCCAATCGATCGACGATGATCCGACGGTTGCGATCGATCCAAGCCATGATCCCGATCGGCGATGATTGATCCGACCATTGCGATCCAACTGATCGGCGATGATCCGACGATTGCGATCCATCCTATCGGTGATGATATCAGACGGTTGCGAGCGATCCAAGCCATGATCCCGATTGGCTATGATCGATCCGACGGTTGCAAGCAATCCAAGCCATGATCCCGATCGGCGACGATCGATCTGACTATTGCAATCCAATCGATCAGTGACGATCCGATGATTGCGATCGATCAAAGCCATGATCCCGATCGGCGATGATCGATCCGACAGTTGCGATCCATCCGATCAATGACGATATCCAATGGTTGTGATCGATCCAAGCCTTAATCCCGATCGGCGATGAGTGATCCGATGGTTGCAATCCAACCGATCGGCGATGATTCGAAGGTTGCGATCGATCCAAGCCATGATCCCGATCGGTGATGATCGATCCGACGGTTGCGATCCAACCGATCAGCGATGATTCGAAGGTTGCGATCGATCCAAGCCATGATCCCGATCGGCGATGATCGATCCGACGGTTGCGATCCATCCGATCGGCGATGATATCCGATGGTTGCGATCGATCCAAGCATGATCCCGATCAGTGATGATCGATCCGACCATTGCGATCCATCCGATCGGCGACGATATCCGATAGTTGCAAGTGATCCAAGCCATGTTCCCGATCGGCGATGATCGATCCGACCGTTGCGATCCAACCGATCGGCGATGATCCGACGGTTGCGATCGATCCAAGCCATGATCCCGATCGTCTATGATCGATTCGACGGTTGCGATCCATCTGATCGGCGATGATATCCGACGGTTGTGATCGATCAAAGCCATGATCCTAATCGGCAATGATCGATCCGACGGTTGCGATCCATCAGATCGGCAACGATATCCGACGGTTGTAAGCGATCCAAGCCATGATTCTGATCGGCGATGATCGATCCAATGGTTATGATCCATCCGATCAGCGATGATATCCGATGGTTGCGAGCGATCCAAGCCATGATCCCGATCGGCGATGATCGATCTGACCATTGCGATCCATCCAATCGACGATGATATCCGATGGTTACGATTGATCCAAGCCATGATCCTGATCTGCGATGATCGATCCGATGGTTGTGATCCATCCGATCGGCAACGATATCCGATGGTTGCAATCGATTGAACCCATGATCCCGATCGGCGATGATCGATCCGAAGGTTGCGATCCAACCGATCGATGACAATCCGATGGTTGCGATCGATCAAAGCCATGATCCTGATCGGCAATGATCGATCCGATGGTTGCGATCCATCCGATCGGTGATGACATCCGACGGTTGCGAGCGATCCAAGCCATGATCCCGATCGGCGATGATCGATCTGACAGTTGCGATCCATCCGATCGATGACGATATCAGAAGGTTGCGATCGATCCAAGCCATGATCCCGATCGGCGATGATCAATCCGACCGTTGCGATCCAACCGATCGGCGATGATCCGATGATTGCGATCGATCCAAGCCATGATCCCGATCGGTGATGATCGATCCGACCGTTGCGATCCAACCGATCGGCAATGATCCGATGGTTGCGATCGATCCAAGCCATGATTACGATCGGCGATGATTGATCCGACGGTTGCGATCCATCCGATCGGCAATGATATCCGACAGTTACGAGCGATCCAAGCTATGATTCCGATCGGCGATGATCGATCTGATGGTTACGATCCATCCAATCGGCGATGATATCCGATGGTTGTGAGCGATCCAAGCCATGATCCCGATCGGCAACGATCGATCCGACCATTGCGATCCAACCGATCAGCGATGATCCGACAGTTGTGATCGATCCAAGCCACGTTCCCGATCGGCGATGATCGATCCGACGGTTGCGATTCATTCGATCGGCGATGATATCAAACGGTTGCGATCGATCCAAGCCATAATCCCGATCGGCGATGATCGATCCGACGATTGCGATCCATCCAATTGGCGATGATATCAGACGGTTGTGATCAATCCAAGCCATGATCCTGATCGACGATGATCAATCTCCGACGATTGCGATCCAACCGATCGGCGACAATCCGATGGTTGCGATCGATCCAAGCCATGATCCTGATTGGCGATAATCGATCCGACGGTTGCGATCCATCGGATCAGCGACGATATCCGACGGTTGCGAGCGATCCAAGCCATGATCCCGATCGGCGATGATCGATCCGACGGTTGTGATCCATCCGATCGAAGACGATATCCGATGGTTGCGAGCGATCCAAGCCATGATCCCAATCGGTGATGATCGATCCGACCGTTGCGATCCATCCGATTGGCGACGATATCAGACATTTGCGATCGATCCAAGCCATGATCCCGATCGGCGATGATCGATCCGACCGTTGCGATCAAACCGATCGGCCACGATCCGACGGTTGCGATCGATCCAAGCCATGATCCTAATCAATGATGATCGATCCGATGGTTGTGATCCAATCGATCAGTGATGATTCGATGGTTGCGATCGATCCAAACCATGATCCCGATCAGCGATGATCGATCCGACGGTTGCGATCCATCCGATCGGTGATGATATCCGACGATTGCAATCGATTCAAGCCATGATTTTGATCGGCGATGATCGATCCGACCGTTGCGATCCATCCGATTGGCGATGATATCCGATGGTTGCGAGTGATCCAAGCCATGATCCCGATCGGTGATGATCGATCCGACCATTGCGATCCAACCGATCGCCGACGATCTGACGGTTGCGATCGATCCAAGCCATGATCCTGATCGGCGATGATCGATCCGATCGTTGTGATCCATCTGATCAATGACGATCTGATGGTTGCGATCGATCCAAGCCATGATCCCAATCTGCGATGATCGATCTGATGGTTACGATCCATCCGATCGGCAACGGTATCCGACGGTTGCGATCGATTGAACCCATGATCCCGATCAGCAATGATCTGACGATTGCGATCGATCCAAACCATGATCCCGATCGACGATGATCGATCCGACGGTTGCGATCCATCCAATCGGCGATGATATCCGATGGTTGCGATCGATCGAAGCCATGATCCCGATCGGCGATGATCGATCCGACGGTTGCGATCCATCTGATCGATGATGATATCGAATGGTTGCGATCGATCCAAGCCATGATCCCGATCGATGATGATCGATCCGACGGTTGCAATCCATCCAATCGGTGACGATCCGACGGTTGCGAGCGATCCAAGCCATTATCACAATCAGCGATGATCGACGACGGACACTACCGTGACCGGCAAGAAAGGGGGGGAACCACTTTATATTTTTTTGTTATATTTTTTTTCACGGGAGGGGTTATAAAAAAAATCCCTTTTTTTACCAGCAGCCTGGCCACCATGGCCAGGCCACGGCCGTGGTTGCCGACCACAGCCATGATAAAAATTAATTTTATTTTTATTTTTTTTATTTTATGCGTTGCTAAATTAATGATTTATTTTTAAATTTTTGAGTTTTTGCATCGCTATATTAAAAATTAAATTTTTTTTTTTTTTTTATATATGCATCGCTATTACATCGCTAAATAGCAAAGCAATCACTACGTCGCTATATTAATGATTATTTTTAATTTCTAGTTTTTGTGTCGCTAATGCGTCGCTATATTGCGATGCAACATTTGCGCAATATAACGATGCATAATTGCATCGCTATATTAAAAATTATATATTTTTTTATTTTTTTGTTATATGCGTCGCTATTGTGTTGCTAAATAGCAACGCAATAACTGCATCGCTATATTAACGAAATTTTTTAATTTTCTAGTTTTTGCATCGCTAATGCGTCGCTATATTGCGACGCATTTTTATTGCATCGCTAATGGCGTCGCTATTTTTTTTCTCACTGAGTTGTCGCAATTTGGTCGTAATTTAGTGATGCAAAAATGCGTCGCTAAATTGGCGTCGCTATTTCTGAATTTTTCTGTAGTGAAATTTTTAAGAAGTTTGGTATGGAACAAGTCAAATCTCTCAGAACACCAATGAGTCCTTCATACAAGTTAAATAAAGATGAAGATGATAAGCCTGTTGATCAAAATATTATAGAGGTATGATCGGTTCACTACTTTATTAACAGCTAGTAGACCAGATATCATATCTGCAGTATGCTTAGGTGTACGATATCAATCTGAACCTAAAGAATCTCACTTAATTGTAGTAAAAAGAATACTTAGATATCTAAATGTGTTGACCCAATTGATGATTTGATGATTAACAAAACTATTTGAGTATAACAATTGAAGGCTCTAATGATTTTGATTAAGTTTTTCAGATTATAAGTCAATTGAATGATCAAAATCAGGAGTTAAATCTTGTTCTGGATCGAATCTAATGTCTAGGTAAGATTGCAGACATTAGAGTCGACTCCGAAAATCACAGAGCCAACTCCAGTATCTGGCACGGAAGTTAGAGTCGACTCCGAGACTGTTAGAGCCGACTCTAACAGAAAAGACAGAACGTTGATTTTTCTGGCCCCGACTTAGAGTCGACTTCGGGTCTATTAGAGTCGACTCTAGAAAAGTTTCTTGTCGACCCCCAGAAAAGTCAGAGACGACTTCAGAATTAACGAATTAAAGTGTTTCGAGTTAGAGCCGACTCCAGAAAAGTTAGAGTCGACTCTAACCCACCTGGAACGAAAAATCAAATTGCCAGATCAGCTCTAACGGTAATATTTCTTTTACTTTATTTCTAACGGATATATTTTGTTGCAAGGTACACTCCAACAGATAGTTTTTTTCCAAAAATGGTTTGAAAGAAATCTATAAAAAGGGAGGACTATCATTCAAAAACAAGAAAGGAAAAACAAAGAAGAAAAACGGAAATAGAGAAATCCCAATTCAAAAATCCGAAAGGAGAGAGCCTGAATCTCAAGAGAAAAAACCTTCTATCTCAAATTCACTCCACTCCAAAAAGCTCAAGAGGAATCCAAGGCATTCAAATCAAAGTTTTGGTGAATTTCCCAAATTGGAGAAAGAGGATCAGTTTCTTGCTTTTCAATCCTTCTCAACTGCTTCAACTGTGAAAAATCGGAGCT